>VZRU01008280.1:56123-83473 GCA_013398155.1 Pedionomus torquatus
AGAGTCGGTGTCCCCTCAGGCTGAGACAGTCAGAGTCGCCTCACAGTCGGTGTCACCTCAGGCTGAGACAGTCAGAGTCGCCTCAGAGTCGGTGTCACCTCAGGCTGAGACAGTCAGAGTCGCCTCACAGTCGGTGTCACCTCAGGCTGAGACAGTCAGAGTTGCCTCACAGTCGGTGTCACCTCACTGCTGGTGTCGCTTTGGAGCTTCCATTGCCTTAGAGGCCAAGTCGCCTCACAGCCTGCGCCAGCCCACAGCCCGCACTGCCTCAGCCCAGGTGGCCTCAGAACCTGGGGCACCTCACAGCGTCCCCTCGGAGCCCAAGTGGCCTTGGAGCTGGTGTCACCTCACAGTGTCCCCTCAGAGCCCCAAATGGCCTCAGAACTTGGGTCACCTCACAGCGTCCCCTCAGAGCCCAAGTGGCCTTGGAGCTGGTGTCACCTCACAGTGTCCCCTCAGAGCCCCAAATGGCCTCAGAACTTGGGTCACCTCACAGCGTCCCCTCGGAGCCCAAGTGGCCTTGGAGCTGGTGTCACCTCACAGTGTCCCCAAAGAGCCCCAAATGGCCTCAGAACCTCGGTCACTTCACAGCCCGTGTCCCCTCAGAGCCCTAAATGGCCTCAGAGCTGGTGTCACCTCACAGCCTGTGTCCCCTCACAGCCCCAGGTGGCCTCAGAACCTGGGTCACCTCACAGCATTTGTTGCCTCAGAATCCATCTCAGAGCCTCCCTCATCTCTCCTTCACAGACCTGAGAGACCTTTGGAGAAGAAGGCACCTCGGCGGTGCCATGGCCTCTCTGCCGTGGGGCTCAGCAGAGCGCGGCGGCCCAGGGGAGTTTCCACCATGGCAGGAACCTTCACTCTCCTTTTGGGAAGTTTTCACCCAAGTTTTGCCCGGAGTTTGAATCTGATCCCATTCCTTCCTCGCACCACCCACGCCGATCTGGGCCTGTTAAGGGAAAAGCCTGCTCTGATCTCGGTGGTCTAGGATTAAAATAGCGGGCATTAAATCTCTTCTGGTTGGGTTCAGAAGCGCCTTGGCAGACTGAGAAGCTGTCAAATCATTTGCTTCAAGTGGAAAAAAAGACAAGAACGTACAGTTAAAACTGTTAACTTCATACTTCATTTCAATGTAGACAGTTTTTACCCTTTTATTAAGTAAAACGAAAGGAAACCAAAAGATGAGAAGAAATAACTCCCCCTGGATGAGAGTCTGGGGAAGTCGAGCTCTGTCTTCTGCCGCTGCCCCGAGGGTGGTCAGTGCTGCGGGACCCAGGGCGCGATGGCTGCGCCCCCCCAGCCCCCCCAGTCCCCCCAGCGGCACGGGGGCTGGGAGAAACCAGAGAGACCCCCTATTCCAGCGGCACGGGGCTGGGAGAAACCAGAGAGACCCCCTATTCCTGCAGCGCGTGTAGCCAGTACCGGTCTTCTCCTGGAATCCCTCTATCCACCTAAACAGACACCGAAGGCTGTTCATCAGCCCTAAGCCTGTCTGGCAGATGTAACAGAGCAAGGCTTTCTGCTTCTGAATTTAACTTACAGCACCTGAGCTAAGGAGTTCAACGGGAGTTGCTTTCCTGCCCAGTTAAAATGACAAATTGGTACATGAGTGTTTAATGAAAGATGCTGGAAACGTCCGTGAAGATCAGAAAAATCACCTCTTGGAATTGACAGGCAGGCCATCTGCATTCCTGCGTTCCTATTAATTCCCTAACAATAAACGACAGGAGAGCCTAGAGGGTTAAAAGCTTAATTCAATCTCCTAGATTCCTTCCAGGGGCCTGTCTGCATATAGAATGAGAAAGGCATTTATAAAACTGTTATTTGCACACTAGATTTTTCATATGGCTCCATGCACCAAGTATCAATCACGCCCCTCTCAGCCATGGTGTCACCATGCATCACACAGCCCTGCAGAGACTAACGATGCGCCTGCCCGTGGCATCTGCCACCCAGATGGATGACATCACACCCACTGCACACCCTGTGACTGTCGCCGCAGCTCACATGGCTGGGCCCAAGGTTTAATAACATCCCTCCCAAACTCTGATTCTGAATTTGCGCCATTTTGTTTACTGAATTATAAATGAGCGTTTTGGGGAATGTTTATTTCGGGAACATCACACTCACATTTTGGGGAAGTTCAGAGCCAGGGTAGGATTTTATTTCACTCCTGTCCTCACGCTGATGGCTGTTTCAGGGTAATTTCCATCAGTAAAATGGCAGTCCTTTAGTCACATGTTCTATAATCTCTGTATGGATCAGGCGTTGATGGGAGCCTAATTAAAACAACAGTCAAGTTCATTGTTACACATGAAGCTTTGAGGAAGCCTCAGACACAGATTTTCTTCGCGCTTCAGTGAAGGATGACAGTCTCTGTTCTCTTTGCTGTATGTTTATCTGTTCTGCTGAAATTGTAAATTTGCAGGAAGCTGAAATGCCAAAAATGCCTTGGTTTACTCTCCATGTAGCTCTCCTTTCCCTTGCTGGTGTACACAGAGACACACGCACACATCCCTACCTGTGGGAACACTTAGACCTGGTGCTGTTTACAGTCTGGACTTCACATGGATCGAGCTCCAATTTTATTATGAGAAATGACTTTTCCACTTTCTTCTGTCCTTGCTTATCAATTTGACTTTCCCAGAGCTTGGACCAACGGCCATTAAAATTGTAATGCTTCTGTAGGCTCCAGTGGGCACTAGAACGTGGTCAGAAAATACCCATGAGCTTTTAAAGTTTAGGTGATTGTTCCCCTAACGACATGACGATCTTAAGAAAGGAGTTTTTGTCTATACGTGAGACTTATTCTGCAATAAAGCAAGATGCAAATGGAAAGCAGAATGCCTTGCTGGGAAAACTCATGTGTAGAGAAGCCCTTACACAGTGGCATTAATTTCTGTGAAGGAGTGTTACAAGCATTGATCCTGCGGGCTCTTCTTGGATTGAGGAGGGAAGATTCATATTAAAGCATCTTGCCTCCCAGGGCTGGCCTTTAAAAAAGTGGTCTCTGGTAGCATTAGGGATAAATACTTAAACCATGGAAAAACCTTTTATCCATTGCTGTATTAGTCAAACTGTCCCTCATGAGCAGGGAGCTTCAGCCAAAACCTGAGGACTCAGTTACTTGAGGAAAGACGGATGGAAGGAGTCTGCGTATTTTAAATATTCAGCCAGCTGCAAGGTGGTAGAGCTGATGCTCAGAAGGCTGTTTTCTGCTCTGACTCAGTTTACTGACTGCCCTTCCACTACTGCTGCGATGCAAGAAACAGGTATGTGACAATTCCTCCGAAAGGAGGGTCCTCCGTATGCTCCTGCCCTTCGGAAACTATCCATTATCGTTTGCTCTCTGTGTGTGTTCAGACTGCTTTCATTTCAGGTATCATAAAAAGTACTGAAACCCCAGAGTATCAAGCTCTTATCTCCAGTGAAGGTTGTCTGGGGTGGCCAGTCTGTAGCTCTTAAGCTACACACAGCTTTTCAGCACTTTTAAGGGCTGCTCCTGAGTAAGGTGACTTGCAATGTGACCCTGGAATTGCGGGGTTATGCTCCCACAGTTCACAGCAAACTGTTAAGGCTGACCCTGCAGCATTGTCCGGTTCCCAGCAAGTGCTGCAACATCTTTTATATCAACCCTTCCACCTCAGCCCTGTGTAATGGACAGGTTTATAAGTATTGTCAGATCCTGCAACAAGGGAAAAACCTTTTGCTGGAGCCAGAGCACTGTGTAATAGGTTTTTATCGAGTCCTAGATTCTGAGTACTGGTGGAAAGGTTCTCTCTTCTCTGCTGGTATAAACAAATCTCAGAGTCCTGTTGGAAGGAAGGATTTCTGACAGAAGTTTTCCCTTTCCAATAACATGGGACTTGCACAGCTGGGTGTTACTGCCAGGTGGTCACCATTGTCACTTCTCTCCAAGCATAGTCACACAGACTAAAGTGGACCTGCTTCTGCAGCCAGCATTCCCTCGAGGACGCACCGTGAGTACCTTCTGAATCAAGAAATGTCAGCTCCTCAGCCTGAACAACCGGCTACAGGAGCTCAGCTGCCATTGCTTTAAGTCTCCCACAGAGCCCAGCCTCACCATAGGAGGTTTTCTCAGCCTCTCTGCCACTGCAGCTCACTCACTGACGATTTAGAGAATATTGTGCTGCTATTTCTCAAGCTAGTTGGGGTAATTCATAGCTATGCATCTTAAAGAAAGCCTGGGAGGTAGCCATTAGCCTGAGGGCTGCCTCCTCAGATTCACAGTCCCTTTTGCTAAAGTGCAAACTCAGACAGTTTCTAAGATGTGATTGGCGTATGGGAATATAGAAATCAGCTCCATAAAGGCCTGTGCTAGCTAACACTTCCCACTGGTGAGGAAGATGGATGATATCCTGTAGTGTTAACATGTGGAAAGTGCTAATATTTCATCCGATTCTTCAGTCTGTAGGAAGGTGAGACACAGCCCCAGAGCTTCCCACTCATGGACATCTTGAATAAAGCTTTTCTTAAATTATTTCCATTGGAACTAATTCTCCTGCCCCTTTTGTCAGTGGCCCATCCATCTCTCGTTACAGCTCTGCACACTTACCAAAATGTCTGGGACACAGAATACAAAGTGTTCAGAGGAAAAATAGCGTTTCTTGGGCTGGAACCAGCCAGGGAACAGTTTAGGAAGTCTCTGATGAAATACTGTGTTAGAGTTGTTTATGCAGGGAGGAACATGGCCTGCTTCTGCTCTGCTTTTTATGATGTGGGCAAATGCTTGCTAGAGCTTGGCGACTGGAACAGCTGTCTTTTGGAGCCGGCACAGTTTAAGAACAGCACCCCTGTTAAACCTTCTCTAGGCCACATGGATCTTATTTGATGCTCTGTGAGATTTATTCACTGACCTTTCCAGGTACAAAGCTAGGAAGGTGGCAGTAGGAGGGGAAGAAAAGGGGAAATCAGCTCTGAAGCGGTTAATTTTACTGGCTCCAAAATTGATAAGCAGTGGTACGTCAGCCTGAAATGAACTTGCCTTGTTCAGTGGGGTTCTAAGACAGCGGAACTCAATCAGCAACGGGCCACATGGTTCAAAGCCGCAATTCATCCCACCGCGCCTCTGAAAAATGGGAGGTGACAGTTCATTTTGCCAGTGACAGTCTGTCGGTCTCGCTCACTGCTTCTCCCGTCGATTGCACTGCTGAGGTGAAGTGTGAGCTCTGAGACACCCTTGCTTTGTATTCCACTCAGCTGAACAGGACAATCCGAGGATCAAAGGTGGAAAAAACCTCCCCTAGCCCAACCCTATCCACTTCTATTTCTCCCTCCTTACTTTCAAAAGGCTTCTGTGAGCCCGATACCACTAGCCCAGGAAAGCCCTGCTCCTCCCATCGGTTTGACTCCACTCTTTTGGGTTAACATTCGATGTTTGTTTTTCCCATGCCTCTTGCCATCAACACCTAGGTGTGCGCAGAGCAATCCACATGACAGACTGGCAACTCAGGCCCACTGCTCTGAAATGCTAAATTCGCTGCACACAACTAGACAGGATAATATTTCAGGTGACAGGGTTCTCCGAGCTGCACAGGATCCTGGCAGAGTTTCCATTCTCTGTCCGTACACGGTGTGGAGGCAGATGAAGCAAAAAAGATAACAGAGATGACAGGCAGAGAGATTTCTGCTCCTGAGCTTTGTCTTTAGCAATCGATTAGTTCTTCTCAGAGAGCACTTGCGTGAATGTACTCAGCAAATTCCCCCCTGAGCACAGAGATGGCACTTTGAAAGACTGGCCCAGCACGGTGTAGTGAGAGTAAAGGAATGAAGAATTGGCTGGTACCTGCTGCCAGAGTGAGGGAAGCATGAACCAGCGGTTGGGACACTTGCTCCCAGGCTAAAAATCCCGACTGCTTTCATAGCATTCTCTCAGGCAAAGGTGCAAAGGCACAGTTTCGAGGAACGTGCATGCCACATTAGCTGCCCAGTCAGATATGGGTTTGACTACATATGAAAGTTAATCTGAAATTAAAGCCTATAAAGCTACAACGGGATGGCAATTTTGGATGAATGCTGAATGAACAAGTCCTTTAACTCTTCTTTTCCAGTATCTGTCAAACTTGCTGCTGTTGAGCTGCTCTGTGGCTCTGAGAGCAGTCGGGGACTGGCCGTGGCTCCTACCAGAGAGAAGCTTTTAACTTCTCTTTGCTGCAAATGCACAAATACACAGGAGAGAAAGCAGTAATTGCTATTTGACTTCCAAAGTCATCTGTGCAAACTGTTGACTCAGAAAATGGAGATTTCCAGCACTATTACAAGCTGGGCTTAAATTATTCTTGGCTTAACTTAATAAGAGAGGAGAAGCCAGTAATTAAAGCTTATTAAACACTGTGCATCGCTAAAACAGTCTGGCACATGCAGCTGCTTTTATCTTTGAAGACAGGAATGATTCGGTTCTTACGCATCTTAGAAGCAGATAAACTGAGACTTGCCATGCAGGGCAGATACATAGCCAGGAAAAGGAGAGCATAAAGCTGAGGACTATTGGAAATATTCAACATATGGCATAGTCACGAAATATCCAGCTTCTGTATATGTGATGAATAGCCAGAAATTCTGTGTCTCATGGAGTATAAACCTCCGCCCAGACCCTATAAACGCTTAGCACGTGCCCTAATTGTAAATCTTCCGTATGCTCGGCAAAAGTCCCCGGCTACATTCCCACAAAGCGTTTCATAAGGAACGCTCCTGCCCTACCGAGGAGTTGTCTGACCCTCAGACAGCACTGAGGTTCGCTGTTCTGCTGTATTGCACTTGGCATGTGGGCGCTGCGGAGACAGGCACATTACAATGCAATACCTGTGTATCCAGACGGAGAAGGAATGAGAGACCTGATAGATGTGGAGCGGAGGGGACTAAGCTACGCCTCCAGCCTTCCACCTGCCCACACAGCCAGCGCGGGACGGGGAGCAGAAACGAGGAGGTGTGGTGGGCAGCTGAAAGGATCCAAACAGGCTTTCACAAAGCCCAAAGGAGCGAAGGTTGGGCTGTGCTGGATCCCAGGCGGAATTCCTCTGCCACTGCTTAAAAATGAAGGTGAGACGGCAGGTGCGCAAGAGGACTGGCAATAGGCAGCGCCATCCTGGAGATAACAGGTTGTCTGTCAACGTGAGGAGCTTATGTACATGTTGGACCACAGAGCTCCCACTAACGGAGAAATTAAACCTGTCTCCACACAGCAGTCCCAGTGCTCTGATTACATTTACAGAGGTTGTGACCTGCATCCTGTCACCATGGAAACCTCTCCTGCTGCCGATGTACAGTCAGGTTGTTTCTGTGGGTGGCTGATATTTAAAGGTAGAGGCTACGGCGCTGTAATATCGAAAGCCAGGGCACCAAGTTTACGAGCAGCCGAGTGGCAAAATTCATTTCACTCCCTTTGACACCTTGTAATCTCGACTGGCGATTTCAGGAGATGCTGAGGTGGCAGAGAGAGAAAAGAAGAGCAGGAAAAGAAGAAAAGAGGAAGGGGGGGTGGGGTGGAGAAAGAGAACTCACTAATCTTTATCAAGCAATTATCCTGCATAGGGAAGGGAATTTGTGTATTAAACTCATTATGAAGCACAGCACTTTTCTGGATCCATCAAAATAGCCTTTCCCTTCCGTTTCCTGCTTCCAAAAGAGGCTTTGCCCCCAGCCCATGTCCCTCCCGTGCCAAACATGCTCTTAGTCCTAGTGAAAGGGTCTTTTAATTTTCTTCTACGCCTCTCTCTTCTATATATTTGGAACCAAATGTACCCTGGTACAATTCCTTGATGTTCCATGAAATCAGGGGTGTTGCTCTGGACACGGGTGGGGTCCTTGGTACCCGACTGTTTGAGAAACCAGAATTCCTCCAGTGCTGGGCTCTGTCTCCCAGCAATTCCATCTTCTCGTTAGCTCACCTGCCGCGTGTGCAGGGCACATGGATGTCTGTGGAACCTGCAGCGTGTTGCTGTACGAGGGGAGTCCCCAGTGGCACCGTTACAAACACCAGCACGGAGAAAGAGCATGGGCAGGGGGACTCTGGGGCCAGGACTGATGCTCAGCACGGAGACGGCTGACAGTGTAGCTGACTACGATGTCAGGTTCTCACGCAGGCGACAGACACTACCTGACAGGCAACTACTTAGCTTCCAATTTTCTCTGGTATAAAACTATTCTGTTAAGCAATGGAAGGCAGTGCAATGAAGGTAAATAAAACTGACACAGGACCCCGGCGTGCTCGCTCTCTGCTCCTCTTGCAGACGTGATTCCCTGATCGTTTCGTGGAAGACAGAGGAGAGCTGGGAGCTGGGGACTGGCTGATGGAGGCAGGATGAGGGGAGATAAACTACAGGAGAACAGCACTTGTGGCGATACGGCTGGGAACCAGAGCAGTGCCCCACAGAATGGGAAGTTTGTAGCTAAAGCATTTGTTGGAATCTGAGATGAGCTTCTTTCTGTTCCAGATTCTTCCGTGATTCCGTGTGTGATCTCAGGTGGATCTGTTAAAACGAGCTTTCTCTCCTTCAACATTAGTTTCTGCAAATTCAGTTTGCAGGTGGTTATCCAGGCTCCCTCCGTAGTGAGAGCTAGAGATGTACAGTTAACGTATACAATACAAAGAAAAGAACTATTATGGCTATGACTGAACTGGCACAAAAGAATGTCATGGATTTACCTAACCAGAAGGGTGTGACAAAATAGCAACTGTGGCAAGGAGAGCTGAAACTTGGGGGATGGACTCTAGAGCTAGAAGAAAGAAATGGAATGATGCATAATGGGTACTTTGTGGTGTGAGGAGTCAGGGATGCTTCCAGGGAGCTGGGCAGGATGGGGACCGGTGCATCTAGCTGAATTTTCCTCTAGACTCTCATCCCTGCACCCCTCAAGGTCCTACCTCTTTGTTTCTCTCTCCTGCCTCCTGCCTTACACATGGACAAGCTCTCTGGGGCATCTCTTAGCCCTGCTTGCCTGTCCCAGCAGAAATCTGCGCTGTGAAAGGGTTCAACAAAGCTATCATGGCACAAAGAATAAGAGTTTGCATACCAGCTCAGGAGCCCCTGGAGCCCAGCGCAGTGTAAGAGATCCATTGTTTAGGCACCACAAGAGTGATTACTGTAGACAGAGGATGCAGGGCCATGACTAAGAGATCAGTTGGTTCAGGAGGAGGTGAGAAAGAAAAGGCATCAGCTGGAATCCCAGATCAGCTTGCTCTGTGCTGGGTATCTGACCTTTGTAATGCTTTGATTTGAAATTGTAAACCCTTGTAATCCTGGTGGATTACATCTCCATAGCCTTTAATATGTGCATCCCTCAAAGCCATGCAAATGCAGAGGGAGAGAGAATGGGGCAGCGCAGCAGCACCACAGCCATCCCTACCCACCGAGGGTGCTCTCCACTGCCCTCTCTTTCACCTTCAGCAATCTCCATTTGCTCTGGGCAAGAAGCGGAGAAACAGAGTGGAGGTTAAAAGCAGGGGGTTGCAAAGTTTAGAGAAGTGCAATACAAAGTAGCAGATAATTACATCGGAAGAGATAAGGGAAAGGTCCAGAAGGAAAAGAGATTTTCAGACTTGGTGGGGTAATGGGGCACTTAGCTGGCTAAGGATCTGGAGTGTGAATAACCACCCCAAAAGGCACAAACCGTTGTTTATGCTGCTCAGTGGCTCAAAGGAAACGCCAAACTTTTCACACAAGTTACCAGCGTCCCTTTTGAAGCTGCAGCAGAGGCAGCCGAGAGGCAGCGACTGCCTGCCTGGCTCTCTTTGGGAGTGATAAGGGGATGAAAGGGAGGAAGCCCTGCTGCAGGAGAGATGCATTGAAGCTGGATTTAGGAGACTCAGGTTTGATTCCAAGCTCTCCCACAGGCTTTGACCAAATCACCAGAGCAGGCTGGATCCAGCCAATGAGCTGCAACATTTCTCCAGGTTGTCCTACTGTAGAGGCTGCTGCTCCCGTGGTGCGGTTGCTGTACTCTGCTGGGGGAACTGGGTGAATTTTACTGAGATCCGCTGTGGAATTTCACCCGGCACCATTCAGCAGGAAGCAGGTCAGGTCTGCAGGGCTGCCAGCTCCTTCGTGGCTGGAACCATAGCTCAGCACAGGCGTTTATCGAAGCAGGGAATGGTGAGAGCTGGGGGTAAGGGTGTCAGAAATGTGCAATACAGGAGGCCATCCACACCTGAGACGGCAGCGAGCTCTGAGCACACTTTGCTGGTGACCCAGTTCTAGATCTGGGCTATTGTCCGAGAAGCCCAGCTCAATACTCACCCTCAGTGTGAAACAGCTCCTACGGCAGATGCTTTGGTTGCCTTTTCCTGAGATGGGAAGCACTAATTAGGGAAACTGTGTTGTTTTCTTTTTAAAATACCATTTCCGCTGTTTTCAATTAGACAATTCATAGGCTTGGAGCTAATCGCACACTTAAGTGTTTCACTGGAAAAAGGCCAGAGCGCCCAGCACTTTGCAGAACTGCACCCTTGGAGGATCCCTGTTGCTGGAGGAGTCACTACAAGAGGGCTCTGGTTTTAACCTTTCAAATTAATTGAGCTACTGGGAAGGACACTGGGTTGAAGTCAGAGATCGTGGGCTCCGCTCCTCATTCTTTCACAGGCTCGAGGTGGTGCTTAGGCAAGGTGCTTCCTGCCCTTCAGCTCTGGTTTCCTCTTGTATGAAATGGGGATTGCATTTGTGCACTCTGAAGGTTCTCAAATCCATACACGAAGCGTTACAGGCATCAGAGCCGTTGCTTCAAAGACGTCTCTGAGGTTTCACCTTGAGAGCAGCTCTGTGATGTTCATCCCTCACACACGAGTGTTTAAAGCATCTGGCAGAAGGGGGCAACATAATAACAGCTGCACAAATGTTTGGGGCATTTTTTAAGCAGAATTCTTTTGCATCTGCAAGTTTTATCCTTTAATTTCATAATGAATGAACTGTAGGAATACTTCGCATTTATAAACTGCAGCATCATTCATTGGAAGATCTCAGAGCAGTTTACAAACATTCATTGATTGCTTGACAAGCATGAAACGGAAGGGTAACTGTTTTACAAAATGACAGGAATGAAACAATAAGCTCTTGAATTTAGGGAATGCTGCCGCCTTCCAGTTCTTTTAGCAGATAAGATCGCCGACTAACGGTAGTCATTTTTGTGTTTAATTAATAATGTAATGCATCCAATATCCAAGCTTGCAGATAATGGGCTTGTAATACAGCCTAACATGCCTCCCATATCATTAAGTTTAACTGTCACACTAAATACCAGATTGTCATGCAGCCTTGTCAGTTTTTCTTTCTTTCTTTCTCATGAGTATGGAACAAGAGCCAGTGTGGGGAAGGAGAAACTGAAGAGCTGAGATGATGCAGTGTGGCAGTAAAAAACCCTTGAGGGACAAAAATCATGGTTTATTCACCATCACAGCTTTGAAGGCAGTGAACGCTTGCAGCCGGCCCCTGGTGTTGCGTCCGTCACATTGCAGGGCTGCCTCCAAGGCTGTCTGGATTTCTTTTTGCTATTTCTTAAATGCAAGAAAGAATGATGTTTGGGGTTTTTTATGGAAAAAAATGTTTGTTTTCTAAAGATACCTTTTCTTCAACAATGAAATACCCTCAATTGCCTGGAATGGAATGTGTTTCGACTTGTATATATTATGACATAGCACATTACGTTGGACACAACCCCAGTATTCCACGTACTCATTTACATGAGCCCTGCACTCCCCTTTCCACCCCTTGGCTGTTTCTCTGCGATGTGTCGTGGCCCCTGAGGATGAACTCGCTGCCAAACCTGGACAAGCACCACAGGGAAACCAGCCCGAATCAGAATCCTCTTCATAGAGCCTGAAACACCTGAATTCCTGCTTCTGTGCAGCAGAACAACTATAGTCCCCAGGCCAAACACTTCAGATGAATGTTTTGGTCTTAGATCCAACTAGTTTGATTTTTAAATTTCTACCGAAATAATCAGTTTCTTCAGGAAATTATTTTTGACCAAATCCATTGCTGTGCTGCTCGCGGGGCTGCGCTTCCATTCCTCAGCCCCTGGCTCTTGTTTTCCTTCATGAAGATTTATAGTAATTTCTCCCATATCACTGATTCCTTCATAAGAGAAAAGATGACTTCAGGGACCTACCTCTGTCTCCAGCTACCCTGTTTAACACCTCCAAATATTCCTATTTATGAACTAACATCTGGGTCAGTCTACATAGCATAGTTTGAAAGCCATTAAGACAGATGCCTGCATTTCATTAAGCAAGATTTGATAAGGTGGGTAGGGTTACAGGGCAAGATTACTATGGGAATTCAGTGAGTTTAAACCTTCACTCCAGTTAATAAAATCAAACAATACATCATAAAAGTGTCTGGAAATTGGCTCAATAATTGAAATAGAGCTGTGTGATGGATGGAGATTTATGGATGTTAATGCAGAAGCAGGGCTACATTAGAACATCGTATCTGAGCCTCTTCTGAATCCAGACCCTCGAGTCCAAACCTGTCTTTTGTGCTGGTCTTAGGTAGGAGATTCTTTTCCAGAATGAAGAAAACCTCCCAGAATGGCTGGTCTAGTTTTAATCTGAAATGCCACTGAGCTGTCCATGAAATCTCAGGACCATCACGTGTAATGACGTTATTGATCTTTATGCAGATGTCTCTGAACTGGCTTTAACCTGAGCTGTGGCAGCCCAGGTCTCAGTGCAGGGGAGCCAACTACGTACCGCCAGTTTGGCAGATTGTTCCGGAGCCAGCACTTCATTCCTGTCAGTGTTCCTGTTCACGGGTGTCTGACATGCTGCCATCACCACCTTCTACAGCAGTGGGGACATACTGTGTTATCATGACACTGAATAATAAAATGAGCCATTAGCCCAACACAGCATTTTTTCATCTCTCTTCATCTTGAACTGAAATATTCAAGGAGCTCTCATGTTGTGTCCTTTGTGTCCACCAACACTCTTCTCCAGGACAGATCTCTTCTCCCTCAAACCGTTGCTTTTCAGATCACATGGATTTTCTCCTAAATCTTCTGCTCTTTCAGGAGCAGACAGGGAGCTCTCCCTCCTCTAGAGAACTATGGATCCTCCCTCAACTCCATCCTTCTCCCTCAGCCTTGATGGCAGCCCTTGGTCCTAGCTGTTTATAGGAAGTGTCCCCTCTGCAGCCTTAATGAAGTGTGTGGCAGCCCTCCTCATTAAGACTCGATGTTGTCAATAAAAGAGTCATTAAAGTAGTTTGATGAGGATTGGGAGAAAGAGAAGAGGTGCTACAGCACATCTACAGGGCAGAGGGCAGCTCCATCACACATTGTAACCAACCAGCAAGGGATCAATATCACCTTTGCATTAAACTAAAGCCCATTCGTCAGCCTGAGGAACTGCACTCTCCACAGGAGCTCGGCTCAGTGCTCATTTCTGGCTTCCTACCTTTCTAATCCTTCCCATTCCAGGATGATCTTCCCTTCCTGATGCTGCCTAGCTTTTGCCAGAGGCTGTAGAGACGCCGTCTCAGAGCTGTGTCCTGCTTAGGATCCCAGTGGTGTCATCCATTCCCCACATCTAATTTCAGGATCACAAGTTTTTGGAGACCATGCTGCTGGAAGATGCCTCCTCCGTGTTGTCTCCTCACAGACCAGTTCCACCCTGCTGATCACTGTGGGTACTCCCAGAGACAGATCTCCTTGCCACATGCCATCTCCCCAGGGGAAAGGGAGGAGTGAGCGGACCAGTGGAGCCTTTTCACCTGCAGGTGAAAATATGTTTGTGCCACATGGAAAGGAAATTTCTGCCTAGTCTTCAGGGGCTCTTGTCCATAGGGTTGCGGTGAGGGGCCATGTGGCCAGCATGGACTCTGGATTGAGGCCCAGACTTGAGCTTGACATATGGTCAACTGTTGTACGGGAGGAATGAAGCAAGGGAGGAAACCTGGGCCTTTCTACCCCTGGGTTAAGATTCTGCTCTTCCTCCCTCTCAGCCAACAACTGCTCTAGATCTGCTTGTCCTTTTCCGGGGTGCTGGCCACAAAGCGATGCTGTTGACCATGGCAGTGGGGACCTTGATAACCTGAACATCTGCCCAGGCATCAACGCTCGTTTATTTTCCCAGGGTCTTCTCTTGAGATACCTCATCTGCACTTCTGTGCTTCATCTTTGGTCAGACAAGAAGCTCTTTCAGGGTTTTTTTTGTGTGCTAGTGGAACATTTTAGTGGGGTCCTACTGTGACTAATGCGTTGGTGTGATGAAAACCAGTTACTACGTGTTCACAGACCCTCTAATAAATACACCTCAACACACCTGCTTGCTCCTCCACCCAGCCTTCACAGCTGAGAAAACCCAGCACGTCTGGAAGGTAAATGAATGCAGGGGCTGGCAGTCTAAGCCAGGAGCAAGGTCCAGTCATTTAATTTTGCTTTGGGACCAGATCTATTGCCATAACTCAGAGCTGCTGGCTTATTTTTGTTTCTCTTTGGCTTCAGAAACTGCTGAACAGTAACCTGCAAGCCCTTGTGAAGCAGAGGTGCAGGATGGAATTAGGAAGACAGCAGAAGATCACTTTGCTTTAAAAAAGTGAAAGAGGCTTTATAAGGTTTATAACCAACTTTTAACTGAATGACTTGGTCACACCAAAAGACACATGAGCTGTTGGACAATGAAAATGACAGGAGCATGTAAACGCCGGAATTAGAGAGAGCATTAGCGTGGCATAGCTGATTAGTAAACCAGGAGACATTACTCAAGCAGTCAGGTGCATTACCAGATTGGAAAGTTGCCTTTTTTCTGAGTTGTTGGTCACTGTCAGAGGCAGCAAATGAGACCCAGTGGCCCAGCAATTTGCCCTGGAATGGCAGGAGCTGTGATACAGAAATGGATGGGCAGCGTCTGCTCTGCAAAAGCAAGAATTAGAGTCTGCTCTGAATTGGCAGGAGCTACAGTGCCAGGAAGAGAGGACAAAAGGGCAAGTCAGTGCACAGTCCAGGGATATCGAGCAAGATGAATAAAGGGGCTGGAAATGTACTTTCAGTGCCCCCGCAGCAGACTGGGTGAACAAATAACCTGATCCAGTTTAATGAAGCCTGTGATCCTCCACCTCCTTTGTGGAACGGGTGTCCCCGGGTCAGCGTGTGCCCGCACGAGCATGCACACATCCTTATCTTATCTAATTACTAGAAGTTTCAGATTAATTTCAGTGCAGCTGCTTGAAAGGGCTGTTATCAGCTGGGGCTTTGTGGTTTAACCTTGTTACCCTTTTGTTGTTAACCTTTGGGAAAGGCGGCGCGGGGCAGGCTGCGATGCTGATGCTGGGGGAGCAGGGAGGGGGCAGAGGGGTGCTGGGGAGTCTGCAGCCCCCCCGGTTTTGTGCGTTGCGGGTGTGTGACAGGCCAGCTGGCTGCTTACCTCTGCTGACAGCCACACAGAACAGCCCGTAACAGGGACACGGCTCCTGCCAACCTCTCCAGATCCTTTGATATTTCCGACAGCGCAGTAAAGGGCTCTGACGCTCATGTTTTACCTTGCATCGCTCAGCTCCTCGTTTCCATAGTTACACCCAATCGCATCTGCCTTCCTGTGAAATTGGATTTCAAAGCAAGACAAGCCTTCAAAGGAATTTGTCCATTTAACAGAATATCATTAGGAGAGAGCCTGTCTGCTGAACTTGGGACCTAAAATGATTAAGGTGGGGCTTTTATCATGTAGGGAGGCAGCTTTACATCTAGACCCCCTAAAGCTCGATGCTCCATAACGGCGCTGCAGTGGAAGTTGCCAGTCACTGCCAGACTCCCCCGTCTCCTTCCCAGCTGACCACGGAACGAAATCTGTAACCTCTTCACACATTCAAAACCGAAAGTGGCAAGGGAAATGGCAAGGAAAAAAAAGGGTCATTTGCCTGGGATTTGCAAAGTAAGGACTGCATGCTTAACCTATGGGAAATCTTAAACTGGCCTTTGGAATCACTGATGAGCTTCAGGTAACAGGTCGACCTGGCTCCATCTGCAGCTGCGTGAGGTGGAGTAGCAGGTCTGGCTTGGTGCTAAGGCTTTGGGCAACAGCACCTACTAATCCACGGCAGCTGAGGCTCTAGGCCTTGGTATTCCTCACTAAAATGGATTTAATAGTAACAACAGCTGCTGCGTGGTCAACCTGTTCTTAACAAAATCTTCCTGTAGGGGCTGAGGGGAACACTCGAGGTGCTGGGTCCTGTCACCAGCTGCCAGGTCCGTGGGATGGACACGTGGGCCAAGAGCAGCCCGGGTGCAACTGTGCCAGCCTCCACGTGTGGTGCTTTTTTCCAGTGCTCTAGGATAACCTTAAGATGTGTAGCAAAAGACCAAAAAGCACAACTGCAATACGTCTCAGAGGTTGAGCAGAACAGACCTAGAGCTTTGCTGATGTGAACACTGCAACGGCAGGAAATCTGTCGGGTGTAATCCCCATATACTCTTAACACACCCAAGGCAGCAAAGGAAGGCAAAACCACACAAAACACCTGCAAAACAAGTCACTGCTACTTTGACACGAGGAAAAAAATTCTTCCAGACCCTGAATATGTTAAATTGGTTTAATTCTTGGGCAAGACTCACTGTCCAGGTATCTTCTAGTTCACTCTGCACAACACTACGATTTGAGAGTATTATGTGAGCTACAGAAATGCAGAGAATGTGTTTGATGACCCTTTTCTTTGCAGTTGCATGAACATTTCTTCTTCTGAGATTTGCATTGATCAGGTTTTATTGATCTTTCTGGCATATCTGACGGCAGTTTCTTCCATCTGAGGGACCTAGTTCATTCCTTTATAAACTCATTTTTAAAGTTAGCCAGTCTCAGCAAGCAGCTGCTTTTTATTTGCAGTCTGTAATGAACTGACTAGGATTTTTACACAGAAGTGTTTAAATATTTATCCCTAAACACCTCTAGGTGAGAAAAGGTACACAGATCCACCCACCGAGCACAGCCACCGACACGTGCTGCCGCTTCTTGCGTACGATCAGAACCACTCAGACGTGCCAGGAGCCGCAGGCAGCAGAGACGCACGTTCTGCTCCCAGAGGAGACTCTCAGTTCTCTAAACCCTGACTCACGAAACGCTACCTGACAAGGTGCATACATTCACCATGCATAGGCTTTCTAGGAGGCGACATCCCGTGCAAGGCCCTCTGAGCTGCAGCAGTATTTCCTGTGTTTAAGATCTCTGCATCTGCTGAAACGCCATTTCTTGTACACGTTGTCCTAAAATCAGCGCTGCAGCCGTGTTGTTCGTGCGGGTGAGCACAAGGCAAAGGGGGAAGGACAGAAATGGAGTGAACTTAACTCAAAATAGGCAACCTGTAATCTCAGATGTGGGGTCTGTCTCCAGGTTGTTCTGAAATTAGAAGTGTGTGCCGACACAGCCAGGTGACAAATCAGAAGTGGTGGTGTGTTTCTCTTCCCAGATCTGGAGAGCAATTGAGCCTCCCTAAGCAGGGGAGAACACACGCTGCCTTCTCTTTGCGACTAAACCCCTCGTGGCAGCTGCCACTTCAGGGATACCACAGAGACTACACAGAAAACTCTGCCACCTTACTTCTCCAGTAAATCAGCTGCGCCCACGAAACAGGGTCCTGATCGCGCTATCGCTGCTTCTCCCTTAGAGCCATCCCTTCTTGACAAGCGTTAGTTACAGGCGAGTTATTGAGGCGTTGTCCCCATGCATAAAAGTGCACGTTTCAACCAAAAAGTCCCAAGCAGGTTTTGCAGCTGCTCTTGGGGGGGTGTGTGCCGTGTCCCCCTTCACCCCACTCTGCAGTGGAGACAGCACACTGCCACTGCAGGAACACACCCAGGCCCGAAAAGCACAAAGCACCGAGGTTCATCTTTTACCTGCTCTTTATCTGATTTGTTCTGATCAACTAAAAGCATAACATGTTCCTTTCTATGATAATAAAGAGTTGTTTGATACCAGGATAGTGCAAAGTAAGGACTGGATCCTGTACACTTAACCTACGGGAAATCTGTAACTGGTCTTTGGAATCATTAATGAGCTTCCGATAAAGAAGACTCCCTTCGGATTTGTCAAGCCTAAAATTTGGGAAGGCAAGAATGAAAAATAATCGGGGCATCCTCGTAGTCGGCTTGTCCTAATTCATTTATAGAGGAGAGGAGCAGATGGGGGGCTGTGGGTTAACCTAATGCAATGCCGCTTTTGTTTTGTGGAGCGCAGTTTGCGTTTATTGCCTGCCATAAAGCAAGTTAAAGTGCACAACCCTGTTATTTCTCTGGGCAAGACGTAGAAATATGAACGGCTATTACAACCCACCCCCCTCCCCGTGCAGGATGCAGGAAGAGGAGAAGTTTTATTACAGAACAGCCAAGCACCATCCTCTTCCCCTGTGCATTAGAGGGGAGAGCCTGGAACGGCCCCAGCCCCGACCCCTGTAGCGCTGGGACCCGGCACAGGAGGTTAAATCAGCGGCTCTGCCCTGCCAGCAGGTGCCCTGAATTACGTGCTAATGAAGGAGATGCCACACCCTAAGTGCCACCAGATTAAAATGCTGATGCAGGGGCAGAGGCTCAGCTGTGCTGGGGTCAGGTGCTTCTGCAGCTTCGTGGCCAGAGCTCTAGTTTGCTGGGGCTGGGAGGTGCCCTGCGGCTGGGGGGTGCCCTGCGGCTGGGGGAGCGGGGCGCCCCGACCCCTGCGCGGAGGAAGAGGCATCTCAGCAGAGCCCAGCGGGCCCTCCTACCTTTTTTTGGGTGTCCCCGCCCTCCCTGCTTCCTTTCTCGCTGTGTCCCTGCCCACTAGGGCCAGGAGTGCTAGCAGCGGACTTGACTCCTGAGGAAAGGAGGTGGCAGGTATCATGATCCCAGAGGAGGTACAGAGGCTCCTGGAAGGTAACAGCAAGGTCCTCCTTGCTCCCCTTGTGTTTAATGGGGGAAAATCAGCTGCAGTTGCAGGTGAAGAAGCTGAAAAGCTTTTTACACCTCACTGTGCTGAGATGGGGGTGGTGGAAGGGAATTGTAGGAGCTGCTCCTCTTCTAAGGCTGATGGTTTTGGTGTCCTCAGGTTTTTATGCCTTCCTTGTCTGTCACCTGAGTAAGAGTGTAGGGGATGTGGCTGCCTCTGCTGGTGTTTTGGGGGCTGCCCCTGTGCTGCTCAGGAGCTGGCAGGAGGGTCTGTGCCTGTGTCAGGGGTGGGGAACGCTCTCTGGTGGTCCCAGAGCACGTGTACGGGGAGGAGAGTGAATGGAGGCTTGAGGGGCGTCTTCTGGCACGGTCAAAAGATGCCCTCGCTGAGTGCTTTTGGCTACAGAATTGAGGCCGTGCTGGTGAGCATCACCAGGGTGAGACAAGGGAGCGGGTACGAAGCGTAGGATAAGCTGTGTGCAGGATGGCAGCTGGGAGGCTTCTGAAGTTTTTTCATGGATTTCTTCACAAACTGGGACTGTGACTCCTCTAGGCACTGAAGAGGTGGGTCAGCCAAGCCGCAGCCAGGCTAAACTCTTCTATGGAGAGGTGCTTCATGAAGAGCAGCAAGTCCTGCGTGGCCCCGTGGTGTGGTAGCCGGGGCTGTGTGGAGGTGACCACGCTACAACCTGCCCCTAAATTAAACTCCGGCAGCAGCCGTGTGGGCCGGGGCACTGGCGTCAGCCGCTGCTGAACACCACCAGCACACCTTACCGACACATCCTGCCCTTGCAGATGTGGGTGGCTGGGGGGAAGGAGCTGTTAGCATCTCCTGTTTGGGGCTGGCCCTGCTGCTGCAAGGCTGGGGGACCTCTCATTTCCTGCTGCGGTGGCTCCTGGCAGCCCTGAGCTCCTGCTGTGTCCCCTCCGAGATGCAGGATAACTTCTGGGCCTGGCACCCACCAGCCCCAGAGACCGAGGGCGCAGCCTCCGAGCCCGTCAAAGCTCACTTGCAAATGCTTTGTGTCTTCCCCCAGATGTAGGTGTAAATTTTCTCCTCTGTTTTTTAATCATGGGGGTTTCAGTGAAGTTCACCCTTTCACATTTTTGATGTGCAGCACTTTATTGTTCAGCGCTGACACTTTTGTAAACAACTCATTTCTGCACCTGCCACCTTCCTTTAACTTAGATTATTTTCTTGTTAGCTGACTGTTTTTAATTGAAGGCTTCAGATCTCCTTCTAAAGCACAGCCTTTGTTTGCTGACAAGTATAGCAGGCTATGAATGGAGATTAATTGCATGTCACAAACCTCTGTATCAAACTTGCTGTGTCTCAACAATCTATATGGTCTTGAGGCCTTCCCATGGAGGAGGTGATTTGTGGCTGCGCGGGCTGGAAATGGAGGAGCTGGAGCTACTGGAGCGCTTGCAAACTGCATTATGGTAGGAATTCTTGTATTTAAAATAGAGATTACAGATGGAGGAGGAAACGCACTGGTGCACAGGCAACAACATCCGCCTCCTTATATTATAGCCCGGTCTGTAGCGCGGTGCTGTTGGTGACACCCGGAGCCAGTGGTTCGCTGGTAACGGCTGTGGTGTTATCACTGAAGACATCTCTGAGGTTGCCGTGGTTGGAAGCCGTCACAGTGTGACCATTCTCTCTCCCTTGCAGTCCTGCAACCCCTCTGAATGCTTGTTATTTTCTTTATGAATAAACGTGGTTGCAGCAATTGTGTTGCGTTGGGTTCCACCTCCCAGAGAAGCCGTCCAAGTTTCGTTAACTCTGAAACTGCGCATTAACTGACACCACTTTCTGGCTCAGTTGGGTCCCTGTTGAAGCTGCTTTTGCTTGAGGGTATTCTGTGTGTGTTTAGCACAAATTTCTTCTGAAGGCTGAAATAGCAGTTCTAAAAAATGTGATGCATCTCTGACAAACCCTGGGCTTCTGCTCTGGTTTGGGGAAGCAGAGGCAGCCTGATCATCTTCCCTTCACCTGCCTCGCTCCAGCCTCTTCACTGCAGACGGTGGGGCTGGAAAACCAGCTTCTTGCTGGAGTTTGGGCAGCGGGAGGGAGGGAGCAGGTGCTGTGGTGGGAAGCTGTGACGGCACCTGCACAGCTCACAGAGCCCGTAGCTGCTAACTGGAAGGAAAGCAGCCTCAGCACTGGCTTAAAAATAAGGAATAAAATGCTCTGCTTTGTGAGGGCTAAGAAGCCACAGTCAGCGTTGACAGAGCAGTGTGAGTAGCTCCAGAATTTAACTATCAGGGGGTTCTGGGTGGAGACTCGGAAGCTGGAAGTTTGGGAAGCTGTTCTCGGTTCCTGCGTTGCCCACTGTGGAGGGGAGGACGGGTGGAGGATGCTTTGGTTCTCAGGGTTTTTTCTGACTCAGCCCCACAAAAGCAGGAAGGCTCATCTGAAAAATGCTGTTTCACAATTAAACCATCCTTTTTTGAGCTTGCAGAAAAGTCTAGAAATACTGTGTGTGTGACAGTTCATGGCTTTTATTTTGATGAGCGGGATGGGATGATACAACCGGCCTCCTAAATCCCTGGCTGTCCTGGGACACATCCTGGAAACACTAATGCAGGCTCAGGGAAGCTCAAGGTACCTGCACTCTGTGCTGACAGGTGTTCTAAACTTTTATTTAAAAAAAACCCCAACAACATCTAATTTTCCCAGCCAGCTGGGGTGATAAACTGCAGGCCTGTTACCTTGTGTAGCTAAAAAGTAGTGATTCTGTGGGGCTGGCTCCCTGTGTGTGGAGGGCGAGACTTCTGCTGGGGGCCTCCTGTTGGCAGAGGAGTAGAATAAAGGGGGGAAAAAAGTGTGTATATGCACGGGGAGAATACATGTGGCATCTTAATACCTTTCAGCTCTGCTCATTGAGTGCTGATTAACTCCTAGAATTTAGTGCTGCCATTAAAAGGTTATTTACTACCTGGACTTCAGTGGCCGTGACATAATTCTCATGATGCCGTGCATCTCCCGCAGGATTAAAGGGGATAACTGCAATTGCCTCCAGAAACTCCCCTGAAACACTTGATGAAATCTCAACCTTTCTCTTTTTTTTTTTTCCCTCCCCCTCTTACCTTTTTAGCTGCAGGAAATGAAAAGGAGTCCTGTAAACTTTCAGAGTGGATCGCAGAGAGCAATCTATAAACATCAAGAATATAATGTTACCGACAAGCAGTAAAACTAACATTAGGGTGATTTACTCTAGAGCTGCTTACATATTGCTCTTCCTGATCCACTTTGAGAGTTTATGGTTAGGCTTTCTTTTTCATTTCCTGGCGCTATAAACATAGTGGCTGGCTCTGAAAGGGGCTCTGCCTGGTTTGCAGGAGTGACCCTCCTTCTACTATAACTTATCCAGCAGCTGATCTGTGCTGACATCCCAGTAAGTAAATACCATATTAGAGCTAATCGCGTACTCATGGAGCTAATCTGTGCTTTAAAATGACAGAGGGATCCAGCTGATATTTGCACAAGTTCTGGGAGCAGTTTGTTTTTCTTGCTGCTTCTTTCACTGTGGAAGTACAGCCTGTACGTGGCTTCTTTCGCTGACCCGTTTCTGCTGTGTTGGTTTTATGCTTTTTTGTATATAATAAATTGTCCCCTTAGCCTCATCTGTTCTTAAGCAGATCTTTGGAGCAAGATATATCCTCTGTGCTTAGATAGATGTACTTGGGCACTTTGTGTGATTCCTGAGTGGGTGTAGCCCCAGCACTGCTAGCCGTGTCAGAAGCTGCACCGTATCGTAGATGTACAGTTAAAACTGCGTAGAGATGTACCCCAAAATGAAACTGGGTTTAAGGAGCACAGGGTTGCCCTGGGATTTAAAAAGCTTCACTCAGCTGCTCTGGCAAAGTCCCTGTGTTATCCCAGGCAGGCCACGTAGGGTTAGATGGCTAGTGGTGAATTGATATTAATAGGCATTTTGCCCTGACACCTGTGTCCTCCTGCAGCTCCCAAAGCCACAGCTGCACGTAGGTGTGGGGTTGGGAGCGATGCTGTGGATCGGTGTTACTGCCCATCTCCTGGGATGCGGCGACTGAGCATCCCCACATCAGAGGGGCTGCGGGAGGACCTGTCACTGTCTCGGTGCTGTGTTCAGGCTCTGGCTTGGTGTCTCTGATGTGAAGTTGTGGCTGCAAGTGTGAGGCAAAGCTGGCTGATGTGGGTCAGGAGCCCTCCCGGCAGGAGGAAAGGCAGGGAGAGAGAGGAAGGAGCTAGTGAGGATGTGGAGGAGTCTGCATTTGGCTGAAATGTGCTTATTAGCGAGTGTGTCCATCGGAACTGGTGCTTTCAGCTGAATAAATTCAGACAGGAGAACTGGGCTGTTCCTAAGATGAATGGATCTGGATTCATTCCTCCTTCCCAGGCTGCTGTGGGCAGAGCTGGGTCCCCCTGGTCCTGTTTGTCACCGGAGAGGAGGCAGGAAGAGGGTCCTGCTCCTGGGGGATGCCCAGGCATCAGCCTTGTTCCCCTCCATGGCCTTCCTTAAGCTCTTTACTTTAAAGAGCTCCTTTTCTTTTCCCTTCTCCCCCTCCCCACAAGCTCTAAGCCTTTTCTTGTGTGTCGTGAGCAGGCAACCAAAAGAAAGAGGGCTCATGACTTTTACGGAAAAAGGTATAAATTTCCCCTGTGGTGTTTTGATCTTGAGATGTGTTTGCAGGTGGAGGAGCTGTTTGGAAGGAGCCGTGCAGGTTCCTGGGGTGTGCTAAACCCTGCGGGCTGCTGTACCGGCAGCCCAAGCATAAGGAGCTGAGAGTCTTACAAGCAGGATATTAAACTGCCATTAGCGTCACGGCATGGGGTGGGAGGTGCAGGTTGGAGAGGCCCGTGGATGCACAACACCAGTTTTGAAGCCAATCTTCTCTCTGCTAGAGGAATCTGGCAGTAAGGCTGCTGAAGTACAAGGGTGATGTCCTCCTGTACAGAGCAGCTGTGACTGGAACTGTTTTCTTTTCTGTGAGAGGTTGTTTTGTCTTTTTTTTTTTTGCTTCTGTAGAGAACATAAATATTTATGCAAATAGAAGGCACTTAATCCTTTTATCTTCCAGTTCAGCTTATATTGCTGCATGTAGATGTGGTTTCCAGGTGAGAGAATGCCATATTTACTTCTGTTTAGCTGTCTCTGTTGAGCAAGCACAGGGTGTAGCAGTTCAGCGATAACCTTGTAGGAGAACCCATGTGGTGATACAAGCGCACGTGGGCTGGTGCACAACCAACCTGCTTGTCCTCTGCAAAGATCATCCCTGTGAAAACCACAGGATAGGGTTTCCTTGAAGAACTGGTGCTTTCAAAGTGCTTTGGATCCCCTTCTGAACGGGATAACCACTTCCCCTGCCAAAAGCCGTTCTTAGCAGCAGACGCCTGGGGTTTGGGGCAGCAAAGGGGCAGGTGGAGTTGCACTTCAGTCCAACAGACTTACCTGTGTTTCACCTTCCTCTCTCTTCTGCTTGGTGGTTTCTTTGCAGTTATTTGCCTTCTACCATTGCAACTAGAGAGCAGCTCCATAATCATGTTTAATATTTAGATCATCTATCTGCAATCAGTGCAAGGTCTTAACTCCAGATGAAGTTTTCAGACTGCCTCGTGTCTCTAGATGAGGCTGCTTGTGGTGGAGCTTCCAGGGCTCCCCAGTGCACAGCCAGGTTTGGGTTTCTTGGCCAAGAACAGGTTAGCTTTAATTTTGTAATCCTGATTTTTTTTTTTTTTCTAATTATTCTCTTCCCCCCCCAGATGTTGAGTTTTACCTGGTGGATGGACTGCAGAATGAAAACTTGAGTCCGAAGGCCAGGGAGCAGAGGGATGCAATTCTCTTTGGCTTCCAGCAAGTCAAAGCCAGGTTAGTGCTGCCTTACTTCATTATTCGTATTCATTCTTATTCATTAGAAAGTGCCCCAGAACGAACAGTGTCCCGCCGTGGGGTACCACACGCTGTACCTGACCAGCTGGACCGCGCTTTGGAAGTTACTGGATGCTCAGGGCTTGGTATAATGTAAGAGTGCACCAGGCGTGGGTTTATTACAGCCAGTTACACACTTGTCTGGGAAGTTGTGTTTATCTGTGCTTGGGATTTGGCTTGTGTTTCCAGATAAAAAATATCCCTTGTGCTAGAGAGGGCTCTGTGGAAAAAAATCTGTCACTGATGCTTGGGCATGTGGGTAAATCGATCCAGTGAGCAAAGACTCATGCTGCTGAAAGAGTCTATTTCATGAGTGGCTCCCGAGCTCAAATACATATTGTCTGGGCTTTGATGCAGTGAAAAGCAACGAAGAGGGTTTTCCGAGTTCAGAATTGGGTCTTAACTGGATTCTGAAATCTCGCGTCCTCAGGATTACTCAAGTCCTGCTTGAGGACGTGAGCTGCATCATTTGTTTGCTTGACTCACTCATCCAAATGCTGTTCTATTGTGGTAGGGGAAAAATCAAGGAACATAAAACAAGTTACTGGAGGCTTAAATAAAACCTTCAGCCTCAGCTGTGTTATATTTTTTGGCTAGAAATGTGATCCGGAGCTTGCTGTTAATGCTCTAGTTATAAGATATGAGTTGTGTCACTTGAAGTTAAGACCTGACAATAAAGCTCGGGGTGGCTGACTGATCTGAGCATCTAGTTTAAATAAAACTGTTGTCGAGTCCCTGAGAAGGGGAGAATTTTATCCTTCGGAAGGGCACAGCCAGACTTTATTCCCTGCAGTCCCACTGAAGAACTTTGCAAGATGCCCTGCTGTATCTTAATCGATCTTTCCTGCTGGCTAATTAAGCATCAGTTTTACTCAGCAACATGGGACTGTGTAATTATCAGCCTGGGTTGCCCTGAATAATTGAAACGAGCTGAATGTGGAAGATGGAAGCCTTTGGAAAATGGGGCCGTGGCGTATCTGTGGGAGAGCAGTGTGTGCAGCAGCGCCCTGAGACGCTGCAGAAGGGGCTTGATTCCAGGTCTGTAAGGCCGGTGGTTCCTCTGAAAAGTGCCCGCTTGTTGGCAGAGGCTGGTCTGGGGTGGGAAGAGCTCAGCAGAGATCTGAACACGATCTGCTCGGGCACCAAGTTAAGCTGCCTTTTTTTTTTTATTTAAACTGTCCCAGGAATACGTGACTTTAAAAGTGACAATTCCTTATCTTCACACGAGGCAACTCTAGGTCTGTGCTCAGTGAGGTACAAAGAGCTTGGAACCTGGTAAAGGCGTGAGGCGCTTGGCAAACTTGGACACACAGGGTTGTTCTGGCTCCCTGAAGTAAGCAGCCTGTCCCCGTGTGCTTAGAGCTGCGAGGGGCACTTGAGCAGCAGGAAAGATGCCGTGATGACCGTGGTCCTGTGGACCTCAGGGATGTGGTTTTGGTGACTTGCTCAAGAGGGAGCAGCCTTTCGGATCCTGGGGCAAGCGCTGATGCTGTGACACAGAGCTCAGCCTTGGCTCTTAGCTCTTTCTCAGCCTAATAACACAATTTGGGATAAAGCTGTTGGGAAAAAAAGTAATTTCAAAGAGACGGGAGGTCTGGTGGTGTGTCTGCGCACCAGGAGGAGCGGTGACGTGCAGATTCCTCCTGGATGCTCCTGTTCAGCTGTGGGCCTCGGTCCTGCTGCTTGTTGAAATAAATTGCTGGCCCTTGTGGAGGGGACGGCGAGACCCCTGGGCAGCGGCTGCCAGGGCACTCTGCCTTCCCGCTGCCGCTTTGTTGCTCGGTGGCATTTGAAAGGGTGAGAAGAACAGAGTGCAGAGATGCCCTTGTTCTGACCGGAGCCATTAAGGCAATGATTTGTGGTGGGAGATTACTGTAACGATGACTGTGCCTTTCTATTTGAAAGGCTCTAAGAGGGTCTTGCTCTTGGGGACGGGTTTGTCTCTTCGGGGAGGTTCTTGTGGCTGCTGCGGCGGGTGTTCAGGAAACCATCAGCCGCCGTCCTCAGGAAGCGCCTGCCTCCCCGGAGCAGCCCCGCTCCTCGCTGTCCATGTCCACGGGGCCAAGCACCAGGCGGCGTGTGGGGTTTCGTTATTTGGGTTCATAATGGACATAAGTAAACGGCTCCTGGGCTGCTGGGGAGAGACACGTGTGTCCCTGAAAGGCAAGGGCTTCGTCTGGTATGGTTATCCCGAGGCAGCCTCAATAACTGCTCCTGTAGCTTGGCCCTCAGGTCTCTATCGCTGCTCTCCCCGCGGCCTCGCGCTCCCCAGCAGGAGGTTCGCTGATGACCATAACGTGAACAAGTGGTGGGGCTTTACGTCTCGTGTGCTGCCTGGGAGGATATATGGTTTCCGTCCTGCCGCAAGAAGTGCGGTAGGTAGGGAGGGGATTGTGTTTCCAGGTTATCATTTTTTCCAAGGCGGTCCTGGGGTATTTTTGCTGGAGGAGCCGTGTCAGAGGCGCTGCAGGCGGTGGCTGTGGGCGGCTGTCACCCTGCGGCTGAGTTATGACTCCCTGCACCGCTTCACTTTCAGAATTCATTTGGTTATTTAAAGTGCACTGGTGTGTTGAAACACTT
>VZRU01008280.1:83584-99098 GCA_013398155.1 Pedionomus torquatus
TTTCCTAATCATCTCTTTGGTTTTGTTGATAATCTTGTTTTATTTGTTTTCCTTGATCGTGCTGGGAAAACAAGGCACAGAGGCAGGCAGAGGTCTGGTCCGTGTCTGTGTGGGGATCTCCC
Organism: Pedionomus torquatus; assembly: GCA_013398155.1. Taxonomy (NCBI): domain Eukaryota; kingdom Metazoa; phylum Chordata; class Aves; order Charadriiformes; family Pedionomidae; genus Pedionomus; species Pedionomus torquatus. The sequence goes on from VZRU01008280.1 coordinate 83,707, forward strand.
AGCCCGTGAGCAGTCACCTGGGGGCTGACCTGGGGGCTCTGCTCCTGAACAGAAACACAAAGTGTTCCTCATGGATAAAACCAGCTTTGGGGGAGGGCAGGCAGAGGGTGCGGTGCTGGGGCAGAGTTTTGCTTGTCTTTCAGAAGCCCCCAAAACTGTCAGTTGCTTCTGTTTTCGGTCCGTTGGTGCCGAGGTTTAGTTCCAAGTTGTTCCTTGGGACCGTGGCTGCCGTTCCCTGTGTTCCGAACGGAGGCGGCTGCACAGCGAGCAGCAGATGTCCGACACCTGGGATGAATCGGATACATGACTCCGCTCAGGAACACAAGCCCGTTCTTGTGCTTTGGCAAGAGCAGCAACCAAAAAAAAAAGCCTTCTTGCTGTTAAATGACCTCACCTCAGCATTTCGACACTTCTAGAGCAGTTACAATGGCAGGGGGTGAGGTGGGGAGAATGGGATTTATTTAAAAATATGGAGATAAATAGTTCCTCTACCCCCTTGGAGTCAGCCAGTCATTTAAACTCCCTGTTGGAGGGCAAGTTTGCATTGATGGAAACAAATTCTTAGTATTTTTTTTTTCCCTGAGGTGAAATGTAATAGTGCTAAAAGGAGAGTGAGGCAGACCTGCTGTATATCAAAGCAGAAATGAAGAGAAAGGGGCTTAATTAATGTTGAGTTTCTTGCGTTCACCCACTAGGAAATCCAAAATAGACACTGAAACTCTACCTTTAATTTGCTCTGCTGCGAGTAAAACACCAGTGTGAACCTGGGGCCCGATCCTGCTACTCATAACTGATACACAGGACCATTTACTGACATTCCTACCGGCAGCAGGAGCTCCAGCGTAGACCAGGCTCTTCACCTCTGGATAACAAGCCCCAAAGCCTCATTTTTCTGCCTTATTGTCTAATCTTCCTTAAAATTTATGGCCATATTCCCAAGGCTGTTACTGTGCTATTGGTGAGGAAGAGTCTGCCTATGGTCTCTTAACCCTGCACTGAAACTTCTCGTGTATGAGGTCTCCAGGTGATGTCCTGAGCTGCTGAAGAGCTTGTGGGAGCCAAGGTCTCTCCTGGAGCTGCAGTTGCTCTGCTGCCGCGCTGGTACCCGCGTGCGGCGTCACAAATGCCAGAGTGTGTTATATTTGGGAAGATAAATACAGCCTCTGAGCTCAGAAACTGCTTGTCCTTGGTGCAGAGGTGCGGAATACGGGGTGGGTCTGAGATGCCCCTGCTCTCTGGGGATGAGTTTCCATCCTCTGCTTTGATCTGAGCTGCAGAGATACTTGTTTTTGGGGAGCAAACTTGGGTCGTGCCCTCACCTGGCTCCTGCTGGGTGCTCTGCCCCATCTGGCCCCCGCAGCGTGTCCTGCGCTTGCTGCTGGAGCTGAGATGGGATGGTCTGACCCCAGATGGAAGTGTCGGGGTGAGGAGAGCACAGCGACCGCCTCTGCTTTGGGCATCCTTGAGGCTGCGCTGGGAATCTTGGCAAGCTGCTGTTGTGTGTGGTTCATACAAGCTGCCACAAACCGGTGAGCTGTCGGGTTTATTGGTCTGCAGGTGTAGCTGAACTGTAGCTACTTCCACGCTGGGGAACTTTACCTAATTACTGGGCTGAACTTGATCTGTTCTGTGCCAAGGCATTAGAGTAGGGTTTTAAAACATTCACTAACAGAAATATATCCAAAATTCTGTCTAAAACAGGTTGTTTGGCCTGTTTTAATAGACTTCTAACTGTATTAACTACTCTTACTACTTCAGTTTTCAACCTTATTTTAAAGTTTTAAGACTGAAATTGAAGAAAATGCAATTTCAGGGTAATTTTGCTTCATTAGTGTAAATGCACTGCCTGTAATTCCTACCAATATTAAACTCATTATGCTGAATAATGTGTGATACCAAGATAAAAAGGAATTTAAGAATGTGACCTGATGGGCGGATAATTGAGCTCAGCACATTAATGCCAGGGCTGGACTGGAGCCCCACCACATTGTCCTTAATTAGCCAAAGTGCTGGTCTCCTCCTTCATGCTCTTCAGAGAGCTGAAATTCATTTGCTCAGCAAGGAGAGGCTCTTGCTGAGCAGGGCTGTGCTCAGGCTCACACAGATCTGTTCTGTGAAAAACAAAAGCAAGTCCCTGTCACTCGGGAAGTGTGAATCCAAACCCTCTTTACGCAACTTGAGGAGCTCATTTTTGGGATATTATGCTTAAAATCTTCCTGCGGGGCAGACGTGGCCCTGCTGGTGGTGGTGGCAGTGCTGGGGATGCTGAGTGTGCGGCACCAGCTGGTGTTAATGGAGATGTGATGCCTCTCCCCACCCTGCACGGGTACAGCTGTGCCAGGGGGTGTGAGCACGGGCATTCCTGTAGTTTTCAACAGTCAAGTTTAATACCGACTGTGGTGATTATTTCTTTTTAAAGTCTGCTAAAGTTTCTGTTAGGATGTTCCCAATTGATTCTGTAATCTCAGTAGGGGATTTCTCACACACACACACACACACCCCCTGCCTTTTGGGGGGAATTCTCCCGTGTGAAGGTTCGGCGTGGCGGGGGCACAAACTGGATCCAGCTGTTACCGTATTTACCTGCTCTTGTACCTGGGGGAGCGTGGCCTCTGCCGGTAATGCAGTTTGGTGCCTTCTGGGTTCCGCTCCGTGCAGTAATTTGCATCATTTTCCATCCCAGCCGATAGCATTACCCCCGTTTCCCCGTCCATTTCCTGGGGGATGCATTGTTAAGCTGAAACCCGAGGACTGTCAGTGATTGAAATCGTGTAACCGGAGTCTTAGCGAAGCTGCTGCTTCTGTAACATTTAACCGGGAAATGCACTTGAAGTGGTTTGTGACCGAGGCTGCTGATGCTGAGCTCCCCAATCCCGCTGCCAGCTTTATTTTTTTTTTCTCCTTGAAATCTTGTACAGCATTGATTATTTTTTTTTTAATTTTTTTCCCCCAAACATTAAAAACCAACAAATACCGCGCACCAGACAAATTAGGCTGTCTTGAAATATCTAATTTAACAACATCTGTGGTGATATTAGTGTTCTTAATTGGACAGGAAAATACAGGAAATTTGATTGAAACCTGACTTTATTTTATGGTTCCTGCTGAAATTGAGTCTGAGAGGAAAGTGGGGTTTAGACTTGGATGGACTTTAGTGCTGCAAAGAGACCATTACACCCATCCAGTCTGCCCCCCTGCGTGACACAGACCGTAGGATTTCAGACGGCAGCTTCTGCTTTTAGCCCCAAATGGGTCTGGTTTGACCCCGCGGGCTCTGGGGCTGGCTGGAAGCAGCGGGTGCCGATGGGCAGGCTCCAGCCCTGGATGGGAGCGCTGGGTCTGTTCATCGCCTGTTTTACTGGATTTCTGTGCGTTGATGGGATTTGTGACCCTCCCCTTCCCTGCGGGTTAGAGGCAGGGGTAGATCTGCTGCTCGATTCTTGTGTAGAGGTTGGGAATGTAGGAACAAAACTAAATTATCTCGGTACCCCAAGAAAATGGGAGTCCTGTGCTCGTACCAAAGGGTGGATCTGGACCCGGTGTGGCAGGAGGAATGCTGCCCCGGCGGGGGGTTTCATCCTGGTGTACTCCAGGGCTTCATCTGCCCTTCCTTTTGAATCAAAAAGGCGTGTTTCTGGGTTCCACTAGCTCAAACACTGCTGCTGAGGTGACGGGAGTGTTGAAGTAACTTCTCTGGTGGAAGTCCCTCACCTGAAGGAGCAGAGTCCTGCTTGGCGTGGCTTGGCAGCGTTGCCCTCCTCGGGCGGCTGCTTCCGAGTAGAAGCTACGGCAGGTGAAGTCTGCTCCCTTGAAGGTGAATCCATTTAAGGGACAGGTAGGAACGGAAGGATTTGGAGAACTCGCAAGTGCCCAACTGATGCTCTTGGGGTTGCTTCCGATTTGGGTAGTTACAAACCAGTGCAGGGATAAGATCTGCCAGTGAGGTCCTGGTGTGTCCTGGAAGTCTCCTTCACTTCTTCAGAAGTCCTGGCACTGTGGGAGGCAGCAGAAGGCTCTGGTCCTTCCAGACCAGACACAGAAATGTTAGTTCTGGCTTAAGACTATAAGGAGAGTGGATTTCTGTTGAGAAGGAAGTTTTCTGGCAAACCTGCCCGCTCTGTGCCTCAGTTTCCCTTTCCAATGTGATAATAGTCTCTCCTGTGAGGTTGGACGGGGCTTTGAGCTACCTGGTGTGGTGGGAGGGGTCCCTGCCCAGGGCCCCAGTGGCACTGGGGGAGCTTTAGTGTCCCTTCCCACCCAAACCATTCTGTGATTCTGTAAACACTTTCTCCCTCATGGCGATTTCCCCTCTGAGGTTTGTTTCCTCGGCTGAGTTGCGACCTCGATTGGGTCCAGTTGGAGACGCTGCCGCCAGGAGGCTGATAGATTAGAGGGATCCACGTGTTTTTCAGGAGCAAAGAACATAAACATTTCCAGAAAAGCGAGTTCTGCCGATGTTTGCTTGTTGAGTGTGTAACCTCAAAGGCTACACCATCGTGAGAAACGGTTCGTTTCAAAAGAACGAATCTGCGGCTTCTTCCTGTCTAGCCCGAAATATGCCCCGATGAGGTGAGAGGTGGGTGGTTCTCACGAACCAGGCGGGGGAAATGCTTACGGGGTGTCTCTTGTTAAAGTATGGCCCGTGCAGTGCTCGCTCCTTGGCTCGGGAATGGAAATCAGATATTTCTGGGTTAGTTCCTTGCTTTGCACGTTGCATCAAAAATCTCAACAGATTCCTTTGTGAGGTCGCTTGGCTGAAACTGGTTAATGATGGAGAAAACTCTTGTCAAATCTCCTTCTGCTCTCGTAAGGACTGGAGCTTCCGATGGGGCTGGAACCTCTGCGGTGCTTGGTGGAAGAGGTTCTCTTGCCGGGGGATCCCGCCTGCCGCTGGTGGGTGGGAGCTTTTAATCAAGTGCTTAAGAGCCACGACCAAATACATCCCCTACCCCCAAGCTTTGCAGTTAAAAGGAAGGAGAAGCTTTTTCTCTGAGAGGTCTAAAAATTCTTTATTAGAGGTGAAAATGTCAAACCGATCCCAAGGCAAATAACCTCCAAAATAAAGATGCAGTTGAATGAGGGTTAAGCCTGTAGTTTCTAATTTATGCTGTCTGGCTCAAGGGGGGAAGGGTATAAAGCAATTCCAATTTTACTTTTTTATTATTTGCTGGGAGAAATGACTGGACTGGGCTTCTCAGGGCAAACCTCCCGCGAAGCTGGAGAACGGAAGGCTGAGTAACTGCCTGTTACGCGCAGACCCTGCGTGTTGAAGGCGTAACGTGCCTGTCAGTTAGTGCTGTCTTAATTGGGAACAAAAATCAGAATTGGCCTCGAGCTCTGTGCTTTGGAGAATGGCCCACGATGACAAAGCTGCTCCCGCTGCCCGAGCTCCTCCTCTGCTGCCACTCGGAAACAGGCTTCATGCTGAATCCAGCAGCGTGGGATGGGGTTGTGGGGACACTGGAGCTGCCCCTGTTTGCTGCCAGGTGGTTGCAGCAAAAATGGTCATTTTGCCCGAATAATTGCATTTATTGGGTAATGCAAGAAAAAAAAATAATTCTGGCCACCTCTGAGAATTGTGAAAGTATAATAACTTGCTGATTAACTAAGGCTGGAGATACCTGAAGTAAGGGGGGGGGAAGAGTGATGCTGGAAGTCATCCTTCCCTTACCCTCTTAGGCGTGTACAAAACATCGGGGGAAAGAAAGAAATCCTGTGAGTGAACACACTGGAAATACCGTGGCATCGTATGTGGGTGCCTTTTAAGCTCTTGAGATAAGTAATTTATTCAAGATTTTCAGGCAGTCAGTGGCAGATGAAGGAATTAGATCATTACTCTTTCATCTTCCATAGAACAAGACCATCTTCCCCCCACTCCCCATTAGATATTTTTTTTTTTTTAAACTTTCATTCTCTGCTTAAGCCTTTCCAGAGTGAAAATGATCAAAGCATGAGATTAAAGACACATCCTGATCTGGTGAGATTAGAATTTTTGACTGTTTCCTTATGCTTAAAAAAAAAAGGGGCAAAGCATCTTTTTGGTATTTCCCCTCCTCCTTAAATTTGCTCAGAGTGACGCTAACGTGGGCTTGCTGGTCCAGTAGGAAATGGAACTCAATTTTACATTTTTTTTTTAAACCATTTTACTGTATTAAAAATGACAGAGGTTAGAAACAAAGCTCTTATACTTTTATTGAACTGGAATTAGAAGTGACAGAAAATCATTTTGGTCCTAGTGCAGTAAATGTTATCACTAAAACATGTTCAGGGGAGATTAGGACAGTCTCTCAAGCACAAGAGACAAAAGTTCACAAAACAAGAAGTGATTTTTGCTGTCCTTGTCTCGCAGTCGTTGTCTGTTCAGGAGATAAAAGTATTTCGGCTCTCAGGGCCGCTGGAGCTGGGGGTCGGGGGAGACGCGGGTACCTCTGGCAGAGCAGAGCCTCAGCTCAGGGCTTGAAGGATGGTTGAGTTCTCAAGGCAAGTGTGGAGTAACCGCTAATGCTGATTGGGAACAAGAGGATGGAGCTGCTGTGCCGGTTCCCCTGACCTCGGGCAGGTGGTGTCACCTCTCTGGGCTTGAGAGAGAAGGTGGAGCTGCCGTAGGACGGATGGGAGAGAGCTTGTTGTGAGCGGGGGGACCACTGCCAAGAGCATCCCAGGGAGATTGGCAGCCCTTTCTCACCGAGGCGCGGTGCTGTGGCTCTGTCAGCGTAACGTGGCTGTTACCGCTGAGCCCGTTCTCCCAGGAAAGTTTCTTCTGTCGGTGCACACTTCTCATTATTTTATTTTGTCCAAAGCAAACAAATATTATGCCCTTAATCAGAATTCTGTTGTTGTTTTCTAATTAATCCGTGTCAGTAGCTTGAGCATTTGTGTTAAATCATTTTCTTCATGAAAGCTTTTAATGAGGAAACAAATTGATTGGATTTTTTTTTTACGCACTGGATTCTTGCCACCGATGCCGACAGACCAAGCCTTTGCTGCACATTTTGCCCGCGAGTTGGGCACTTGGTGGTTTATCCTCGATCCGTTTCCAAAAGGTGCCGATGCCGTTCCCTTGTTACGATGACTCTGTCAACCCAAGACACACTCAAAGCGTGGGATTTGAAGAAATCCTGGAGCGTTTTGTTTGACGTGGCCGGTGCTGGGTGGCTTGTGAGCCCCTGCTGTAAGGGAAGGGGGGAGCCGAGGGCAAGAGGAGAGCCATGGAAGGGGATCTCAGGGTAGTTTGGTTGGAAGGGACCTTTAGAGGCTGCAAAGCAAAAGGTCATGTAAACCTGTGTTTGGAGAGAGAGAGCTGTTCCAATGGAAGGAGTTGGAGCCTTTGGAACCGTTCAAGAGGGGGGACGCAGGAGGTTCCCCGGAGCAGCAGAGGGTGTCCCGGGGGCCAATTTGTGTCTGCAGGACTCGGGATTCCTCTTGAAGCTTCCTGCACAAGATGTGTGTGGTGACCACTTGTGAGCTCCTGGCAGCGCTTCTGCCATACTTCTCCTATCTGACGCTTATTCATCAGGCTGGAACAAATCAGTAAGAAAATAACGTATGCTTATATATGTCCTTTTTTCTTTTTGGTCTTTTAGGTACCACTTGGAATCTCTGCCCCGAGGTGAGTAGGAGCCGGGGGAAGAGGGGTGAGTTCTCACTGTCACGATCTTGGCCTGGATGTGTGTGGTGTTCTCTGTGCAAACAAGGAACAGGACCTGGATGGAACACGCAGCTGCGTCTGGCAGCTCTTGGGGCAGAAGGGGCGATGCTGCAGCGAGGGCAGTAGTGGGACTTGGGGCTAGAGTCCTTCCTGAGCAGGGGAGGTTCATTTCTCCTGATCCCTGAGAGCAAGGAATGCAAAACTGCGGTGCATTGTTTTGGGCAAGTGTGGTAAACTTTTTCTGCAAAACCTGTATCTCCAGAGAAGGCTTAATAAAGTTCAGAAAGGGCAGAATATTCCCATGGGCCGTGGACTTGGGAGCGAAAACGGGGTGACCTTCAGCAGGCTCCCTCTGGTCTCATTGCTTCGTGTTAACCCAAACTTGAAATTGAATCAACCTCCAGGTGTAGACAAATGGCCGAGCTGTAAATTTTTCAGGACCGTGACCATCTCTTGTTATGTCTGTTAACAAGCTGGGAGACTCCGATTGTCACTTTGATCTTCATTTCCTCAATAACGGGGGTGATGATTTAAGCTTTGCAGAGTGCCTGGGGGTCACGAGCCACGTCAGTGGGTACTCCTGCAGGTTTGGGGCAATTGATGGATTTGTATTTCCTCAGAGCTGACCTGCAGCTCCTTTGACTATCGGATCGGTGGAGCTCAGCTCTGATTCCGGGTCTGGGGCGCTGGGTTCAACTGCAGCGTGCGGCTCAGTGGGTTCGTCCTTTTTCCTTAAAGATTTGTTCTTTTCCCTTAAGTAACGGTGGTGATACAAGCACAGAGAGAAGGATCTGCCAGTGCTCGAACAAGATGGGAGCTGGGGCCTTAATAAAAATCCTTGTGAGTGTTCCAACTCAGCTAATCCTTCATTTACTCCAGGAATAAATTCCAGTGTGCTGCCTCCTCCATCAGGGCCCGCTTCCAGCACATCCTGGCTGTCTGGCAGCACAGAAATGTCAGAAATGCAGCAGCGTTGCAATTCCCACTAGAACAGTGTTATCACATTTTAATATGAGCCTCGGTGCAGCCTCGGTGCTTCTAATTGCTTTCAAACCATTGTTTTCCTGCGTTTGGTTGATGAACCCAGCATCTGGCATCATTTGAGAAAGTACAACAGACAGCTGTGTTCAAAATTAAAAAAAAAAAGAGAGGATTAGAACACATAAAAGGGCTCAAAATTAGATTTTTTTTTTTTAATTTTGAAAGTTCATACAATTTAAAGGGTGGAGGAGGGATGCTTTTGTTCTTTTGAAATATTCTTTATTATAGAGTTGGAAGCCTAAGTAAGATGTGAGGACGCCTGGTTTGTAGAACTGCGTACAGACTTGTAGGTGAAATCCACGGCTCACTTAAGTGCCTGCTCGGAGGTACTGTGCAAGGGCCCGGGTCTTCAGGGGTGTAGGTGTCTCTAAACGTGACCCTCTGTCATCTCGGGAACTTGAGCTACTGGGAAAGAATGTGCTAAGGAACCAGGACAACTTGTGAGAACAGGGGCTGGGACGTCACCGTGGGAGCCTCAGCTCCGGGCTGTGATGCCGTGCAGGGGAAGGAGAGGTGGTGATGAGAACCTGTTCCATTCTGTGAATGGAAAAGAGCCTGGGAATGATGATGTGGGGTTGGTTTTAAATCAGGCACACGAGATTTTTTTTTGTTAGACGTGTTGGTAAGAGGAATGCAAAAAAACCCAGGTGTAAATTAGGTGCCTACCTGCACTGCCAGCGCGTCTAAAGAGCAGGCTGATGTGGCAAAGGAAAAGGCTTCTTCTAAGAAGGTTTGGGGTTTTCGTTGTAATGTCTAAGGAACAGCTTTAAACACAACTTGTGGCCACGTCTGGTAGAGGCAGCCGAGCTCCTGGAGGCTGGAGCCGCGCTGAAATCCCTCCCGACGACCAGAACCACAGCGATGCCAGCTGGCCCGACCTGAAGAGGGTTGGTGCTGGTCTCTCCCAGCAGCAGAAACGGATACGAGATGGGAAGGCAGGTCTGGCCTTGAGGCTGTGTTGGATGGAGCAGTCGGAGGAAGACGTAACTGAATGGAGTGCTCGCCGCAGGACGGGCGGCTGTGCCCAAGGCAGAGGTGCCAGGCCACGCTCTTGGCCGCACTGTGCCAAGAGTTTTGCCTCGTTCTTAGGTGGGCAGAGCCCCAGGGTGACCCATGTTTCCTTCTGGAGGAGGGCTGACTGCCTGTGCCAAGCATTTCATACACCGAATGGATTTCATGCCTGCGTGGCTTTGCTGTCTCGCAGCGACCTCCCCTCTGTGGAGAGAGGGCTCAGGAAAGTTGGCAGAGAAAATCTGGGGAGGACCCGGGTCAGCCCCGAGTTCCCTTCTGCCGTTCCCGGCTCTTCTCACGATTCAGTGCAGGGAAAATCTTGTGTTTAGAAGGAACAAGTGGTCTGAGGGAGCAGCGAGAGGCCGTTCTGGGGTACTGCAAGGGAATCCAGTGTGAAACAGGAGGAGAGGGAGTGGAGGGAAGGGGCCGATTGGGAAGAGAACGGAGGAACAGGGAGCGATGCGAAGGATGGGTTGGAGAAGGAAGAGGCGTGAGTGTGACTAAATGGGAGCTGTGGGTCTGGCTGCAAGTCTGGCTTTGCTGGAATGGGACTTTGTACTAAATCACTGGTGTGTTTCAGCTTCTCCGTTCCCAAAAGACACACAAAGATGGGCAAGTATGAGATGACAACCTGGGCACTGATAGAAGTGAATTAGGCTAAATCATTGATGTCTGTGCTGGACTTCGAGATGCTCAGGAGCACAGGCTGCTCTGTGACACTCCACTTGAAGGCACAGACCTTCAGAGATGGAGAAAGTGGGGCTCTGCCCTCTCAGCCCGAGGGCTTCAGCCTGGAGCTGATAAAGGATTGTCCCTCCAAACCCTCCTGGGGGCACCTGGTTCTTCCTGCGGGTGGGTGAGCCCCGAGCATTGAACAGAGACTTCGCTTCCACCTCCTCGCTCGCACTAAAGAAACCTCAGTGGGCGCAGTTGTAGGAGACAACAACTTACCTGGTTTTAAAGAAACCCCCAAGCGTAGGAGCATAACCACATTTATTTTTCTTCAGCTTATGATAAGGCTTTTGGTTTTCCATCAGAAACTCATCCCAGCTGCTGTTCTCTGAAGTGCTGGGTGTTTGCTGGATCGTAGCATTCCTTAAACCATCCGTAAGTGGCCAAAGCGTGTGAGAAAGCAGGGGTAGTTCTTCCCACTTAGGAAATTTGGGAAAAGTGAGGCTCAAGAAAGGTGTTTAAGGTACCAGAGCGTCCACAGGTGCATCCAGGGATGTGGTCCAGTTTTGCTGCTTCTCCTGGCTCTGTGCCTTAACCCCAGAAAATGCCACCTCCCAAAAGTAGGAGGAGAAAACATAAATGTATATGGCAGGGTGGTGGGGGAAGGCACAATGCGGGATAAAACACGACTTAAAAATGGGGAGCCTTCGTGTTTGGTAAAAGGATTAAGTAAATAACAGCGTGGAAAATCTTGGTAGGCCACTTATCTCCTAGTGTCCACTACTGAGATGAAGTGTGTATGGCTTTACGTCGTGGGCGCTGGGTGTTCTTGGGGCTGGGTGTCGGAGCATCACACGAGGTACATACACAAGGGGCACGCGTGTAGCTTGTTTTTGTTAACTGGCGTTATACAAAGGTCCTGAGCATTAGATCTGTGAAGCAGCTTTTCTGTATGAAACCTCAAACCTCCTGAGTCGAGCCGAAGTGGAGCTGGATGGGAGACGGAACCGTGCATTTCCCCAAACCGCTGCTCCCTGCTCTGCATACTTGGTTCATGTAGTTATGACAAGTACAAGTAGCAAATCGTTAAAGCAGCAAAAACACCGTCTTTACTGTAAAGATCCCCTTTGAAGCTGAGGCGGAGTGTTCCTGAATTAATGGAGTGCGCAGTGATTTTACTAAGTTTTATTTATAAAAACCCCTCTTTGCGTTCGTGCCAAGAGTCTCCGGCTCGGTGGTGAGCAGGGTTCATACGCAGAAACCCGCTCGAGATTTATGATGTGTTTGAAAACGCGAGGGGAAAAATATCGAATTGACAATATTTGTAACATATTGTTAAAATATCTATCCTATCGCCATGCGTGGAATTCCCCCGCTCTATAAACAAGGGTGCCAGCTACGGCCCTGGAAATGTCATAACACGCGCAGACAAAAAGAAAACAAGAAAACTTTTGTTCGAAGGCCTTCTAGAGCCCGGGATGTGTTTGGGTGGTGAGTGGAACAGGGTTAATTAATGAAAAATAAAATACACACGAAGGCATATGTTCCTTAAAAAAAGAAAAGCTTTAGTATCAACACTCCTGACAGATCCCTTCATCAGTGCCGAGGCTTTGCTTCCTGCAGCTTGGAGCGTGTGGGTCTCTGCCTGGATCTGCTACGTTCTGGGCAAAACTAATCTGGGGAGAGACAGTATTTTCTTTTTTTTTTTTTTTTTTTTTTGCATTAAAATCCCTCCTGTTCCATAGTTTTGCAAACTCTGAGCAGCTGCACAGCTTTGGTTTTACATGGACTTATAAATTATTCTGCTACCTAAGGTATCGTGCACAAATTCTGGAGGCGAGTAACGATTATAGGAGAAAACAGAGCGCTCTGCTTGGGAAAATGTCATAGGCAGGAGGCAGACGTCTGTGCTGTGCAACGGGCCGTCTGCAGCGGTATTTGCATTTTTATTTACGTGAATATGTAGAAAAATCAAGGGGTATGCGTAAGTTTGAGGCTGTTGCTTTTTGAATGTTCAAGCCAGAAAGGAAGCTCCCCTTCATCGCGAAGCTTTAGGCTCCTTTAGGAACGCGGGGGTCCAGAGCAAGGCAGGGCACCGGCGCCCTTTGGCCGGAGGGGACAAGAAAACTCTTGGCAGAGCATTTGAGGTGACGTCCAGCCCGGTCCCGGGGTGGCTCTGTAGAGGGCAGATACAGGATTAGCTCATAGCGAGTGCCCAGGAACCAAGGGGGAGATGTTTATCCTCGATAGAAATTCATATTTCTGCAGCCCAGGGAAATACAAAAAGCCTTTTCTACATTTCTTGAAAGCGTCAGTTGCTGTTTTCTTCCTGGGTGTGCTCATTGTGTGAGGTGAGGGCGGGAGGAGAGAAAAGTCTCCTAAAATAAATGTGTAATTTGACTTTTTAAAAAAATAGTTGGATTTACTGTTATCAATCTTTACTTGGAGCCAGCAAATGAAGGACTTGCAGGATTTATAACAGGATTGAAAGACCAGGTACCAACAACTAGTGGTTTGGCTGAGTTCTCCTGCAGTTAATGTCAAAACTTCCGTGACCTTTATTGAGAAGAATTAGGTTTATGAGGAGGGCTTTTGAACTCTTTTTAAACCAGCCCATTGATTTAAAACTCCTTACAAACTTGAGGAAAGCTTCCTGGTTTGGATTACTGGGTGCTGCTTGGAGAGCTCGCCTTCATTAATCAAAGCAGTGGAGTTTGGGAGCCCCTTGAGACCCGTCCCAGCTGTGGCACCTTGGGCAGGACTCGCCCCCTCCCCATCCTCCCCGCGCCTCCCTCCCCAGGGAGCGTCAGAGCACACCGGGCTACTTGGAGGAAAGTGATGCACCATGAAGAGGAAGGTATAAAACCATCAGTGAAGATGCTAAATAGACAGCAGTTTGGGGAGCCCCTGAAAGTCAAATCGTAACAAGTTCTATTGCTCTCACTTTAGTCAGTTAATAAAATACTCTAATTATTAAGATTGTCTGAACTGCCCGATACGCAGCTTTGGAGATAGAGAGCCTTCTCAAATGAACCCTCTGTGTTTTCTGAACTTGTTTGTGTAGTGGGGATGTGCTGCAGCTTTCTTTTGGTAAAGAAATCTCCGGGTTTTTTGTGATGTGCTCGGATGGAGGCGCTGCCCGAGCGCTGCTCTGTGCCCGTGCAGAACAGAAGATGGGCAAGCGATTGCCCCGCTGGGGACAGCATGAGGGTGGGCACGTACACCGTCACCTGGGCTTGCTGCAGTGGGCAGCAGACCCTCCTGCCCCAAAAAAAGGGGGGAAGGGGTGGGAACGCCCTGGCCATTAAGACGTTTTGGAGCCCTTAGGGGAAGGAGCACCTCGCTGCGCTGAGTGGCAGCGGGGCTGCGTCCCCTCTCCTGGGTCTTCCAAGCTTTCACCTGGTTCAAATCTGGACTTTTGAGACACTCTCCCTACCCTTCCCACAAGAACTTCTGTACTGCTTTGGTTTGTAGAGCAATAACCCCGTGAAAATCATCCACAGGGTAGTAATTCTGCCCTTTAGTGAGGCTCCGTCCTGAAATACGACTGTAAAATCATCCTTGGCATTATCATAAATGCCTAATGGGCATCTCCGCGGTCCCTGGAGCGCCTGTCGCTCTGCCTGTGCTCCTGCCTTTGCATTCGCTCCTCATACTCATTTTTTCTTAACGGTGAAAATCGCTGCAGATACGGGCAAGACAGCCTCCTTGTGTCTTGTCATTGGAATACGCTCGCTGAACTCCAGCTCCCTCGTGGGTTACTTCTGTTTATTCCTCCTTCGCTTGGAAGGGTTTTGGCTAAGAAAATATGCTGAGACCTACTGACACTGCCACGGACATTACTCACAGCTATTTGGCCCAGAGTCTCCCTTTTGGTGCTGCTGATGTTGACGTCTTTTTTTAGATCCCAGGCCCTATTTGCAGAAGTGCTCGTTAACTATTGCACCGCACAAGCCTGGGGCCCGGCTGGGCAGAGCCTGCTTTTGCTCTCTTCCTCCCAGAGCTGGTACCCCAGAGGATGAACCAAAGTGCAGATTTGTGTTCTTCTGCCTCAGTGTCCCCCTCCTTTAAATGAAGAGCTTCTCTTTTCAAGGAGGGATGATTTATTAGCGGACAGAAATACAAACTGTTGGTAGTTTTAGGCTGGGGGTGTGTTGTGGGTTTTTTTTTTTCTTTTTTTTGAAGTCACACTGGATGGGCTTTGTATTTCACTGATGTGTTACCGGGCTGTAAAAGAAGGAATAAATCTTGTTTACTTGTTTGCATCCCGTGGGAATCTTCTGCTGCGCCGGGTTTCAGGCTCCTTGCGAGCAAGGCTGAAGCGAGCTGTGCTTCCCCTGTCAGGCAGCTGTTCCGTGGAGCTGCTGCCCACTTGAGAGGCAGAATCTGCTGAACGGGTGCCAGAGGAGAGGGGCTGGAGGGGAGGAAGGGGGAGAGGAGTGGAGAAGGGGGGCTCGGCTGAGGAGTGACCCGAGGACTGGGAAATAGCGATGGGAGAGACGCAGCGCGAGCTCAGCAGCCTCTTGTCGTGGGGTTCGGGGGGTATCTGGGCCCCCCCAACCTCATCAGCTGTTGGGATGCAGGAGAACAAGCTTTGCTGCTTTACAGAGCAGCCCTGCCAAAGCGTGTATTTGGCTTGTGGGTCACAAATCTCTGGTGTCATTGTGGGGTGGCTTTTTTGGGGTGTGGGTGGCACTTGGGCTTTTCTAGTCTTACAACTTGCCTTTTTTTTTTTTGTTTAAATAATATTTTTCTTTTCAGAAATAAAGCCGATGCTCAGTTGTGGGAAGGCTTTTGGTTGAGTATCTGCACGTCAGATTAAAGACCTCGGAATTAATAACTTCCAGGTTATCTTCTGTTTTGTATAATCATGAAGTTCCTTTGCCATGTGACAGGGAGAGAAAATAATTTAACCCCAGCCTGCCCTCAGCCTCCCAGCTTCTTTTGAGGATTTTCTCTCCAAGCTGAGGCTGCAGAACTTGAATTCCTTGCAGTTTAATGAAATCCTTGGACCCGTCGT
>VZRU01008280.1:156844-171218 GCA_013398155.1 Pedionomus torquatus
GGGGGATGCCGGGGGATGCGGGATGCAGGGGGACGCAGCAGCCCCCGCGGGGCCGGGTGTGCTCTCCGTGGAAACCCCACCCGGTCGCTTCACTGGGGGGAGACGATATTTTTTATTTTTAACTGACATTTAAAAACTCCTCCAGGATGCAGCTTGATAAATACCTGCCCAATTAGGATGTTAATTTTATTCCTCGCTTCCCCAAGCCCACCTCCTATTCCCCTACTATCACGGCAGCCTATATTTTTTTATTATTAGTTGGATACTCGGCATCGGGCCGTGGCTGGAGATATACGTCCCCGTCCATACATCACCCCGCTCCCAGATAGCTCGTTTCTTGTTCATATTGACGTCAATGGGAATTTTGCCATTGACTTAAATGGGAGCAGGATCAAGCCCGCGATGATTCAGTGACAGGATGACAAAACAGTGAGGTGTGGGGAAGGAGAGGCCGTAAACACCGCCGGGAGATGACACGGGGCTCGGCAATGGCCCGTGCGCAGCGCGCTTGAACTTTTTGAAAATTTATGGTACCATTGTATAAAACAAATGACTCATCCTACAAAAGGAAACGGTCTCCAGGGATTCGCTTCTCGTGGGCATCGTGGCAAAAGTAGGTTTGAGGAAGGATGATG
The DNA here is from genome assembly GCA_013398155.1 of Pedionomus torquatus. Lineage (NCBI taxonomy): Eukaryota > Metazoa > Chordata > Aves > Charadriiformes > Pedionomidae > Pedionomus > Pedionomus torquatus. The sequence continues at coordinate 157,480 of VZRU01008280.1, forward strand.
AATGAAGGGGTTTGGGTTTTAGTCTGGAAAAAAAAAATAAAGTCAGGAAGGAAGAAATGTGCAAATCCCCATTTTTGTGGGGCTGGAGCTGGGAGCCCCCCCCCAGCGACGCCTCGCACTTGGGTTATTTATAACGCGACAGTTTTCCCAGTTAACAGTTTAAATGAAGGGGCCGTTTCTTAAATGCTTTATTCATATTACACAGCGATTACCAGCTATAGCCATATTCCTTAATAACCTGTTATAAAGCATGTTATAAAATCCATTAGTGATGATGCTAGGAAAAGCTGTTAGAAAGCATAATGCACCGTAATCAGGGCTGTGCAAAAGTGACAAAAATGTTTGTCGTTTCATGCCGGGGTTTATATAAGAGCTAAATAATTTATTTTGTGATCAAGGCATTTTGGGTGGATTTTTTTTGTTTCATGGAGTGTTTTCAAAATGTCCCTTTTTAACATGAAAAATAAACCCATTTTGGCTGCTTAAATATTCTGGGTTTGATTAAAATAAACACTTTTTTTCCCCCTCTCTCTCTCACATCCAATCATTTGAGAATAAATACATAAATAAAAGGAACTTCCCCCCCCCTTTAAAAATTTTGCATGAGAGCATTTCAGAGTGAGAGCTTCCTGTGCAAAATTGCGTCGTTTTTCACAAAGCTGAAGGTACCTGTGCTTCAGGTTCTCTGTTCGTGGGAGATATTAGCCGTAGAGGGATTTAAATGCTCTGCTTATGTATTTAAAGCCTGGCTTTGTGGCACGGACACCCCCTTGCTGCTGTATTTCAATACCTCCCTAATGTGTTCCCAGCAGCAGCGACTGGTTTATGGGCAACCGGTGAAACCGGTGGAGGTGCCAGAAGGAAGCAGCACCCGCTCCTCCGCGCTATCCAGAGCCTCCAGCTCTGAGATTTGTTGGGAATTAAGTGCTAAAAAGGATACCAGAGATCCACCTGGAGCGAAGGGGGGGTGGTCCTGGNCTGCGAGTGGGCTCGGATTTGGGGCTGAAGGTGTTTGGGGGGACTGGAGACAATTCTAAATTCTGCCCCCCTTCCCGTTTGCAGGGCTTCTTTATGGTTCTGCGGGAGCCGTGCTCGGCCGAAACAGGCTTGGGGAAATATTCTGAATTTAAGCAAGAGGACGAGGGGTCTGGGGGCTGGTGCACGAAAACACGGGGACAAGGTGCAGGATCGGAAACAGCACTTGCTGAAGAGGCGTCCGTCTGAAGCAGCACCATTCAGGGCTGTTTTCTCTTCCTTTCTCTCAGTTTTTCCTCTCTCCTGTTCAGCCCGATCGCGGCTGCCGAGGCAGCCCTGCCAGCCCGCTTTGGCCTCTGGGTTTCGGGCTGGCCGTGGGCAGCGGGACACGGGTGTCCGGGGTCACCCGGAGGGTGTGCGAGTGTCCGGGGGATGGAGGGCATCGAGCATCCCGGCGTCCCCGCGGCGTTCAGGCGGCTGCAGACGAGGTTTTATTGTGTGTGCAAATCCCAGGGTCGCTCGGAAGCACCATTTGAAATAATACCCGTGGCAAATGAGTGGATTAGCAGGGTTCGTTAGGGCAGGGGGGAGTTTGGAGCCACGACCAGGGAGTGCAGGAGCTCCGGGCACGTGGGTGTCCGTGTGTCCGTGGGTCTGTCTGTGCGTGTCCTGTCGCACTCGTCTCCCCCAGTTGTTTTTAAATCTCTTCTGCTCAGTTTGGGCTCAGCTCCGCTGTGGCTGTTCCACAAGCATAAACCCGAAGCGACGCCGGTGAAGTGAATAACAACACTCTGGGTCAGGTCCTGTTTTTAAAGGAAAAAAAAAAAGGGGGTGCTTCAGCCCTCTAACCATAAGTTTTAATATTTTTTTTTTAATTTTTGGGCATTTGTGTGGAGTAGTGAGTGGGAGGACACAGCCCCTTGGGCAGGGCTGCGGGAGGTTGGGGGGTGCTGGGTACCGGGGGCCCTGGGGCTGACGATGTGCCGGGGGCTGGGGGCAGCCACCCCCTCCTTCTGCCCGGGCGCCTGAAGGTGCTTCGCTGTGTTTGGAAACCAAGTCCAGGGTTTTAGGGAGTGCTTTTTTTCCCCCCTTTTGTGGAGATCTGAGCAGCTGAACTAATTTCCTGCCAAGAAACGTCGTGCAAAGAAATTAGCGGTGGGCTCGATCGTCTCCCCCCCGTCCCAACAAACCCACATCTTGGGTAGTTCTTCCTCCGGGTATCGCTTGAAGAGCTGTCCCGTCGTCCCTCCTCGCTCCCGACAGTGGGGGACGCAGCATCCCCCCCCAAAATAAACCCTGTCCTCCCCCTCCCCGGGCGCTGGGGAGCGGGGCTGAGGGGAGTTTTGTGTTTTCACTTTTTTGCCTCGCATCTGGCGAGAGAGAACTTGGCTTCCTCCCGCGCCAATAAACCCCGGGAAGCGTCTGTCGCCTCTGGGGAACCCGCGCCCCCTCGGTGCCCAGCCCGACAGTAAAACGCTCCGTCTTCAGGTTTTCCCGATGCGGCATATGGTTGGGGGGGGCTGGAAATTGCGCTGTGCATTCTGCTTCCTGGGCTTACAGCCGGGCTCGGACGCGCCGCCGCTTCGCTCTCGGAGGGACCGGCCGCAGAGGATGGCTCTGCTGGGCCGCGGGGACAAGGAGACAATGAGATCTCAGCCTCAGTTTTCTCAAGTGGGGATGGAGCTGCCTTTGAGGGGGGTGAGATCCCTCCCAGCCCTTCTCCCGCGGCTCGTCCCCGTCCCCATCCCCATCCCGAGGTGTCCTCCTCGCTGTGGGAGCGTTGGCGCATCCTGGGGACGTGGAGACGGTCCCAGCGCCCCGGCGTGTCTGCTGCCGGAGAAACAAAGAAGCTGCAGCCAGCAGGGTTATTTAAAAGGAGCTGTAATATGTTACTGTTATGGGTCATTGCGGGGTTTTTTTATACTGATATTACCATTATTATCCTCTCCAGCCGTAAAAATTGATTGGTGCGATGAGCAGTCTGCGATACTCTGAATCCGGCTGTGGGACTAAATCTCTCCACCCAGGTGGAGCAGAGGAGGGATGGAAAGAGGGTTCCCGAGGATGCCTCCCCATACCTACGCCTTGTCTCCATCCATATGATGTGGGGCAGGACCTCCTGCCCAGGCTCTTGCAGAGGGCACCGGGAGGTTGGTCTGGGCGCTGGGCAGATGCCCTTTGAGGATTCGAGTCGGGTTCCCTGGTGCGTGCCCCCATTTTCCGTGGGTCAGGATGGCACGAGAGCAAGAAACTGAGGCTGAAAGTGGATTTTGGGAGGCAAAAGGGACGGTAACTGTGGGCAGAGTTAACCCCACATCCGTGCCTTAGAATAAGGAACAACCAGTGGTACACGACGATGCTCAGAGAGTTTTTAACCACACAATTCCAGCCGCTTTTTCAAGATGACAGCAGTTTTATTTTGTAAAGAGCTGAAGGGACACCAGAGGTGAAGAGAAGCAAACGGAATGAAGGACGCTGAAATGGCACACGGAGCTGGCAGAGGAGTGCGGGCGTCCTGGCTGTAACCCGCTGGAGCTGAGCTGATGCCCGAGCGCTGCTAAAACCCTGGGCTCCCGCCTGCAGCCCTCGTGTGCTGCTGCTCAACCCCAGCGGCATCGTACCGGGGCTGGAAGCGCTGTTCTGGCCCGTTCTCCAATTACTTCGGTGGAGTTAAGCCAGTTTACGCCAGCTGATGAGCTGCCCTCCTGTGTGTGTATAATTATTCATAGAATGAGATCCAGGAAAGTTTAGATTAAGGCCATGGGTACACGAATGGGTCAACATGAGGCATTTCAGCCTGTCCTGCTTTTTGAAAGCTGCATCCACGTAATGCAAGCCCTTGAAAGCAATTTAACCCCAATAGTGACAAATTTAAACCCTTGAGGAATTAGGGCTGAATTTGTCACGTCTTTCCAGCGCGCAGCCGGCTCATTTCTCAGGCTGCCGGCCGCGCAGCTGCCACCCTGAGATTTCCCTCCAGGTTTGTGCCTGAAGCTTCACGTGGCTGTGGCCCGAGAGAAAAGGGATGACGGGCATGGACCGGTCCTTGAGTGTGGAGGAGAGATCTCAGAGCGAGTGCTAACTCCCCCTGGATGATCCCTTTCCTGGCTGTGCCCTTGTCTGGCTGTTCCCTGGATGTGGAGGAGAAAGGCAGAGCATCCCAGGGGATGCTTCTGCCCGGAGCTCCTCCTGTGGGGAGACCAAGCGCTGGTAGAGCCCAGGGTCTTGTGCCACCAAAACCCAGTGTAGACTCAGTTTTTGTGATCTCAGCATTGTTGGGTTTCTGTTGACTTCTCTGCAAAATAAAGAACACAGTCCTCCTCCTGCCGTGTGGTTTGGCCGACAGCTCGCTCCTGTGGCTGCCCTGGGCTTCAGACAGGTCCCAGTTGGGCAAACACTGGAGTCTTCTCCTCCTCGACGTGCTGGGGAGCGGGTGTGCAACGAAGGGCTCGGCTCCTGGGGGATTAAATCTGGGGGTTCGTGATTCTCCAGCCCAAGTGCTGTGCTGGTGTCTGGTCCTGGGTTTAAGTCCCTCTTGGTGATGTTGACCCGTTCGGGTCTTTCCCTGCCTCTTCACTGTGCTTGCTTTTCTCTTTCACACCACTATTTTGCGGTGCATGTAACAGTCACCGACACAAAAGCCTTCCCTCATCTTCCTCGCCGTGGCCAGAGCTCAGCAGCAGCCTTCGCACTGAAAGGCAATTGTACCCATCCGAGCCCGGCTTGACTCTTACAATTTCGAATTCCACAGAGCTCTAAAGGTGTTGAGGGCAACAAATTAATTGTTTTCAAGATTGGCTTTTAATTCTTTTAAGCTCTGGCGTTAGTCAGATGGTACCAGAGTGTGCAGCCCCGTGTCACGGGGAAACACGCAAAACCTGCGTGTTCTGTAATGAGGTTTGCACCGATTTGAAAAATATACCGTGCCGAAACCTTCACACTTTCCCCTGCTCTACTAAAATAAATAAAATAAACAGGGAAAACCTCAGGGAAAAATTTCTGACAGTCCCTGAGTGCTGCAGGGAGATGCCAGCTAGTTAGGAAATATTGCGGTGTCAGTCTGATTTCATTTATACAATTTGTTTTATTGAGAAATATTGGCTGAAATAAATTTCCAAAACAAATGTTATGACTTTCCATCCTCGGCGAGCGAGGTGCCTGGATTTCTCATCGGCTGCGGGATTAGATCCCGCTCCCGTTCCCGTGGAGCGCCTTGGCAGGCAGCGCGGCAGCGGGGGGGGCGGAGAAGGGGGTTTGAGAGCCCTAAAATACCACGGGGTCAGTTGCTCAGGACCCTCTGGTGTCTGATTGCAGGATTATTATTATTAATATTTACCATCAAGGGCCGTGGTGCTGAGTGCTGAGTCGGGAAGCGCCGCCGCGCTGAGGCAGGGGGATGCCGGGGAGAAATCCCCATTTAGAGGAGTCGCTGTGTTTTTCCATCCTCCTTGGCAGCCCGGGGCCGTCTGCGGGGCACGGCCACCAGCGCACGGTGCCACCCCAGGACGAGGGGACACGGCGGCTCCTGCTGCCCCGACATGCAGCCCCCAGCCCCCGGGGGTCTCGCCTCCCCCCGGGCTTTTGCAGGAGCCCTTGGCGTGGGGCAGCCCGGCTGTTGGGGCTGTGTTCTGCCAGGAACGGCTCATCACTGCCCTTTGCCGCGTCTTTTTTCCCCCTGGGAAGTGCTGGGCTCTCGCGGTCATCAGGACTTTCAGGGGGTCCCACTAGGAGGGGGTTGGGCACACGCTCATTCATTTTCAAAACTAAAAATAATCGAGTCTTTCTCGTTTTGAGCCACGCACAAAAAGCATCTCACCTGGGAGCCTGCTCGGGACGCGTTCTTGTTTTAACTTTTCTCCTGTTCCCCTACAATTCTCGGTGCCTTGGTTTGTTTTCCTGTTACTGGCTCGGCTGGAAATCAGATTTACTTCAGATCAGAAGCACAAAGAATTTCCATCCTGTCATCGATCTCGTGCTCTTTGGGAAGAGGCAGTGGCCACGTCCCCTGCGCCCCGGGAGGGGGTACCATATTAATGCCGTTAATATTTGGCCTTTAAAACTTGTTTTGTATTTAATCCCCCCCCCTGCACCGAATCGCTCTCACAACCTTCCTTTTCACAGGCAGAACCGTACGGGCTCTAAAGGAAACACTTAATGACGTGCTTAACCCTGGGCATGGCATTAGGTGGGATCCGTCAGTACTTCAGATTTCTGGGTGCGTCAGGGCTGGGGAGCAGCCAANGAGCAAAGCGTGGTGGGGAGCGGAGCCCCTGTTGCATCAGTCAAACCTAGAGAAACGTGGAGACAGCAAATAATTTATTTAAAAAAAAAAAGAAAAAAGATTTAAAGTATGCAAACCATACTGAAAACTTGATTAATTAATTACAACCGGTGGACTAAATTCTGCTCTCAATTAACACGTGCAGCCCCATTGAAATTAATGGGGTTGCACATGTGCGCGGGCAGAAATTGGTGCGATAGGTTTATTACCAGTAAATGGCAATTAATAATGGTTCTCCTTTTATAATTTCTATTATAGCCTATTAATATTTCCAGTCCTTGGAATGGCACCGCCACCACGACAGCGGTTATGAATTAGGAGCTGGGGGAACCCCCTTGGTTTTTTTTTTCCCTGGAAGAAGTTTCTGTTACCAAAAGTTTGCCTAGTGTTATTTTTATAGCCGAGTGAGAGAGAATTTACAGGGAGCTGAAATCATTGAAGCTAATTAGCTGAATGGCCCTATTATTTATCCAGGGACACGTAGTACAATAATTGCTATTGCAGGTTTGAAGCATCTCAGGGATATTAATTCCAGAGCTTTCATGTCATCTCAGTACAGTAAAACTTCCTAATGGCACCCTGAAGGTGCATAATCTCATTTTAAAACTACTTTTTCTTCTTTTTTTCTGAGGGAACTGGCAGAATCTCCTTCCATAAAAGCTGAAAAAGGGGAAGAACTCATAATATTTTCCTCATAAGAAAGCAGTTATATTTTCTTATTATTTTTTCCACTCTCTGACCTTTCGTGCTTCCCGATGATGGGTCTGCCAGAGCTCTTCATCAAAACTTTCCCTGGACTTGGATCTTCTGCCGAGCGGTGACGGCCCTTTCGGTGTCACCCTGGGGACCGGGAGGGCGCGGGGGCTCGTGTCCCTCCTGGGGCTCCTTCAGAAGCAGAGAAGGGATGAAGGGAGGCCTGATGTCCTCCTGGAAGGGACCTGGGTTGCTCCCACGGTGTTGGAAGGTGCTGGGCTTTACCTTCTCCCCTGGGGCAGCCCAGGAGCTCTTGGGGGTCACGCAGCCCCAGGATGAACCCTTCTGTCCCCTTCTCCTGTCCCAGCACGTCATCAAGAGCTGGTTTTCACTGATGATGCTGAAGGACAGAGTTTCTGGGGGTTGGGAGCAGGATGAGCTCTGTGTTTTGTGTGGATGAGGGTGTTTCACGCTGCCCAGGCTCATGGTGTGTCCCTGGTCCTGCCCAGCCACGTTCACCATGTGACAGCCGGTGTCTCAGCACAGACACCGAACTCAAGGCAGCCCCGACCCAGAAATACTCGCAGTCCAGGCGCTCAGGGCCAGTGCAGGTGGGAGGGGGCAGTGAAGTCTCCACAGGGCCACCATCAGTTGTGTGATGTGCACGAAGCCACAGCTCCCAAGCTCTTGTCCCCAGCTGGGTCCTCCCAACCGAGCTCCATCCCACCTGAGTTTGCACCGTTGCATCTGGGCAGTGCTTTTCACCCAGTGGGGCTAAAATAAAGCACCCACCAGAGAGGAAAGTCAAGACGAAGCCCAAGCTTCTCCATTCCTGCAGTTGATAGATGGCTCGGATTCATCCCCCCTCACGTTGGGCCACCGGACTGGAGCCTGGGTGAAGAAAGACCTCAAGACCTTGGGGCAGAGCGAGGCATCTCCAGGGAGAGGTTTGCATCTGGCAAGAGGAGGAGGAGGCATTTTTGCTAGCGGAGATGTCTCACATGGGTATCAAAAGATAAATTTGGTGGGTCCAGGCTTTAGAGGGCACGGGGATGTCCCTCCACAGCAGCTGCGTGAGGAGCACTGAGGGCAGGTCCTGCCCCAAAGTCTGATCAGGCAGGTCCAAAGATGCTTTTCCACGAAGAGAACCTGCTGTGGTACCCATGAGCGAGGTCCCTCAGAGCATCTTCACAGCCCTCGCAAGGACGGGGTGCAGGTCCCTGGGGGATGCTCGGGCGCTGTGCCTGCGGCGTGGGGCTGACACCGGTGTGGAAATGGGTGGTTTCCACCAGCCAGGGTTCGCGATGGAAGCATCGATGGGCCTTTAATTAGAACCATGTGAATGGTGCTGCTTTCGCTTTAATTTAGCTTGATTTAAATGACACTCGTGGGCCAGATGAACCAAAGTCACTGGAGCTACACCAATTTACACCAGCTGAGGGTTTGGCAGTAAAAGGGGGGGATGGAGGTGGTTCCCTGCACTTTGTTTTAACCCAACAATCTTTACAGCCGTCCATTAAGGCGCTCCACCAGGCATTTCTCCTTCTGCAGAAGAGGTTTCAGCGGAAGAAATAAAGCTGTGAAGATTCAGTTTTCACTTTGTTTCTCGTAAAGACAGTCAGACTCCAACATAAACAACAATTTACACCCAGCATTTATTCTGGAAATTACAGTATCGTGCAGCTAACGCACACAGATAAATAATGTTTTATGGGATTCTGTGGAGTCCTTTCAGGGAGCGGATGTTTAGTGGAATTAGAAGACTTAGAAAACGGAGAGCTCCGGCTCTGGCTGTTAATCCTGAAGAACACAAGCGCAGAGCAGGCTCCCACAATTAAAAAGATAAAAATAAATTCCTCCGTGTTTACACTCCTTCTTTAAAAAACATCTTTATTAAACATTCAAGGGGACAAGCCCTCAAACCTCCCCAGGCAGAGGGAGTTGTCTTCGTCACGTTTCCAGCTCGTGGTGGGAAAAACCAGTCAGAGCTCCTTGATCCTCTGAAAAAAGGTATTTATTTCAGGGCCCCCACCTTGTCTGAGCTGCCCCGGTGCAGGCAGACCCCCCCCCGTCACGGGTCCCACCGAGGCAGAAGCTTATCCAGGCTTTATTGCTCCCCGTAAAATAACAGGAAAAAACAGCTGGATGTAAAAAATCTGTCATTTTTGCAGTGGATGCAATGCCAAAGGGAGTCAGATGGGAAACTTCTGCATAAAACCTCTTGACGTGTCAACGGAGCGAGGGGGAAGCGTGGGCTCTCCTGCAGGAGCTCTCTGGAGGAGCTCCTGGAGCATCTCCTGCAGCTCCACAAGCCCAAGGGGAGCTGAGACACATCTGATGCTGGATGGAAGGGGCTCTAAAATGCCGTATTCTCTTGTAAGACACAGCTGGGCTTTAGGTCCTTAAAAATCATTAAAACCTTGAAAAACTGTTTTGCCTGTGGTGGCAGCTCGGCTCTCGCCAGGACTGGTGGGGGATGGTGTCCCCGTGGCCGTGCAGCCGCTCGGGCAGGAGCCAGGGCTGAGCTGGAGCATCCTGTGCTCGCACTGGAGCATCGTCAGCTCGGTTCCTCCTCCGGAGCTTTCACCCTTTGGATACCTCCAAAACACACTGTTCGTTAACTCAGGGGTCAGGTCCAGTGCAATAAAGCAGCCGAGAGCATCCACTCCCCAGGCAGGACGAAGCAGCACTTTGTAAAGTGTTTGAAAAAGAGCCCACTTGTCCTGTCACTGTTATTATTAGTTCGGGGGGGGGGGGTTAACTGCTTTGCCCAGAATTTCTTCTTTGAAGCACGGTGTCTCCCATCGGAACGCAGCCCTGGGGATCACCTCCGTGCCACAGGTATCCCAGGGGTCAGAAGCGCCATCGTCGTGTCGAGCTTCTCCTGCTGGTGGGATGGATGGTGGAGCTGAACACACCCTGCTCAGGCTGCCGGTCCTGCTCGGATCGCTGCCGGCTGCCGAAATGCCGCGTTTAGGGCAGGGGGTTGGGAGCCCCCGGTCCCACCTCGGCTGCAGTTTGGTGTCAGACCTTCTGAGAGCCTCTGCCTGGTCCGAGCTGGTTGCTCCACGAGCCTGTGGAGGGACGGCTGCGCGGCTGTTTCGGTTTTATGGCATTGTCTGTCGTAAGAAGGTGGATGCGGCAGGAGGCTGAGATGGAAAAATAATAGTCAGCATTTTAAAAATAGGGCTGTGGAATTCAGACTCAAGGTTTTATGGGCTGAGCTCTTCGTAAGGGTGGGAAAGCCTCATCCCCAGGAAGTGCATCCCCTGTGTGCAGCCGAGGATGGGTGAGCTCCCGCCGTGCCTGAATCAGCTGATCCTCCTGCAAAAATGTGCTTTCTGGTCCAGAGTTGAACCTTGCGAGCCACAAAGTACCTGGTGCGATGACAGGAGTTGCCTGCCCAAACCTCCAAACAGGTAGAAGAACTAGACCAAAACGGTGACCATTTTCCCCATCCTGACCAAGGGAACATTAATTGCAGACCCTAAGGGTGCCTTCTCCAGGAGACTTCACACCAGAGACCCCTCTCTCTGTTTCCCTGCCCAATAATACAGCGAGCTCTGATCTTCTGTGAGGTCCTTGTGGGCCGTTGAGGTTTAAACCAGATCCGTGGGCGTGTGGGATGTGCCTGCTCTCATCAGACTCCTGGCCCACCCCGTCCAGTGGCCAGTGCCCCCAGGTGACCAGCACCAGCGGCTTTGGGGGGGTCACGGGAAAAGCCCGTAACGGGCAGTGGTGGAATAAGCCCCCTGTATGTAGAAATTCCCTTCTGACCCTCGCTGCTTTACGGCTTGCAGCATGAAGGTTTATAGTCCTTAACTTTTATCTTGCCTAATGAAGCTGCAGATGTTCCTGCTCTTGGTGTAAATATCCGACCCGTATCAGCGCAGGAGGGGACGTTGCTCCTCGCCACGACACCCGGGATTTAGATACGCTAAAGGGGGGTGCCCGGATCTGTGGGGGTTTTGATTTTTTTTGACCCATAGAGCTTCTGGTGGGTCCTCATGGTCCTGCTTCCATCCCGTGGGCACCTCACGGCAGACCCCACAAGCCCGCGTGTCAGACGGCCGTGGGTTTCTCTCCTCTGTGCTTGTGGATCCCCTTTCCCCCTCGCCCTCTCCTTTCCCCGCCGTCGTGGGTTAAGAGGAGCCTCCAGAGGAAGGGGACCGGCCTGGCCCGTCCCAGCTGCAGGAGATGGCGCGAGAGGCGTTTACAGCCTGACAGCGAGATAAAGATGACTCTGAAGCCTCGGTGGCGGTTGGCGAGGGGAGGAGGAAACGTTTATGGCCCCATCTGCCGGCGCTTCAATAGGATGGGACCAGCTTTATGGCAGGAGCCTCCAGTGCCACTTCCTTCCATGTGGGGACACGGATCTGCCTTCCAGCTGTTCCCCTGGTCCCGCTGTTTGCCCCAGGGCAGGAAGGAAGGAAGGGGGGTGGGGAGGGACGCTGATGCCACGGGGGAGTCCACGGGGACAGGTTGCGCCCACGGTCTTGAATTCAGGTTGCGCAGCCTGAGGTGATGGAGCCAGCCCCCAAAAATTGGGCTCTGAGGGTGTTTGTGTGGGAACTGGGGAACGGGCACCTGCCCCCCCCGCTCTCAGTCACCCGTTTCTATCAATGATCAATGGGATCCTCAGGAATCAGCGACGTCCTCAATAGTCGGTGATGTATCCTCCATGAGCAAGGGCATCCCCGGTGATCAAGGGGATCCCCAGGACCTGCCATATCCCTGCCACAAGCAGCATCACACCTCGCGTGGAGCTGCTGCTGTTGGACCTGGAGGATCTGAAGCTGCTCCTGCGGGAGAGCCTCAGCCCGGCCGGGTGAGGACCAGCCCCCTTCTGCTTTCTCTAAAAACGGGGAAAAATTGCAGTCGTTTTCCTGTGAGGACGGAGCACCTTACATGAAGATTATCCGGCGCTTTCGAGCAGGTTAACTGGTGCTGTCCCTGGTTTGCAGCTGGAGGCAGTTGATATCAGAGGTATCATGGGCTCTGAAGGTCAGTGCAGACCCGGGAGCGGCTCCTGGTGCATTTGCTGCCCTTTGCTGGGAGCTGGCACTGGGCACCGAACCTCAGTGCGAGGGCATTTACCACTCGGCTGCTGAATTGGGCCTGGTTTTAAGTGCCCCCCCTCCCCAAAATGTGTGGGGTTTGCCCGTATTTTCTGCAAAATCTCCCCGAGAAGCAGCTTGAGGTGTTTCCCCGAGTGGGGGGTCACTCCCCTCTGCTCCGCGCTGGCTCCGTGCTTGGCTCCAGGACTCCACAGCAGCTTCTGCAAATATTTGCTCCGGAATATGACAAGGTGCCAAAGGAGACCCAGAGCAGCAAGAAAATCTCCGGGAAAAACAATTAGAACACACCTGCGACGTTTGGCTCCCCCCTCCAGTAACCCCACGATCCTCCTTTGGTATCGGGGCTACCAGGCGGCTTGCGAAAGCTTTGGAAACCGCGGGCGGGTGAATCCTGCCCAGGTGCTGAGCGGGTCCCGGGAGGGGAGGGCGGCTGAGCATCCTGCAGGAGCAGAGCCCTGGATGGTTTCAGAGCTCGTCACCTCCCACCCCGCGGCCTCGGCCAACTCGCTGTGCGAGGCGGCGTGCCAGCGCGCAGCCCTGCCTTCAAGTGGTTAACTCAGCTGTGAAGCCTTCTATCAGCCGTAATAGCTTCAAGGTGGGGAATAAAAAATGGAGAGTGTTTAAATTGTTAATGGGTTTCATGTTCTTGTCACTGTTGAGGGTTTGTTCCCTTTTATAAACTCATAGTTTTTGGTTGACATTGCTTTTATGTGAGCCATCAGCCGGGCGGTGATGGTGTTCCCGTGTTAGACCATTACTGCCGGATTGTATTTGCAGTAAAGAAAGGGAATGGAGGCCGTAAATCTACAGCCAGAGATTTAGGGCTCTGTTTCTCTGCAGTTTAGGTCCATGTGCTTGGGAAGTCCATTCTCCTCCAGCAGGATTACGCCCCTCCGAGCGCTCGGGCGCTGATGGAGGAGGCTGGTTCCCTCGCTGCCAGCAGCGGGGCCGAGCCTGGAGGGTGGCAGGGGACAGGGGATGGGGAGGTGGGCACTGGGCAGGAGAGGGGTTTTGTCCTCACTCCACCTTATCCTCTAACTTTTGGAGCAGATCCTGCTGCTGCTCAGGGTCCGGCACACATCGAGCCCTGTGGCTCTGCGTGGGCACTCGCTGGCACACGTGGCAGAGGGGCAGAGGGGGGTCCCAGCGCCTAAGGGTGGCCCAGGCACAAGCGCTGGCCCCTGGGATGCCCCTGCAGTGCCACCAAGGGTGACTGGTGGTGGTGGGGCAGGAAAACCCAGCAGTTTAAACCCAATCACGTTCCCCTCGTGGCTTTTTTCCCACCGGGGCTCCAGCGATGGGCGTTTTGCCCCAGGAATTGTCTTGCTGGTGAACGGGACCTTCGCTGAGACTTCCCAGGAGACCTGGAGCGGGGACCCCAGCGCTGCCGAGTCCTGCTCTTGGCTTTGCCCCCTGATTTATTGTAAACTGCAGAGAGTAAAAGCCAAGGTGATGAATAGGTGGTGGGTTGTTAGGAGAACTAATTGCCTGCCTGGGGCCAAATTCTCGGGCGCGTTAGCCCGGGGTTTACCCCGGCAGAAACGGAACCGGAGCCAGCAGAGGGCTGGGCACCGCGTACTTGCAGGAGGGGTGTGGGAGGCGATGGGGGGAGCGTGTGCGATGCCTTTGCCCCGTGTTCCTGCGGAGCAGAGCCGGCGGTTGGATGCAGAGTGGTCCCTAAACCCACCCCCCCCAGCACATCTGGGCTTCCC
>VZRU01008281.1:0-13461 GCA_013398155.1 Pedionomus torquatus
ATTAGTACTATATTATTAGTATTATTAGCATCTTTGTTATGCTATTGGTTGTTTCCTGTATTTATGGTAATAGTAGAAACAAGTCTATGATATCCAGCAAATTGACTGTTTTTCCTTTTGCTTCCATTAATTATGCCAGGGTGGAAGTGTTTGAAAATTTCAACTGTAAAAGCAGCCTTTTCTTTGAAATAGTTTTGCTGTTGACACAGCAAAATGACAATAATTTCTCTAGTCTTAATCTTCTCTGTGGAAATTGACAATAACAGTTGGACTGAAAACAAGAAAACTGCATGTGATTTAAAATAAAAATCCATAATACAGCAAGCAAACTTTGTGTATACTTTACCTAGAAGGAAGAAGAATAAAGTCATCCATACCAAAGAGGCTTTAACCAGTTGGCTTGCTTGATTGCAGCTCACGTTTACATTCATAGATAACCTGTGCAATAATGTCCACAGTCATGTCCACCCCTCAGTCATGAGTATATCCAGATGTTGTATCTCTTCCTTGATGGCCTGAGGTGTGATGAACCCAAGAAACTGTGAATAATTCACCCTTATGTTGCCCATCCAGATCCACCTGAGCCCCACTTCAATCTTAGCAGCCCGATCCATCTGCTGACTGTTTTGATGTGGATACATGGGCATCTACATGATGTATTCATACAACCAGGTTCTGTTGCCAAGATTGCCACAGTCCAGCAGCCTAAGAAGGTTCTCCTCTGCCTTGCCAGTTGCTCTGCCTCCACTTCTGTAATCACACTGGACATTTGCCACCATTCCTGAGTCAGTTTATCTAGAGATAAAGTACTGACCATTTTTCTAGTTCAGCGATGTGTAGAGAGAGCTGGATGGCTTTCACCTCTGCAAACTACTGCAATTCATCCTCTCCTTCAGCAGCTTCTGCAACTCATGGTGTAAGACTTCACCCAGCAGCCATTCCTTTGTGATATTTTCCCAGAATCTGACATGATTCATTAGGGAAAAAGGCATATTTCTCCTTCTCTGGTAGTTTTTTCTGCATGAGTCACCTCCGCCTCTGGTAATATTCTGAAATCCTTGCCTTCTGGTTTCCCATTCAAGCTCACTGTGTGATCAGTGCAATCCACTTAATGTAGTTACACAACGTGTGGCATTGAACATCCAACCCAGCACCTGCAATTGAGGTGCCCCGGGGAGCTGTGATTCTGTACCAACCTCTTCTGAAGCAGCTCAAACCCCTTCATATGCTGCTGATATCTCTCTCTCTGTTGGAATATAGCAGCCTTCAGATCCTCTGTATCTCCATCTCTGAAACCCTAGGGGTCAAGTCTCCCCTGTTGCTTTCTGCCAGAGGCTCCAGGGAGAGCCATTCTCCTTGGCTGTGGTGTAGAGCACATTTTTAACATCTTGCCCTGCCAGGACTGGCCCCAGAGCTACTGCATGGACTATTTCCTGTTCAAAGTCTTCTTGTTCCTCAGATACCCATTTAAAGTCATTCTTCTTCTGGGTCCTTGATATAAAGGGCTTACAATCAGACAGCAATGTTCAAAAACACACAGTGCTTAAGAAAGCTTATGTTTCCTTTTTACTAGTCAGTGGAGACATAACTGCTACTTTGTTCTTGTTGATTTCATTGATTGGGATCTGATGGCCTTCATCTTGCCATTTTATTCCTAAAAGCTGGATCCTCTGTGCAGGTCCCTTGACCTTACTTTGTTTTATGGCAAAACCAGCTTTCAGAAGGATTTAGATTATTTTATTGCCTTTCTCATAATCTTTTGCTGTGTTGACCCATACAATGATGTCATCAATGTATTGCAGATGTTCTGGAGCTTCACCCTGTTGCAGTGCAGTCTGGATCAGTCCATGGCAAATGGTGGGGCTGTGTTTCCACTCTTGGGGCAGTTGATTCGAGACACAGTATAGGTTGTTTAAAGTTAAATGTAACTTGAATAATGATGTATTCAATTCCTTATGTACCTTAGCTCAAACTAAAACACATTTTTATAAGTTTGGGGGCATACTGTTTTTTTCAGGTTGAATGATTTTCTCTGGTGATAAAGAGGCACTGAGATTTAGACATTATAAAGTACTTGTCTCTTGGTGAGGGTGCTGTAGTGCAAACATTTTTTGAAAGATTAGAAGAGGTTTGAGGTTAGGCAATGCAAAGGCCAGTAATTGGGAGAGGAAAAAAACACAAAAAGAGATAAAGGATATGTTTTTATTGTATGCATACCATTGTTCAATTCAATTTCTAGTATTCATGTCAGATTTAAAGAAGAGCTCTAACCTGAAAGACGCACATAATACCAGGATACCAAAACGGAAAGAGTACAGGGGATCTTGAGAGCTTACTTTATTTTCTGTAACATTCTCTTCTCCAATTTCATGACATACCAGTTCAACCTGCCTAATGTTTCCAGTGCTTGGCTAGGATTCCCTCAACTTCAGAAAGTAAAAACCACTTTCTTGCCTAAATTATTAGTTAGAAATTTACAAGCTCAGTGTCAAAGTGTTTGTCTACAGAGGCAGAACACTGCTGCTAATCACATATAGGTTAAGGAGGAAGCTTTACAAATGTTCTCCACTTGATATATACTTTTTTATGTTATAATTGTTTTTGCAGATTACCAATGGAACATTAGATGTAAAAAAGTTGATGAAAACATGGATTCTGCATAAAGGATTTCCTTTAGTCACTGTTGTCCGAAAGGGAAAGACTATTTCTGTACAACAAGAGAAATTTTTGTATCGTATGGAAACAGAAAATTGGACATCAGATGCAAGGTTATTACCATCTTAATACTTTTTATCTATTCCTTCCTGCCAAAATTCAGTGTATATCTTGGACTTTGTTAGCGTCCTAACTATTTTAGCTAAAAATTTTAAGATGGCGCTAATGCATAACAACAAATGGCTGAATGAAGAGAGGAAATACCCATTGTAGCAAAAACTAAAAGAGAAGTACATATGCAATTGATGAAGTAGCAAAGATGTGGCAGTTGCTAATTGTAAAAATGAGTTTTCTGCAAATATGTCTTATATTATGAACCTTTCTGTATTTTGTAACAGACAATAATATGTAATTTTGAATCTTTTTGAGATTTTGGTGGTTTTGTCCAGTTGTTTGAAGTCTTAACAGAAACAGAGTCCCTCGCATCATCTTGCAAAATCAGACCTGTGAAAGGAATTTGTTTCTTAAAATGTTGGGAGTTAGAGGGCTTTGGTTTATTTTTGTTATGCATGATTGAAAGGTAAGGGAAAGAAGGAAAGATTTCTAGGCTTTATTATTCTTCTGTTGCTAGTGGAGCACTCTGTATGAGTCATACACAGAAGGGCCCCCTGTCAGAATGGGAATGCATATGTGCAATTTGTTTCATCTCACTCAAAGTTGTGTTTTCTTTACATAATCAAGTCCTTATAATTATGAGGCACAATAGCATTTATTCTTTCAGTTTGCTGAGTACAGGCTGAATTTCTGATGCAGCCAGAGATTTCCTGTACCATATGGCTTTCAACAAGCTACTTAGCATGCTGGAACTGAGGAAGAAGTACTAGGAAATTTGGTGTCCCTCAGGGGTCCATATAGGTACCAGCACTGTTTTCATGTCTTCATCAGTGATGTTGACAGTGTGATTGATTGCACCTTCAGCAAATTTAAAGATGACACCAAGCTGAGTGGTGTGGTTAACATGTCTGAGGGACAGAATGCCATTTAGAGGGATAAGGACAAGCTCAAGAAGTGGGCCGATGTGAGCCTCAAGAGGTTTAACAAGGCCAATTGCAAGGTCCTGCACCTGAGTCAGAACAAGCTCTGGTGTCAATACAAAGTGGGGGATAAAGAGATTAAGAGCAGCCCTGCTGAGAATGACTAGAGGATGAAAAACTGGACATGAGCCAGCAATGCGCACTTGCAGCCCAAAAGGCCAACTGTATCCTGGGCTGCATCAAAGGAAGTGTGGTCATCGGATTGAGGAAGGTGATTCTCCCCCTCTACTCTGCTCTTGTGAAACCCTCCAAANGGTGAGACATTGGAATACATTGCCCAGAGAAGGTGTTGTTGTGCCTTCCCTGGAGATGTTTAAGGCCAGGCTGGATGGGACTTTGAGCAACCTGGTCTAGTGGGAGGTGTCCCTACACGTGTCAGGGAGGTTAGAATTAGATGATCACTAAGGCCACTTCCAAGCAAAACCGTTCTGTGATTCTGTAACACCTGTGAGGGCAAGCTGAGAGAGTTGGTGTTAGCCTGCAGAAGAAAAGACTCCCAGGAGACCTTATTGTGTCCTTTCAATACTTAAAGGGGGCTTATAAGAAAGATGGGGACAGACTTTTTAGCTGGGCCTGTTGCCACAGGACTAGAGGTAATGGTTTTAAACCATGGAGGGTAGATTCACACTAGGTATAAGGAAGACATTTTTTAATGGTGAGGGTGGTGAAACACTTGAAAAGGTTGCCCAGCGAGGTGGTAGAGGCCCCATCCCTGGAAACACTGGCGGTCAGGTTGATCTGTGCAACGTGATCTAGTTGAAGATGTCCTTGCTCATTATAGAGGGGTTGGGCTAGATGACATTTAAAGGCTCCTTCCAACCCAAAGCAGTCTATCATTCTGTGAAATTTTCCCACCTGTTAACCTGGTAGGAATAAAAATATAATTGCTGTAAATGCTGTAAATGTATTCTTTTATTATGTTGTGATTATATGAGTTATATATGTTATTATTTTACACAGCATGCAGGGGGTTTAATACTACTAATATGTTAAAATGTTTAAAATTAAAAATAAACCAAAACAAGACAAATTATATGTGTTTAACATGTCAGTAAATATTTGCTTTCCCTTGCAGTTACCTGTGGGATATTCCTCTCACCTACATAACTAGTAGCTGCAACTTTACCCATTGTACTAATGCATATTTACTGGACCAGAAGTCAGGTATGTAACTCAATACTTCTGTAGCAAGTTAAGTGTTACGGATTAATAATCTCTCTAATTGCACACTTGCATAAGATATGAAGATGAAAGCATTGATAGTAAAAATAATTACACAGATCTGGAGCCAAGCACCACTGGGGCTGTCATCATTAGAGAGTTTGTCTTTTCTTCGCAGTTCTTGCACAAAACCTCTCAAACTGCTTGTCCTTTAGAGACTGAGTAATAGGAGAGTTGCTCTCCCAGTGTACTAAAATGTTAGGAAGCCACTTCCTAGTGAAATATTACTTACTCACTTTAATGGTGTAAGAAATTTTTGCATCTGGAGTACAATAAGTTTTTTAGAATACTGTTGTAGAATTTTAAACCTTTAGATCGTTTTACATGCACTAGTTTTGCATCAGTGGCTAGTTTGAATCTGAAATTGTTGGTTAATGGGGTTTTTATTCATTCAGCCCTGGGTTTTTCCTTGCCAAGTGAATAGTTATTATCAGATTTATATAGTGTCATGCAACAAGTCACTTTGGCTGTCTCTTTCCACTGACATGAATAGATTTTTTCATTTTATTTATGCTGGTCTAACTCATGGCCTTGCATCTGCTGATGTATTTTCTTCTCTCCTGTTAAAAGTACTACTCAGTACATTGAATTGGCAATTATTTTTAATTCATAAACCTATCTCACACCTCCACTTTTTGAAATAAAACTATACAGTTTTAAAATTAAGTTCTTAGATCTAATATTGACATTTTTACTGCTCACTAATTTTTATGAACTGACATCCCTCTAAAATGACATCCCTCTAAAAATACTATAATCAAAATAATTCATTTTGGTTTACATGACTCTGACATTAGTTTTAGAAAGCCTTAAAGTTATTCCCGATCTTCTTGATTTGAAATTAAAAAAAAAAAGAGAAAAAAATACTATGATTTGTCAGAATGGAAAAAAAAAAGCTATTTAATGGAATATTTTTTTGACCTTACTAAAACTAATAGGTAAGTAGCCCAATTTCTTAATTTTTGTTTGTCCTTAAATGTCCCTGTTGGTGGTCTCATATTCATCATACTAATACTTCACTCATCGTAGAAACTTGGATGTGGAGGATACGAGGGTAAGAGAGATACACAAAAGCATTTGGGGTAAATATTTACTACATTTCAAAAGCATTGTAGGTGTTAAGCAAATTGATGTTTTTCGGAAGAGTTATAGAATCAACTGAAATGAAGAACTATTCCCCAAAGCCTCTCTTCTTGTATGTAGTTCACTCTGAAACTAGAGTGTGGCCTGTCATCTACTGTCTCCATCTCTATTTTTTTTAATATGATGTGTGTAACTGTTCTCTAAATACATACGAAAGTGGGCAGAGAGGAGTTTTTCAAGGAGGTTAATTTAAAGGAGGGCTGGACAGAAGGAGAAAATTTACTGCACTAAGTAATTAACTGCATAAGTACAATTTCAAGCAAATTGTGATACTGTTTATTCAATCAGATGTGGGAAGAAGTACTAACTGGAATTTTGCAGTCTTCTTGTGCAACCTTTGTACTGCCTATTCCTTCTACATAATAGGGGAAACTAATGAGTAGAAAGGGATTTATTGATTCTCTGTAACTAGTCTGCCTCGTAGATTTGGGTTTGAACGACTGTTTGCTCAATTTTTATTTCTGCTGCTGATTGTCTGCCCATTAGCTATCATTGAACTTCCAGAAGAGGTGGAATGGATAAAATTCAATGTGGACATGAATGGCTATTATATAGTAGACTATGCTGAAGACTGGAAAACACTGATTAATCTATTGAAAAAGAACCACACTGCTTTGAGTCCTAAAGACAGAGCCAATTTGATTAATAATATCTTCAACCTTGCAGGGTAAGACATAGTTAATGTCTGTTTAAAGTTTTTTTCCAAGTGAAAGAACATCAGACAGATTCTAGAGAAGTCTGCTGTATAGAAGTTTTGATTCAGGCTTTATCAGCCTATTGAAACTGTTCACTAGTATTTAAAGTTATTTCAGTGACGCTTCTGCATTGGTATCAGAAGTTACCTCTCTGTTCTTCGTAGCAGCATCCATTTATTTGCATTGCAAAGAGCCACATTTCTAGAAGACAATGGTTTCCTTAGTGTTTGATAATCTTCCTAGCATAGCATATTCCTCTACTCTGTCAATGAGTGCTCTGCTTCAGAGAAGTAGGCTATTTGCCTGTCAATTTTTCACTTGCTCATTCTCTTGTCCAGACCAGGTGAGGCTGAGTGTTCTGGGCAGCCTCTTTGTCAGCTGCTTAATGTATCAGAGTACCTTCATTTATGATAAATATTTTCAAACATTATTGTCACACTTCTTTAGTTGTTTTCATTTTTGTTAACACAAGGCCTGTTAGTGGCTATTGCTTTAGTGTTAGTGGTTATTACTTTGCTGCTATCTTACTAATGCTACAATATGAAAAAACTCTGCACAAAAAGTGTTTATGCTAGTCCTTCTATTCACCAATTCCTCTATTAGTGTAATGGATAGCACCACTTCTGATCTTGTTTCAGGGAGTGTTTTTGATTTTAATGTTTGTATTCATTTACCTATAGTCTAGGGAAAGAGTCTCTGGAAAAAGCCTTTGACCTGATTGAGTACCTTAAAAAAGAGAGCAGCACTGCACCACTCACTCAAGCTTTGTTTCAGCTGAGGCTTATATACAACCTCCTAGAGAAAAAGGGTGAACAACAACTGGCAGCGCGAGTCATGGTATGTCTCAGTTTTCCTTAAACTATAATTTGACATAATTAACTGTAATGTTCTTTATAATATTTTAAGTGTTGACTGTTGAACATACTGATATCTCACTAAATGGAGGTAATAAATGTTGATGGAGATTCTAGATAGTTGCCAGTCTTGTATACTTTTGCTAAGTAGTAATGAACTCTTATTGAAATTCTATATTTTTTTTAATTGACTTCCCCCCTATACACTCTTCTTTCTACCTGCGGTGTTTTGTAGAGAGTGTAATGCAGTGAGAATACGGTGGTGTCCAGGCATTTGCTATAATGGCTATAAAGGTCAATGAAGTACAGATACATAATTAAACAGAGTCCATGACAATATTCTAGTACAGAAGACTTATTTCCAAAATTATTAGAGTGGCTGGTGATAGTAGATCTAATCGCTTTGTATAGAGGCAATGGAAAAAAAAAAATATTTTCTGTAAAAATGGGAACATATGAATGGTTGTCATTGCCCGCCCCGTTCCAGCTGCACAGTAGTTTAACATGGTAAATTAAGGCTGAGCAATAAAATTCACATTGTAACCTCAGTTCTCACTGAGGAAATGTCTTTCATTTCTCTGTTTACCTTCTTATTTCGAAAGCTTGTCTATATTCATCTGCATGTTTGAAATGATCCTTGGTGCTTTACATTGTAAGTCAACAAAGGAATTTAGTTTAGAAGGAAAACTGTGAAATGATTAAATAAAAGAGCAAATGTTTTTCTTTATACTAGGTAAGGGAAATCAGTGAGTACCTTAGGAAACTTAGAAGAAATAACCCCCCACTATTATAATAATTTTCTTTATTTAGTATTTATTCAAAGTTTTATAGATCTACTATAATAAACAGCCAAGCTATGGTTTGCAATGCAGTGTCTATGAGGTTGTATTTAAGTGTTTCACCTGAGATGTGGTAACTGGTCAGGCACCTAGCTGTGGTTTTGGCAAGCTACAAAGCTACAACCCTGAATCCTGTTCAGCCTATAGATAAAGGTTGATTTGTCTGTGCCAAACTAAGGTGTATTAACTGTCACTTGATGAAGTTAAAAGCAATTAAACATATTGTAGTTGTAGTTGATTGTGACAGTAATCTGATTTCATACAAGTCTGAACTGTAGCTCAAAGAATAGTCTTCAGTTTCCATGTGCAATTTGAGACATAAATTTGGCCTGTCTTTCAGATCAATGTGGTATCTGAAGGAATACATTATTGTAGTATTATTATTATTATATTATTAAGGGATACCTTATTACCTTATTAAGGCTAAGGGGAGACCTTATTAAGTACATAAATGGTGAGTTGAAGGAGAATGTTTTTCAGATTCTTTTCAGTGGTTTCCAGTGACAGGATGAGGTACAATGGGTACAAGCAGGAACATAGGAAGTTTCATTCAAATATGAGGAAATACTTCTTTATGGTAAGGGTGAACAGGCTGCTCAGGGAGGCTGTGGAGTCCCCTTCCCTGGAAACCTTCAAGACCTGCCTGGATGCAGTCCTGAGTAGTATGCTTTAGGCGATCCTGCTTTGGCAGGGGAGTTGGAAGACATCATCTCTAGAGGTCCCTTCCAACTCTGACAATTCTGTGATTCTGCAATCTGGTATTTATTCGCATAGATAAGAAATGGTATGTAAATGTCAATTGGAAATGAGGATGTTTAACTTCCATGGATCTAAATGGCTCCTTTTTTTTTTCCTTTTAAAAACTAATTTAGTATATAGAAAATCTTCTTGGGAAGATTGAGCTCTTGCTGATAGTTTTTCCTCCTTTAGCATAGAATAGAGCATCTGCTTGGTAATAAAATCGATCAACAGCTTTGGACAGATTATGGGACCCCATCTGAACGAGAACTACGGTCAACACTGCTAACTTTTGCCTGCATCCACAATATAAGAAACTGTAGAAAAACTGCCACTGAGATGTTTGAGAAATGGATGAAGTCTAATGGAACAATGAGGTACCACAAAAACTGGGCTTCCACTTTTTTGGGGGAAAAACCCCCAACAAATAAATTTAAAAATCACCACACCACCAACAACAACTGAATAATGGTAAAGGATATCATTCTGTCTTTTACTGTTCCTAGAGTCAAAGTAAATGCAATTTTAAGATGAGAGAGAGAACTGTGCTTGAATTTAAGACTTTGTCTGCAGCCTCATTAAGTGTGACTGCAAAACCAGCCATGGATTGATTCTATCTGTATTTCCTAAGCAGCATGAGGACTTAGTAGCAATAACAAAACATACCTTTTTATCTTGCACAATTCATTCTGCTCTGGTTTCATGTGCATTTTTGAACCACAGAAGATTACTCAGATTTTTGTACAATTTACTGTGCTTTCATGTGGCTAACATGATTTGCTTTTCCTCAGTGACTTAAAGTACTAGAATGGCATGAGTTAAGACCTGCAAAATTACAATTGCAACAGAAATAATTGCTCAAAAAACAGGCATCTCTTTCAAGCTAATATTTTCAATTTATGTCTTCTCTTCCTTCTTTTCTCAGATGAACATTTTTATGTCACCCTTTTATTTGTTTGTTGTTCTGTGTTGTTACTGGTTCTGTTTTTCCCTGTAGTCTGCCTAGTGATGTTATGAAAGCCATATTTACAGCTGGTGCCAAGTCTAGCGATGGTTGGGAATTCCTCCTGAAGATGTACTCCTCTTCAGTTTCTGAAGCAGAGAAAAGCAAAATGATTGAAGCCTTGGCCAGCACAGATGATGTCAGAAAGATGATCTGGTATGAAGAACCCAGTATGCTGTGTAAATTAAAAGCATTACAGTATTTTAAAAAGTGTACTGCCTTTTCTTATTGTGCAAAAAAAATCTGATTCCTAATCATGTGTTTAGTACAAGTCTTAAAGATGAAGAACCTGATAGTTTTCACTTTAAAATAATGTGTTTAACAGAATAGCTCAAAAGAATAAATTCTGAATAGACATAAAGAGAAGACAATTGAACTTAAATTCTTTGCACTAATGCTAACACAAAATTGCAGATTTGTGGTAAAGATAACAAAATCAAACATTGTTCTATGGAGTTTTACAAGTTTGGACTAGGTATCTTTATAACAAAGAATATAGCTTGTTGGGGGTTTTGGGGAGGTTGGGGTTTTTTTAACTTTTTGTGAAATTTTGGCCTTATATTATACTCCACACCTCTCTAGATACCAAATAACTGTACTGTGTGGAGGATACCACAGGCTGTCCTGCCAGATTATTCTTGTTACAGCTTTCCTCTCTTAAATTTTCCGTGTATTATGTTTTCAAATTGTTAGAATTTAATTCATCTTTTCCAACAACAATGAAAACTCAGATACTTGGTTTAGACCTAATGTCACTCTGATAGTTAGAAATTAAAGCTAAATATGTACAAATAAAATGGTTATAAAATGGAGCGTCAGTGCTCCAGATGCCAAAACTTGCTTGCTGTTTGATCTATTATATAATCTTTTCCATCTAATTCAGAAGTATCAGTAGGAACATGTGAAAATATGAATAGATATTTTTCTTCTTGTCCCTTTTCATATGCTTTGTCTTTTAGGTTATTGCAGAACAGCCTTGAAGGAGAAGTCATCAGGGCACAGGAGTTTTCTCATATCATAGCAACTGTTAGCCAGGGTTTGCCTGGATATTTGCTGGCCTGGGACTTTGTCAAAGAGAACTGGAAAAAGCTTACACAAAAGTAAGGCTTTTGATGTAGCTGGCACTTCACACTTAAAGTGGCAAAAGCACCTGTTTGGGTTTTTTTTTCTTTCAAGCACAAAATAATAAGTACTCGGATTCCTATAAGAAGATCTGTGTTAAAATTTGATTTAAACCTGGAACATAAACATTGAAGTCTCACCATTAGCTAAGGGGACTTTGGAAGCTCCTAGAGCCTCACAGTGATTCTAAAAAATCTTGATCTGAATTTCTGTTAAATGATGCTGTCCCTAAGATAATTCCTGCAGATGTGAGATGTTTATCTCAATCAAATGTATTCAAAATCAGGCCCAGGGAATTCAATTGGCATTTAATTTTCTGCCTTTTTACATTAATCCCAAAACCAAATAAATGAAAAAACCTACTTGCTTCAGAAATACTTGCTCTTCTTAACTGCCCTTTCAGAGTACTCAGGAGTAGAATTGGTCTACAAGTCTTTGAAAAGCTAACAGTACATGGACAATTGTGTTTCTAAGCCCTAATTTTGAGTTGGAACAGTATCACATTGCTAGAAAAGCTTCTTATAGATGGGAATTTCTGCTTTAGCTAGTTCTTAATAACCTTTATTACAAAACTAATTTTCTTGAAATAAAATCTGGCTGCAAATTCAATTATTGTAGAGTTTCATAGAATGATAGACTGCTTTGGGTTGGAAGGAGCCTTTAAATGTCATCTAGCCCAACCCCTCTATAATGAGCAAGGACATCTTCAACTAGATCACGTTGCACAGATCAACCTGACCGCCAGTGTTTCCAGGGATGGGGCCTCTACCACCTCACTGGGCAACCTTTTCAGGTGTTTCACCACCCTCACCATTAAAAAATGTCTTCCTTATACCTAGTGTGAATCTACCCTCCATGGTTTAAAACCATTACCTCTAGTCCTGTGGCAACAGGCCCAGCTAAAAAGTCTGTCCCCATCTTTCTTATAAGCCCCCTTTAAGTATTGAAAGGACACAATAAGGTCTCCTGGGAGTCTTTTCTTCTGCAGGCTAACACCAACTCTCTCAGCTTGCCCTCACAGGTGTTACAGAATCACAGAACGGTTTTGCTTGGAAGTGGCCTTAGTGATCATCTAATTCTAACCTCCCTGACACGTGTAGGGACACCTCCCACTAGACCAGGTTGCTCAAAGTCCCATCCAGCCTGGCCTTAAACATCTCCAGGGAAGGCACAACAACACCTTCTCTGGGCAATGTATTCCAATGTCTCACCACTGCCACAGCAAAAAACTTCTCCCTACATCTAATCTAAATCTCCGCTCTTTCAGTTTACAACTGTTACCCTTGTGCTATCACTATACTCCCTCATATACAGCTCCTCCTCATCCATCTAGTAGGCCCCTCCTGACTTCTGTCCTTCTGACCATTTTTCTGGCCCCCTCTGGACCTCCTCCAACAGGTCTGTGTCTTTCTTGTACTGAGGACTCCCACAGTGGGACACAGTACCTTAGGAGGGTTTCACAAGAGCAGAGTAGAGGGGGAGAATCACCTTCCTCAATCTGATGACCACACTTCCTTTGATGCAGCCCAGGATACAGTTTACAATACATACTACAAATACAAGTCTCTGTATTCAATTCTTTATTATTTGAACTGTGACAGAAGTTTGAAAATTTTCCATTTCTTGTGCCTTAAGTTCAATTTTTAGAGATATTGGGGAACTAGAGGCTTGGATGTCTAACACCTTGTATTTGGAAAATGAGATCTGTAAAGCAATTTATTGCTTTTAATTATTTTCAACTAATAAAGCAAAAAAGTAGAGATAAGAATGTGTACATATACTGAACGTATATCTTGAAGTATCTCCTTAATAAAAATAACTTTTATGTTTGTATTTCAGGTTTCACCTAGGCTCATATACTATCCAGAATATCATTAGCTGGTCAACTTCTCAGTTTTCAACAAAGGTGCATCTACTTGAGGTTGGTGCCTTTATCTATGAAAAAGGGTTATTTTCTAGTGCCAACTTGATGATTGAGGAAAATGTGTTATTTCTGTCCTTGGGTCCCTTTTGCAAGGATATACACCCCCCTGCTACTTTCTATTGCTTTCTCTATTTCACACACAGCAAATATATACATAAACATAATGAAGGTTA
>VZRU01008281.1:13498-26315 GCA_013398155.1 Pedionomus torquatus
CGTACTGATTCTGTGAAGAGTTGAACCCACTTGTGTTTATACTGTTTTTTTTTTTCTGTTTGCTGGAGTGCACTTGCTCCCAAAATAATAACTTATCCTAGATTTTGTAAACAAGTTATAATTTCTGCATCTGCATCTGGAATGCAATGGAGTGCCATAAACATCGCTTTATGTCATTTCTGTGGTCAACAATCCCAAGGACCTATTGTGGAGGTTGAGTATCAGTGTAGAGCTCATTAATAGCCATTAGAAATTTCTGTTGTCTTCCCTAATAAGGCCTAGAAGTTAATATGTCAAGAATTGTATGGTCTAGTCTGATGTTTTCATTCAGGCGATTTGTAATGTAACTGTTTACAGTTTGATCTACAGTATTTTCAGTGTTAGCATTAACAATTGTAATGAGTGAATGTGGGGAATCATCCCAGAGTACTGAAGAAGGTTTATTTCAACAGTCAGTTCTTTGTCAAAGAACAAGATTCCTTTTCCAGAACTTTGAATTCTCTGTGATTGCTCTGTGATGAATATGATAAAAGAATGTCTGTTTATTGGTGAAATAATTTATTGAAATCAAATTAGTTACTGCTGCAGTTCCCATTAAAAAAATCCATTAAAAATCCATTAAAATTTTAGGAACTCCTTTGAAAGTTTTGCTTACTGCATAGAGATAAATGATCCTTGCAAGTGGATTTCCTGCAACATCTGTGTAGCTTTTGCTTCTAAAACTATTTTTGTGACCAGTGTCAACTTTAATTAACGTTTTCTTTTTCTTTCTTTTCTTTTGCTATGCAGGTGAAGTCATTTTTTGAGTCAAAATCAGAGGAGAGTTCTCAAATGCGTTGTGTAAAAGAGGCAATTGACACAATTCAGCTCAATATCCAGTGGATGGAGAGGAACTTAGCAAAGCTACAGGAACTGCTGTAGCATGCATAATGCTGTGCTGTGTCAGCCATTTAGGAGCTCTGCAGGCAGTTGCTGTGTTGCTTTTACAAAACCCAGGGTGAAACCAGGCCTCATCGCAGCATTGTTTGCACTATTAAGGAGTCTAGATAGCTCAGGGTGTGTTTCAGATAAATTTTTATTTTCCTTAGAGCATTTATGAGCAAGATGTAAGTACTTATTC
This sequence comes from Pedionomus torquatus, assembly GCA_013398155.1. Taxonomy (NCBI): domain Eukaryota; kingdom Metazoa; phylum Chordata; class Aves; order Charadriiformes; family Pedionomidae; genus Pedionomus; species Pedionomus torquatus. The sequence goes on from VZRU01008281.1 coordinate 14,619, forward strand.
GGAAACTGTTTTCATCTGTAGACCAAATATCTGCACAAATGATTAAATACAATTTTATATTTGAAACATATGCCCATTCAGTTGGAGCTGTGTTGTAGTTTCTTAGCAGTGGGTTTATATTGACAGGGTCAGAAAGAGTGAGCTACCATGAACTGTTACTTCTTTGCAGATTGTCTGATGAGCAGTGGATATTTTTAATGCAGAACTATAGCTAGTTGCTAGATTTTTAGATATAGAAGCTGTTATGAAACAAAATCATACTCCAGATATATAAGCAGTAGTGGATCTTAGAAAGTGCACCAGTTTGAGGTGAAATAAATAAGGTTCCACTTTTATTTAAGTTTGGATTTTTTATTTTCACAGTACCTTTAGGAATTACAAACACAAAAAATAAACCCCTCATGCTAATAGTATACACTTTGATTTATAATGTGGCTGAGCAGTAGTATGGAAAAAACAGATAACAAAACCAAGTGTTTTCAAGATGGGATTTCCAGAAACACTGTTGCGGCCTTGGAACTTTTACTTTGAATCTGTTACACATTTTTGAGAATCTCATCACTAATCATGGAACTATACCTGATTTAGCTGTATTGATCTATAAGCAACTACACAAAATTGCATTTTTCCAGATTGGCTTGTCTGTTAGACTGACTACTGATTTGTGCCCTTTAGACTACTGATTTTTAATTTTACCACTTGTAGCAGAGGGTCTGCAGTTAGTAGATATGTGAGCCACTTCATTTGAGTTTTTTCCTTGCTTGATAACTTGCATATGATAGTATAATTTGTGAATATTGCTCACTTATTATGATATTAGCTTTAAGAAAGCTTCCTGCTTATGTTTTAATGCTTTGTTCTTCTATTGTGAGAAAACTTGTGAGACAAATTGTCAAAGTCTTTTCAAATCCTCAGAGTTCACCCATGCACTCCTCCTGGCATTTTTGCCTGACTTCCTCTTTGTTGTGATGTATCTTTCCTGAGCTTGGAGGAGGTGATCCTTGAATATTAACCTGCTTCCTTGGGCTCCTCTTCCCTCCAGTGCTTTATCCCATGATCCTCTGCAAAGCAGATCCCTGAAGAGACCAAGGTCTGCTCTCTTGAAGTTCAGGGCAGTGGGCTTGGTGTGTGCCCTCCAGAATGCCCTTTGGCTTGACATTCTATACCAGCCTGTCCTTGTTGATGTCCAGAACAAGGTCCAGCTGCAGTGATTGTGAAATAGTGGAAGTCTGGAGCTCAATGGTCTTTAAGATCCCTTCCAGCCCAAACCATTCTATGCTTCTAGGATCTAAAGCCCTAATGTACTACATCAGAAAGACAAAATGTCTACTGTGCAATCTGCATCTCTTTCAAAATGAGTGAAAAAAGCCACTGTTGAAGTATAATATATATATATGCACCACACATGCAGGACTAATCGTACCTTTTTATCTGACACCCTTCTATTAATTTTACTATCAGTGCACCTTTTGGGGATTCATGCAAGTAGATTCAGACTTGCTGTTGTCTTATTCAGCTCATAATCAGTTATAAACTGTGAAGAAAGCATGAGCAATTACAAGTTGTACTATTTAAAATAGGCTAACTAATTTCAACTGTTTTTATTTATGAAACTGCAGCATTGGCTGTTTATTTGGTTAGCAAAAATTGTAAGTTATCATTGATTAAGCCATGTTATACTTTTGCCATCCTTTCAGAATATCTGTCAAAATTCTTGGAAAAGAAATGCCTCATTTTTCAGCTCACATTTGAATTGCAGCTGTCATTTTTAACCTTGAAATTCTCAGAAAGAATGTTGGACCTTAAGAGTGTGCAAACACCTGTTTGCCTAAATAAAAAAAATTCAGAATTTTCATATGCACTGAAGAAGGAACTGACAGTATAAGCATTGAAAATAAATCATACTTCCATGTAAATTATGGAATTAGAATTGTAATCATGTATGTTCTTGGAATTTCTGCATTTCCGTGTTATGGCTTCATTTTCTCCTTTCTTTAAATCTTCAAAATCTCTATAGAAATACTCATTCCATCTTTTTGTATTTGCGTATTTGTATATATGCCATCTTTTTTTTTTCCTACCCACTTCTTCATATTAGATGAGAAGTCAGTAGTAAATGTTCACTTTTCTAGCACTTCTATTCCCTCACATGTGTTTTAATTCATCCCTGATGGCAGTATTAAGGCATATGCAATTTCAAAAGGAAAATGTGAAAGAAGATCCTATCTTCTTCCTGATTTCAACTGTGGAATTTAGAAGATTTACTATTTTATTCAAGTGTTTTAATAATGATTATAAGGAAACAGAACAAGGATGAGTTTTAGACAGCAAACTATATGAAGAACATCTGGAAAGTTGGAGATTTTATGGAGGGAGCTTCTACCAACAGCCCTGTCCCAGCCCCACAGCCTGAGCCCAGGTTCCAAATTAGCACTCAGCAGTTGTGAGTCCAACACAGAATTGCCCAAGACTGAAAACTGTTAGCAGCCTTTGCCTTCTTTGGGCAGCACACTCACAGCCTCACAAAGACTGGAGATCTGCCCTTATCTACCACTTAATCGTCACCTACGTCCTTGCCCTCATCAGGGTCCTGCTCCAAAATGCACAAACACTGCATAGGGCTCCCACACAGAAGTGGCCAAGACTGAAAGCTGTTAGTGGCCCTCAACTCCCCTTGGCAGTCCCTTCACAGCTTCACTAACACTGGGGCTCTATGCTTGCTGTACCACCTAACCCTCATCTACTGCCCCCCAGCCTCCTCAGAGCCCAACTCCAAAACAGGCCCCCACCACTTAAGGTTCCCATGCAGATGTAGCCAGGTGTTGTGATTGAACCCCAGCCAGCAACTAGGACTATGCAACCTCTTGCTCACTTTCCCCCATGGGATGTGGGGAAAATAGGAAGGGAAAATGGATTGAGATAAACAGTGTTTAAAATTAAAAAGAAATAGTAAGTTTTTAAGAAACAGTTATAAAGAGGAAAAAAACCTCACAATACAGAGAGGGTGGAAAATTAAAACCCAAGAAATGCAAGTGATGCAAATGTAAACAATTGCTCACCACCAACAGCCTGATACCTCTCTAGTCCTTGAATGGTGACCCCACTCATCAACCTACACCCCCATTTTTATTGCTGAGCATGATGCTATAGGGTATGGAGTATCCTTTGGCCAGTTGGAGTCAGCTGTGCCAATAATGTTCCCTTCCAATTTTTGTGCCTTCAACCTACTCACTGGTGGGGCAGTGTGAGGAGTAGAAAAGGTCTTGACATTGTGTAAACACTGCTCAACAGTAACTAAATCAGAGTGTTATCAACACTACTTGCAACACAAATCCAAAATGTAGCTCTGTGCAAGCTACTGTGAAGAAATTTAACTCAGCAAAAAACAGTACAATCTTCACCCTTTATTCCATACTAAATGGTTGTGTTCAGGTCCCAAATTATTGCAATACATCCTCATTAACCACCCTTTCCTCCATAAAATGTTTGTTAAATGTCCATTCATATCCATAAAATACTCATTGAGTTCATTTAGGTTTCATCTAATAGAATGGTGTTCTCTCAGGAAAGAGGTGGTGTATTACATGGAGTTACTGGGCACCGAAACCAGCTCAAGCCGCATCACTGCTGCACTTGCAGTGAGGTTCTTCCTTCAATGGTTTGGGTTGTTTCTGCTGTAATACTTCCTATAACACGCAACTTAAATAATGGTTTACAAATATTTAAAGATATATCCATTACTGTCCCCACCCCTGATCCCTTTGGACTACGCCATAAGGTCTATCACTGTGCTGAATTCCTGCTCCTGCCTCTAACCTGGCTAGCAGTGAGAGGTTCTAACTACTTTAACATAAGACAGACAGCAGTAGTGACATACAACATCGTGTAACACTGCCATCATACAACTCAAACTATGGATTATTTTCACCCAGGATTGAATCATCTTGAAGTACACACTGGACTCTCCAATCCTTCTGCATTTCCCAGGTCCTTTAGCACTCCAGTCCTAAAACGAAAACAACCCCATGCATAGGTTTGCCCTTTCCTGAGGAAGGATGTTTTTCCCAGCAAGTTCCTTGTACGTACTGCAAAGACATTATCTCCTCCTACTCTTCTATCTTTTAGGAGTTTTTGCTGGCGAGAGCCCAGTTGGCTGGCAGATCCTCTGGTGTTAGCTGGCCAAATGGTGAATTTGTATCCCATATCTTGCCATAATTCAGCAGCCCACTCTCTGTACTGAGAGTTGGTCTGCTTCCACTGTTGCAGCCAGCCACACAGAACATTTGACACCGTCAATGAATTTGTACAGAGATTAAAGTACAGAACATTTTTATCTTTCAGCAATATCTAAAGCCAGCTGGATAGCTTTTGCCTCTGCAAACTGACTCCATTTGCTTTGCCCTTCAGCAGTTTCTGTGACTTCTTATGTAGGACTCCACACAGCAGCTTTCCACCTTTTGTGTTTTCCCACAATACAACAGGATCCATCTCTAAACAGGTCATATTGCTTTCCATTTTCTGGTAATTTATTATACAGATGGATATCTTTATCATCTTTATCATCTTTTACATCCTCTGGCAACACTCCAAAGTTTCAGCCTTCTGACCAGTACCTGATCACTTTCAGGATTCCCCATTTGAGCCAGTTGGATTATCAGTGCCACCCACTTACTCCACATAGCATCAGTTGCATGATGTGTAGAGGACTTCCCCTTTTGTTCAGCCAAGAACAGGACAATCAAGGTGCCAAAAGGAGTTGTTCTTCAGTTCCGATTACTTCTGAAGTTGCTCAAATTCCTTCATATGTTGCTAATAGTTCTTTTTCAGATGAAGTGTAATGGACTTTAGATCCTGTATATCCCCATCTCCAAAACCCTAGAGATATTGAGGAAGAGCTTGCGAAGACCCTCCTGCCAATTCAGGAGGTTCACACTGGACACCATTACTTTCTAAAATCCTTCTCAGAGAGTAGTCGAGGTACAGCTGGATCCAACTCTTGCTTCCACCTGTAAAGTGCAAACCCTAGTTCTTTGTAATACAGCTTAAGCTAGGTGCTTCCCTTGTTTTTGTTTTTGGGTTTGTTTGGGGGTTTTTTTGGTTTTTTGTTTGTTTTTTCCTGTGCGTTTTAAGCCTCACAGCCTGTTACATAAGCTATTCATGCAACTGTTCATATGATAAGTGTGTGTCCAATCAAACTGTTTAACAGCTCTGTGTCCTCTTCAATGGTTCAATGGCTTTGGTGTTAGCACCTTTACCTTTTTATACAATTTCATGATCTCTTTCTCCCATCTGCACCTATGTCTCATCTGTCTTCTGCTAACTCCAGGTATAAGGGTTCATTTCTTAATTTGCAAGAATTATACTTCCCTTTCCTTTGATCATAACAGTGACTCTAATTCATAATGCTAAGCATGTAACCTTCTGTCGTGGTTTAGCCTCAGACGGCACGTCTGCCACGTGGCAGCCCAGTTGGCTAACACCTTATAGCAGCATTAGAGCAACTGGAAGAAAAAGGCAGCACTGGTGGGTTGGGACAAAAACTGTTTAACAAGACAACAAAGTAGAACAGGGAAAAACAGTAACACGGATACAAACACGGTTACGATACCGGCTGCCGCCCGTACAACCGCAGTCCCGGACCCATCGCAGACCCTGCACTTCCGGATAACCCCTCCCCTTCCTGGCACACCTGGCCCGAAGGAGAAAGAAAAGGCAGGAGAGCTGGGGAAGGGATCCTCCTCTGTTTCCCCCATAGGCTGCATGTAGGTCTTAATAAATTCAGAGAGACAATGGCCAAGATACAGGCAGGACAACAATATGGCATAAACAATCCCCAATAACCTTCTGACCAGAGATGTCATCATATCATATGTTAATATTACACAGGCTAGCAAGATTAGAGTCCTGATCCCCCTCCCAGAGTTAATAAACACCATCATGGGGAGTACATAAAGCATATAGGAATTTGCATAGCAGAGCCAGGAGAACAAAACGAGCAACAATGTGACCGGCGCCTATCCCACTTATACAACAAAAGCACACGGCAACTTCGTTTAGCAACCCCTGGTCGGATTTTGTCGTTGCCTCAACCCTCCGAGTGCCCCACGTTGGGCGCCAAAAAGGACTGTCGTGGTTTAGCCTCAGACGGCAACAAAGAACCACGTGCCAGCCCGGTCGCTCGAAGAGGATTGGAAGCAAAAGGCAGCACTCGTGGGTTGGGGCAAAAACTGTTTAACAGGACAACAAGGTAGAACAGGGAAAAACAGTAACAGTGACACGGATGGAGACGGATACAAACGCCATTACGATACCGACCGCCGCACCTCCGACCGCGGCCGCGCACCCGTCGCGTATCCTGCGCTTCCGGTCCCCCCTCCCCTTCCCGGCCAGCTCCCAGCGACCCCCTGGGCATGGCTCGCGTGGGGTGGAATACCTGGGCCCTGCTAGAGCCAGGGGAGAATTAACCCTGTCCCTCCCAGAAACCAGGACACCTTCATTAGTAATATTTATACAATTTTGTTATGTTAGTTAGGTTATAATGTATCAAAGTCATATAAAACTACTAGCCATTCCTCTTGGACTCAGAAGTTCAGCCTGAGTTCACTGTATTGCTCAGTTACATATTGTCACCTAAGGCTTCACAAATCTGGCTGCTTATGCTAAGCAAAACTTCAATTTCCAACAGAGGTTGACCTTGAGTGTCTCCAGGTGCTTTCTTCCAGAGGCTCCAGGTGGTGCTATGATCCCCAGCTGCAGTGTAAAATATTTTTTAAATATTTTTTCCTGTCTGGACTGCCCCAAGTATTACTGCATGACCTAACTCCCATTAATTTGTTCAAAGGCTTGCTGCTGTGCTGATGGGATATACCCATTAGTGCTGGGGGAGCTGGCAGATGTTACTGCAAAGCCGCTCTCCATCATCTTTGAGGGGTCATGGAGAACAGGAGAGGTGTTCTGGAGGAAAGCCAATGTCATTCCAGTCTTTAGTAAGGGCAAGAAAACTAGGAAACTACAGGCCAGTCAGCATCATCTCTGTCCCTGGATGATGGAACAGCTCATCCTGATGTTATATCTGAGCATGTAGAGGAAGAGAAGGTTATGGGGAGTGATCAGCATGGATTCATCAAGGGCAAATGATGATTTATCACCATGATCATGATGAATATCACCAATCTGATAGCCTTTAATAGCTGAAAGCTCTCCAGGGGCGGGGTGGGGGGCAGGTACCTGATAGTCCTGGTGGAACAACAAGTCGCCATGAGCCAGCACTGAGGCCTTGTGGCCAAGAAGGCTAAATGTATCCTGGGCTCCATTAAAAAGAATGTGTCCGGCAGGTTGACAGAAGGTATCCTCCCTTTTAAATTTGCCCTGGTGAGACCCCATCTGGAGTGCTGTGTCCAGGTCTAGGCTTTCCAGTTCAAGAAAGACAGGGAACTACTGGAAAGAGTCCAGTGGAGGGCTACAAAGATGATTGAAGGCCTGGAGCATCTCCTATATGGGGAAAGTTCGGGAGACCTGGGTCTGTTTAGCCTGAAGAAAAAACTGAGAAAGGATCTCATCAATGCTTATAAATATATAAAGGATATGTGTCAAGAGGATGGGGCCAAGTACTTTTCAATGACGCCAAATGGCAAAACAAGGGGCAATGGGCACAAACTGGAGCAGAGGAAATTCCGTCTCAACATGGGGAGAAATTTCTTTACTTTGAGGGTGACAGAGCGCTGGAACTGGCTGCCCAGAAAGGTTGTGGATTCTTCTCTGGAGGTATTCAAAACCCTCCTGAATGCATTCCTGTCCAACCTGCTCTAGGTGAACCTGGTTTGGCATGGCGGTTGGACTAGATGATCTCCAAAGGTCCCTTCCAACCTACACCAATCTGATTCTGTGATTCTTTCAGGTCATTTGACAGAGAGGGTTTACAATCAGACTGTAATCTGGAATAGGCATTCTCCAAAATCCTACATCTAAGAAAGCTTGTGTTTCTTTTGTTAGTTGGTGGAGACATAACTGTTATTTTATCGATCACATCCATTAGGATATGACATTGCCCATTTGCCAACTTATTCCTAAAAACTGGATTTCCTGTGCAGCTCCTTTAAACTTTCTATGTTTTTTAGCAAAACCAGGTTTCAAAAAAATCTGGATTATTCTTCTCCCCTTTTCAAACATTTCCTCTGCTGTGTTGCCTCATACAATAATGTCATCAATGTACTGCGGTTGTTCAGGATCTTCACCTTATTCCATTGCAGTCTGTATCAAACCATGACAAATATCAGGACTGTGTCTCTATTCCCGGGACAGTCAGTTCCCCAGGTACTGGATACCCCTCCATGTGAAAGTGAACTATGACCCACACTCTGCTGCCAGAGGGGTCAAGAAAAACACATAGCAATTATTGCATGCAATTTAGTAGCCTTTGACTCCAGTTCACATAGGATTTCAAGCATGTCTGGTATGGCAGCACCAAGTGGTGTGACTCCATTCAGGCTTCAACAACCCTGTTAGTCTTCAGTCCCTCTTGGACTTTTGCACTGGCTGTATGGGTGTAATAAAGGGTGAATGAGTCTTGCTGCTTACTTGTTCACTCTCCAGTCACCAAATTAACTTATGGATTGGAACCAGGGAGTCTCAGTTGTTGTGATGCTGTTGCTGGTGCACTGCCACAGTAGCAACTGGCATCTGCTATTCTTTAATGCACAGCAATCCTACAACAGAACAATCCTTTGAGAAAGCACATAGCTAAACAGATATTTACTCTTCTCTGTAGACAATGCAGCTATACCAAAAGCCCACTGGTATCCTTTTGGATCCCTGAAGTGCCCTCTCCTGAGGTAGTATATGCTAAGGATGCACACAGTCTGCAGATCAGTCACAATGGGATGCTTTTGCCATTCATTCCCAGTTAGGCTTACTTCAGCTCCAACACAGACAGTTTTTGAGATCCTCCTGTCAATCCATAATTACAGATGCATTCTGTCACTTTGTAATCAGGGTAGACTGTGTACCAGAGTCCACTACAGCTTTATAGTCCCATTAGATTGATGTGCCAGGCCATCGAATCCACATAGTCCAGTGTCCCAATCCGAAGTTTGAAGTATCTCAGTTCTGTTTAAGAATTAACTGTCTGTTCTGTAATTTTACATCTTAGCTAGGCCTCTTATAACTCTCTGAAATTAACAGCATATTGTGGAGAACATTGCTTGTTCTCAGAGTGACCAATGTTTGTACTTCATCCAAAGAATGGTATGCAGAGAAGCTCTTGCTTATGCTTATTGCTATAACAACCAAGGTTCGGACAATTTCGTTATTTGCACCATTGGAGGGTCAGAAACAGAAAAAGCATAGAGGGGTCACACCTGTATGGAGGAGCAGACAAGAGAGGTGATCCAAACCTGACCAACAGGACTAGTCTTTCCCATCTGCCCCATGCTCAGTACAAAAGCTGAGGGATCAAAGAGTCAACTCTTTTTCTTCAATGGCCAACATCCAAAGAGGACCCTGTCTGTTTATCTGCCTTTGATCCTGACTTGTGTGTTCCTGACTGCAGATCCAGAATCCAGTTTCCATCAATCACCGAGTCCACTCTGGGACTTCCTCAGTGCCTGGTGGTGACATGATTGTCATCCTGACAGCTTGATACAGTTTTGTATATATTGTATCATTACAAACTTAGTTTTTATAATATTACAATCTTAATAATATTATCTATTTTCCCCCAAATTTCATTTTAATATTAATGCTTCATTGAAGTAGTTTAGTTCATTCCAAACTCTTAAATCTCCTTATCTCTTCCACTCCTCTCTTTTGAAGGAGTAAGGACCATCTGTCAGTCTGGTTTTGATAAATGTGGCCAAAACCATGACGACACTGTTGTCTTTCTTCCAGCTGGCCAAAAGCAGACTCCTCTACTCAAGGTCAGAGTATTCATTATGTGATTTTTTTTTGTAACTGGAAAACACAAGTGTCTTCATCAGGGTCTAAAGTACAATCAGCTCTTCTACTCTGCCTAACAGTAATTTTTCCTTCTGTTTGCTGTTTTTCCTTGCCAGTCCTGTACCCGAGCTTCTAGTTTCCAGGAAGGATCACCATCCCTCTTTCCTGTATCCTTACCTTGGTCAAACACGTAAAACTACAGGCTTGTGTGTCATGTGTGCTACCAGTACCCTCTCCCTTGAACAGAGAAAGGCTGACTTTAGTACCTGAGACTTTGGTTCATTCAGGTGAGGAAGACCTACCCTTTCTGGCTTGCTGGGACAATTATGGGGTTCATTTCTCCACAGCAAAGACTAAGGCCCATAAAAGGAAGTGAGATAATCTTCACATATTCAGAGTTTCCTGTCCAATCCATCCATAAGTGGTGCCTCCCTACTTGTTCAACTCATTATTGCCAGGGTATTAGCATACAATGTCAATGCACTTCCTATGAAATTTCACCATGTGGACTGTGTGCATTGGATTTCATCCAGGTTTTTCGTACACCTCCTCATTCATAGAGATTGTTATACATTAACTTCACCAAGGCTAATTCCCTCAGATACTGCATACCTCCCTCAATGTTGTCCATTTGCTTTGGGAATTTGCAAGATCTTCCTTGAAGGGATACTCATCCTTCACACTTGTCAGGTCACTGCCAAAGACTGAGGACTCCTCATTTTTTCCCATAACTTTGTGAATGGCCTTATCCCTAGCAAGGGGTCACAGCTGCTGTCATCCCGATATCCCACCATTGGAGTAATCAGATGAGAGTATACTCAGCTGATGGCTGAAATCTTTTTTGCTTATCTTGCAGTTCACTTAGGGATAGGGTAATTTCTGTGTCATTTATGATTTTGGTCTCTTCTCTTGTTGCTGCTCTGCTGCAGAAGAGGCTGACACTTGATTCTTCTGCATCCTTTTAGGAGAAGCTTCTTCATCACTAACTAAACAAGTTGATTTCTGCTTCCATTGTTTCTATTATAGGAGCAACTGATACAGTTGAAGGCTGGGTATTTGGTTTAGCCATAGTGTCTGTTGGTATGTTTTCAGATCCAGAACAAAGTGTACCTTGCCACTGAATACTGTTACAGTACTGTTGTGTTTACTATCAAACTTTGTTAAATCATTGTTTTATATCAGTAAGCATATAACTACTTCTCCATTGCAACCAAAGTGCATCTCTATATCCACAAGATTTTTTGAACCTTTAGGTAGGTAGTGTCCCACATTTAGTACTAGCTGAAATGTGTGGTTTCAGTTTTTGCCAGTGGAACATTTGCAGCATCTGGCAAGTAGGGCAACCTATGTTGAAGTGAAAGTCTCTTGCATTGTGATGCCTTTAATTCCTTAATCACTCTCTGATGATAGTAAAAATATAGCTGGCTATGTTCTCATTACTTTTGTGCAAGAGAAAGGCATTTTCTGATTTTTCTTTTAAGAAAATCCTAATGATTTACAGTTCTGGATGGATATTTATTCTCCTGGGCATGATGCTTTGTTAAAAAAAGAAAAAAAAAAAAAAGAGAGAGAGAGAGAAGAAAAGTGTTGATGAACCATTCTGCTCATGTTACTAGCTGTTTGCATCCTGATTACCATACTGAAGCTCAGCATTTTATTTAATACAGTCAAATTACATTGATGGGATTTTTTTCAATAAATATTTTAATTAAGTTATTCCTCTCCTTTGTTTTATTTTAATTCCTTTTTTTTTTTTTTTTTTTT
>VZRU01008282.1:0-52681 GCA_013398155.1 Pedionomus torquatus
GGTGGGAGGGTGGGGTGAGGTGGCAAAACAAAGCAAAATGTCCACAGCATCATGGGTAACTGGAGATCAGAAGAAAATATAATTAGCTACAAAACACTAAGTGACTACAAGACCTCCTCCAGCAGCAAGGACTGCACTGGCTGGCTATGTCAAGTGAAAGTTGAACTTGCTACAGTATAAAGAAAAAGGGACTCAAATCAACGCAGGTATAATTGTAGGTTTGAGGAACACTACAGGATTTGTCAAAAGGTCTATCTTGTGCAGTAGAATAACCAGTAATATGAAAAATACGACGATTTGCAGTAACATGGGGATCATAAAGAAGGAAGGGGGAAGTACGAAAGACTGGAGAAGAGTTACCAGGAGAAGGAAAGAGCTAATGAACAGAAATAAAGACTAGAGTGTTATCCCTTTGTGTCTAAAGGATACTTTTCATTCAGTTCCTCAGAGGACATCAAATGAATGGCACTGTAGGAAACCTTACTACATGGCTGATGTTATTGACTAAGAATTCAGCAGCTCGCTATTTTTTTCCTCTGCCTCTGCTCCCTAACCCCTGCCACGTGAAGCCCTGTCCCAGCCTGAAGACATCTTATTATTCCTCTTTGTCTCTCCCTGCAGTTCACATTTCTTTCATTCTCACGCCATGCTCAAAATCACCGCTTTATTAATTTTTTGTAGGAACACTTTTACTCCACTTTATTCATCTTAGAGAAGGAGAATTTTTTTTTAATGTAATTTTTTTTCTGCCAGTGTTCATTCTCCTACCCTTTTCCTTTCACAGTAGTAGACGAACTTCCCCTGATCTATTCAGAAATAAGGAATAAATCCTATCACTCCACTGTTACTGATACATTTCCTTATTATTGATATATTTCCTTTATTGTGGTGTTTTTCCTTCTGTCCTCTTTGTCAACAACATGTTCTGCTATCGATAGGTTAGATTCAGGAGTAGAAACATAGTTAACCTTAAAGTTGGGCATCTTTAATGGACATACAGAAAAGGGACTGTGTGCCATGACACACAAGGATTAAGCCTTTTTTTAAAATACCAAAAAAAAAAAAGAAAAGACAAAAAGGACTAAAAAGTTTCTTTTGTGAAATAAATAAGTATGGATTACTCATGACAACTCTCAACACACTTGCTGCCTCACCTGTTCTCAGAAGTTCACATACTCAGCACTTTTCTCTTGTTCTTCCTTCTGCCCTTCCCACAGACATCCCTTCCCTTCTCTGCCTTCATGCTACCAAAACTCATCCCAGTTACTTCTGTCCCACATCGGTCAAGCACAGAAACCCCAAACCCACCAGCAACCTCAAGCCCCCGAAGCTGATGAGAAGACTGCAACCTTCTTTGTTTGAAAGATCTGGATATATTGGACTCTTTGATAATTTATTTTTATACATTTGAAGATAGGAGCCCTTCTTGGAATATCACTCAGTGCTGTAATCAATTACCTGGTTTGCTTCATGCAGAATTTTCCTTTTAATGGGTAGTAATAAGAAAAAATTGGAAGTAAGCTCAGAGATCTAACTCTGTGTCTTCTGGAAGTGATCTAGCTGTTGGATCAGTGTGTCCCTGGCACATTTGTAGAACAAATTCATATGTCGGCTTCCACAAAGCACTGGTAGTGTCTAAGCTTGCCAGCTCTTCCGTTCTACTGCAAACGAAACAAAATTCAAACTTTAAATCCAGCCTCTGCAGCCTGTTCCAAGACTGAAATTTAAGCGTGGAGATCAGAGGCCACATTTCCAATGTTGGTTCTGGTTAATCAGAAGCTTAAATGGACTCCTTTTTCAGATGGGGATTGGATACTGTTGAAACATTGGGAAAAAAAAAAAATCTTCAAAAAAATCTTTTTAATGTGCCAGAGACGTTTTGAGAAGTATTGATCTCTTGTGGTTTCCATAATTTAAAACACCTTCTGGATCAGGTAATCTCAACAGACTGGCACACCCACTTGGGCCAAAATTTTGATGCTTTATGTATATATATTGCAGAAAGTGAAACAGCGAAAATGTTCACAACAGATTTGCTTAGCTGGCCCCACATTAATTGCTGCTGTGCCTACAGAAACTTCACCAGAAACAGTCTTAACACTAGTTTTCTTTTAATCAAGCTCCTAATTTGCATCCTGTACAAGGTTTCAGCTTTTTGACTGATTTGAAAAGCCTACCCTATCCCTAGAGGGTTGATATACGATATTTTACAGGGTATGATAAATAATGTTTTTAAAACTCAAATAAACAGGGTCTCTGAGTGTGTTTTTCCTGAAAAGTTTTACTACATTTACGACAATTTAAATATGCCTCTTGAGAGCCAAACCATGAAGATAAAGAATACAACAGGACCAGACAAGAGAGCACTTGCATTCTGAACACAAAGACATTTTAAAAGAAGTCCAAGCTTGACATTTGCCCCAATTTGAGGCAACCAAAAATACATAAATAAATTGCTAGATAGGCTTATTATGGACTCATTCTGTTTTTTCATATACCTACGGCAAAAATGAATCATATTTTAATGCATGAAGACCAGGTGACAACGTATTTGAATTCTGTATAAAATAATGAGCTGCATTTTCATTTGAGATGTGTCAAAATAAAATACCACTGGGAGAAAGTGTGTCTTACTGAATCCTTTATAATAGGCAACATAACCAGCAATGTGTGAAACCAGAGAAATTCAAAACCGCATACTAAGAATCACCTTTAAAAGGTGCCGAGAGTGGGTTATCTTTTAATTCTTTCCGGCTCCTCCTATTCAGATAGGTCAGGGAGAGAAGAACCCCCCCAAAACATTTTAGGATCCATCAGGGCAAGGGTTGCTTGATGGCAGATACTGGCATTTTGGGTAAAGCCCACCACCAGAGTGTACAAACCCAGAATGGAGCTCCGTGGGGTTTTGGCTGAGCACAAGCAGGCAGATCCTGAAACTCGGTCTCGTGTTTTGGGTTTGTTTTTACTTAATAGAAACTCCTCTGATTTTATGTGGGGGAAAATAAAGGGTTTCTTGGGCATGGACATGTTAACCAAAAATGAATGAAACATGTCTGTGGCTCTTTTCTTTTCCCATGGGAGATCCGTGACTACCAAATGCCCTGCTGAAAAAAAAAAAAAAAAAAAAAAAAAAAAATCACATTTATTTGTAAAAGAAGTCAAAAAGAGTTCTACTGTTCTCTGCACCATCCTNAACTTTTTTCACAGTTAACAGAATGAAGAAGAGGTGGATGGAAAAGTGAACCTCAGAAAGGAGCTGCACCTCCACCATCTCCCTGCAGGAGGGATATTGGAGAACACACCCCATTCCTTGGGAGAGCATCACTAAAAACTTCCTTCTCCTCTTGATCTGGGCTCGTATTTACAGCAAAATCTTCAGCCAATGCTTTGGATTTTGCCATGAGTATTCACACACCTTCCTTAACTCACATCACACCCGTACTCTAGGTAATAACTAGGCAAAGCATCTAAATAGAGACAACGTACTCGTCACTCCAACAGCTCTCAGATGAACTCATAGTAAGTCCACATCCATCCAAGCACAGAACAGGTTCACTCTGAGAGGGAGTTCCAGTTTATGCATTTTGTCCCTCTCATACAAGCTGTATTTTAAGGGCTACCTGTATTCTAGCTTGGAATACTCACTCCACACTTTAAGCAGTTGCTTAACTCTAAGCACAGCAATAATCAAATTGACATCAGCAATGAGATCAGAGGACAAATGACTTTACTTCAGGGTGCAGCATCCTTTCCTTTCCCATCTCGGCTTGTGTTTTTTCCCTTTTCCAGGCAACAAGGTGTGCCCAAACCTCACTGTGGAGTCTTAAGCAGACCCATCCCGGCCACCACTGAGCTGCTGACCTTCTGCCCTTCAGTGCTTCAGGGACCATGCTTCGTCAGTGGCTCATCATGACATAACTCATTAGTGACGTTCCTGCACCCTCCCGCACTGCTCGGTGTAACACGGTCCCTCTCCATTTTCAGATGGGTGACAGATGCTTTTTCTCCCCCACCCCATTTTGTCAGCAGGATAAAAATAAGTGATTTAAATGAGTCTCTCTTTAGTACCCAACCAGCTAGCCCTGCCTAATATATGTAGTCTAAATAATCGCCATATGTGGCAGTGGAATACAAGTTTGTGGCCTTTTTTCTTTTTTTTTTTTTTTTTTTTTTAATAGAAGTTAATCCAGCTCAAAGCTGGATTAATTCCCAGTGAGGCTTGGGGACAGACAGCTGTTTCTCTTCTTTTGCTTGGGAATGTTTGCCCTCAAAAATCCACCTATACCGGTCAGCAACCCCGATGTACGCAAGTTGTGCTCATTTTCAAACCCTTGTTCACGTTCTGGAGCAGCATTGCAGCAGTGTCTGCTTCTCAAAAAAAAAAAAAAAAAAAAAAAATAAAAAAAAAAAAAGTATGACATTTGGAAATGTTTTATTGACTATCTTGCCATGGAATAAGAAAGACTTTGAAGCTCCCATCTTCATTTGGAGAGTTGGGAAGGAAGAATATTTGCAAAGGAGACATTTGACAGGAAAATCAGTATTAGGCTGTAGGGCAGGAGTGGAGCCAGATAAATCTTGTGCTGGCTTTTAAGACCGAAAGCTCACAGACACAGTTTTAAGGAAAGAAGCCCCGAAGTGTGTATTTACCCTGTGCCACATGACAAGCAGCAGTGAGAAAAACCAGCAGGAAAGAAGGGGAGTAAAAGACTAAACCAAATACTATTCCCTATAAATATTTTTTATTTTTCAACCTGCTCATCCTAAAAAATGGATGAGCTCTACCTCAGTTGCACATGTTTCCGTATTATTCCTTGGCCTTAGTAGCCCAAAAACTATATCCACAGCCAATAAAATTACATGGAGACTCTGTTTTGGCTGACAGACACAGGAGGTGTATAATATCCAATAAACATAGTTTGGTAGATTAGTCAGGGAATACTATCTCTAAAGTAAAGCTAAAACCCAAACCTGAGGTTAGAAGGTAAAAGCAGATGCTTGGCAAGATTTAAATCTCTGTCTCTGCTGTTTTGTTTTCTCAAACAGATTATGTAAGCAAGTCAACTCGCACCTAAAATGTGTCTCAATTTGTGTTTGTTCTGCTTTTTTATTGCCACGTTTGAAAATTAATAATTCAATGTTCTAATATTAGCTGTCATCTTAGCTGTGATAAAATTAATAATTCATCAAACTGATATCAAACAAATGGCACCTTTTTATGCTGGATGAGAAATATACTTTGCTACATTTGCGGAGCTAAATTTGGTGAGATTCTCCACTTTATTTCAAATGAAATCATATTTTACCAATTAGGATATCATTTTATCATCTTAAATCACTTTAAAACTATCTGTAAGGGGGGGGGGGCTTTTGCATAGCTGCATAGGTTTTATTTTTACAAAGGTACTTTTTCCAGATGAGCCAAAAGACAAAAATCCGTGTTTTTTAAAAGGGCAAGAAGCATTCAATCATTTTTATGCCTTTTCCTTCTGATCAAGCCCTCCCAGCTTTTCCAGGGAAAGCATTCCACCATACCTGCAGTGCTCTGGCCAAATTCCAGTTTGGGTAATTACATTCAGCCTGCTTAAAATCTTCCTGGAGCTTCATTTGGAGCAGGTACTGCCCTGAGTCGTTGTGGAGGGTTGTGTGCGCTGTTAATCAGGTGCTGTGTTCCTCTCGGCGGGAGCTGGCTGGGCTCCAGCCGTAGGTGAAGGGATTTCCGAGCGTGGAGAGCAGCTTGTGATAAATTTCCAAAGCGTTGGGAGATCCTTTGGGGTGAGAGGCGCTATGTAAATGTAAGGTCACCGCTGTTATCTGGGGTGCAAATGCATCCAGTGCATTCCAGCTCAGAAGCTTAGGGAGGAAAAAAAAAAAAAAAAGGAAAGGAAAAAAAAAAAGGAAAAAAAAAAAAAAAAGAAAGGAAAAAAAAGAAGGGACGAAACCAAGAAATAATAGAAGAGAAGAAATAGAAGGGAAAAAAGGAAGAAAAAAGAGAAAGGAAAAAAAAAAAAAAACAAAAAGGAAAAAAGTAGGGGGAAAAAAGAAGAAAAAAAAAAGAAGGAAAAACATAAAAACCAAGGGGTCTCTTGTAAATGTTTGATGTATATCTTGACACGTTTGAAATTCATTTCACTAGAGCATGTGTCTTCCCCAAAGGGTAGATTTATAACTTAAAAGATGTTGACGAAAATGTCCTCCAAAGAGAAAGCTCACTGGAAGGATGGAGTGGGGACAGATTGCGGCTGGCCCCAGGCAGGTGAGCACAGAGCCCACCCCTCTGCCCTGGCTGCCTGCCCTGGTGGGTACCAGGACAAGGGGGACAAGTGAGGAACCAGAGCTCATTCCATCACCCCGCAACAGGCAGCCCTGGACATGTCCAGCCTCCTGGGTCTCCTAACAGGGGATCCTGTTCTCTGTCCTCGTTTGTGCTCTGCCCTGATATTACACCTTCAAAACTGGCCTGAGCCCATGAAGCTGAGCTGTAATGTCCCATCAGGGCCAGACGATGCACTCAGCACTGGCCACCCTAGCCATGGGGCCACCAAGCGCCAAAAGACCATCCGGCAGCTTTTAATAGCCAGAGCATGGGCAGAAGGGCAGGTTTGACCTGACAGGTGGGTATCCAAACAAGCGATGAGGTGACACATGGAAATGGCAAACTATCTACAGTGAGAGTGGTGCGGCACTGGAATAGGTTTCCCAGAGAAGTTGTGGACACCCCTTTCCTGGAAGTGTTCGAAACCAGGTTAGATGGGACTTTGAGTAACCTGGGCTAGCAAGAGGTGTCCCTGCCCATGGCAAGGGGTTGGAGCTTGAGGATCTTTGAGGTCCCTTCCAACTCAAAGAGCCATGATTCTATGACTCTTCCAACTGTGGGAACGCCGATGCTACACGACAAGCTGCATCGGGAACAAATACAAACCAGCTACGGTGTTTGAGAACCAAGGTTTGGGAACGTGTACCTCCATTGCATCCTGCTCTCTGCAGCTCAAAAGCTCCTGACCACACTTTTTAGAAGCTGGTACTGTATCTTCCTGCAAGCCCATCTCTACGTTATTCCATCTTTCCTTCATATTTGCATTACATTACATACATCCTATTACCTAATTGCTATTGGCCCCATATGACCTCCATAACTCATCTGCTTCCTCCAAATACCAGAACTGCGATCCCATGACCAAGTTCTTCTCACTTCATTTTTCTTCCCTTTGTCTTTTGCTGCTACTCAGCTATCACATGAAAACCTGACGGCGATGGGGGATCACGATCGCTGTCACTTAAGCATCCTTAAAGGGACAGACTTTCTAATAGAAATTGAATCCGAAAGGTTGGATTCCGTAGGGAAATTTCAAATTGACAAATTTTCTGAATGGATCTCTCCTAACCTTGCTGCATATAATATATGCATTTATTGAGCTTAATTTTTGGTTAGTATCAAAATGTATTGATCTGCAAGATAAATATTGACTTGACCTCGCTTTCTCTCAGTCTATATTTACTTCTTGAGTCAATAAGTCTAGAAACTGATCTGACAGGAGTCAATAATGGTTTAAAATTCTTAAAATAGCAGCTTTGCTCTAAGGTTGCAATACTTTATTTTAAAGTTGCTGCCTTAAATTTATAAAATGCTCGGGAGGACTTAACACTTTACTGCAAAGAGCCATTGGGGAAACACGCAAATGCCAGGAGACCTTGATGCGACTCCAGGCCAACTGTGCCATTTCAGCACTGGCCAAACTGTATTGTAAATATTTTCATAATGACCTACTGCAGTCCATCTTTTGCCCTGTGTACCCTAAAAAATTTGAGCTTATCTCCGGAGGATATGCCTGCATATCGCTGATTGCATTTGTCAGGGCTAAATTGCCTTCTGCCTTGGGAAAATGCAAAGCTTGCTACTGGGTAAAGGTTGTCATCATGAAAATGCCCTCCCTGCCTTAATTTCTCTGCTTACTGAGATGGTAATTAACCCAGCAAGATTTTTCATGTCAAATGTGATTCATGTTCTTTCCCTTACCTCGTATGTGGTGGACAAGCCTCCATGGTTTTGGTCCTTATTTTTCGCATGGTGGCCTTAGAGTAAAGGTCTTCATGATTCAGAAGCTCTGTTTTTGATTCTTGGGGTTCCTTACGGAGTAACCTTCATTAGGGGGTAGTTTGATAACTCCTGTCACTCGAGCACAGTGCTGCTCTAATACCTCAGCCAATGCTGTAATGTGACATGAAGAAAACCCTGTCCCTGTCAAGTATTGCCCTGTCCTCTAGAGACTGGTCACCCCACTCTGAGAAACAACGAGAATAATGAAAATTAAGAGAAAAACAGAGAAGAGAAATCTCGCCCCATTCTGGTTTTTTAGGACAAAAATATCAAGTATTCCTTTTGTCTCACTGCTAAAAGGAACCAAGGGGTGTGTCAGGTATTTTTAAGTGTTGCTGATATGGAAAAAAAAAGTGATCTATTTATTTTTTTTTCCCTCAGGTAAGAGTCCAAAATTTGGTATCAGTAATTTTGGTTTAGCTATTTGTTGTTTTGAGGCTTCTTTGTTTTGTTTTCATTTGTCTTTTTCTTTTTCTTTTTTTTTTTTTACTTTTTTTTCCATATAGGTTACTTTTAGAAAAGACTGTAGGAGACCATAGGTTTGTATTAAAATAGTCTCATGCTGATACTCATTTATCTGCATATTTTAAAAGTGGGTGAAGCATGAAGTGAAGCATGTAATATACTTAAGAACACATAGGTACAATTAAAAGGGACGGAAAACAATTACTTTTCATTCTCGCTGTGCTAATATTACACAGGAAAGACTACCGAGGGGTGGAAAACAAATTTCTAAACTGAAGAGGGGGAAAAGGAAGACAAAAAACTCCAACATTCCCACTTCCATGGATGCAAAAACCCACGTGAAAAGTGAGCAAAGCAAAATTCCTAAAGCCGGAGAAAAACAGCCACTCCAGAATACTTAACAAGCCAGGAATCATTGCACGAATAGCGTGAGATATTGTTTCCAGTCCCTGGCTACAGGGAACTCAAAGGAAGGTTTCTCTGGATCATCCATCCCCAATCCGTTCCATCCTGTTATTCCCTTTAATTAAACACAGAGATGCACACCACCGGTAAGTTCCCTCATCCTCGAGCAAAAAGCTTTGGGTTTGGGCTGGGCAAATAGTTAATGGAGTCAGGCATGGAGTGAGCCCAATGGGGAAGAGAGAAAGGGAAATGAAAGAGGTAGGGCAAGGTACAGCCTTACCCTACAAAAAGCAGGGTAAGGAAGGGGATGAGTTGGGTGTCCCCCTTCCCACGAGCTTGCCCTCGTTGGGCCATCTTCCTGGAAGAGGAATGATGTTTGCAGTTGGTTGTTAAGATGAGGAGTCCTTTCCTGGAACTGAAAACAAAAAAGAAAAAGGTTTTAAAAAAAAACCCAATCATTCCTGTTCCGAACAGGTGTTTAATTCCTACGAAAAGAACTCCTGATTTCAGGAATCTGGCGTCTCCTGATGCAAAAAAAAAATAAAAAAATTGCTTTGCTGAAAACTCTCCAGCCAGCCTCTGTGATTTTAATTAAATAGCAAAGACCGTGTGTCGAAATTCACAGTCTCTGTCCCCATTTACTTGTGGGTGTTGAAAAATAAACTAAAAAAATAAAAAAATAAAAAAAATAAAAAAATTACTCTTTACTCAGTAACTTGAACAGATTTCAACTAATTTTGTAGTTGGGAGGAATGCTCACAAAGACAGAGATTTTCTTGACTGAGATCACCAGAGCCCAGAGCTGAAGCAATTGTGCAACTGAGAAATGTATTCAGGCTTATTTCACAAGAATTATTTACTCCTTAAACTATTAATTCACACCTAAAAAGGGGAAAAAAAAAAAGAGGAAAAAAAAAAGAGAAAAAAAAAGAGGAAGGTTTAGAAGGTTTCTCTCTATCTCTCCTGATATCTTCAAGATGATTATCTGAACAGAGGCCAGATTTTCTTCAGCAGCCAAAGGCAGGAGAGTCCTCGTCTGAGGCCCTTTAACTCAATAGGCCCCCGAATTGTGCCTTTGCATCCGCATAGCCTGATCCTTGCAGAAGGGAGAGACTGATTTTCATTTTCTGTGCTCTAACTTTCTAATAAACAATAAGCGGATGGCAGCCTCTGCCTTTTGTGCGAGTGAAAATAACCATTTTTTATTATTATTTTTTTAAATATTACAAAAAGGGACAATATGCTAAAAATATGCAGTGAACAAATATCATCTGTACAGACTGGAAGAGAACCTTCATAAATTAACCTTATTAGTGCATTACTGTAAGCGAATGCCAAAAAAGCTCCTAATTTGCATTAAGATAGATTTTTCAGGTTGGCTGCATGATTTAATTAAAGAAAAGATTAAGAATCATTAAACAAGCTGCTCTACCTTGCAATAACAGAATTCATATCTGATTCAGGTTAACGAAAACACAGATGGTGATTCAGTAACTGTTGAGTTGCTGTAACAGAATGAAAATGATCCCATTAGTTCCCTGGAAATGTGAGGGAATTTGAAAATTAGCATGCAGATACATTGTATGGTGCTAGACAGCTTGGTCTGCTTGGATCATCACTGATTACTCTTTGTTTGGGTTGGCAACACTGAACTTAATAAATGAAAAAATGTTCCAGTATACCACAGTTGGAAACTGTTCAAGGTTGAAATAGGTGTGCAGACTTTCAAGAAGAGAGAGTTAAGTAAACAAATGTCAATCAATTTGGGGCTGGCAACGTTTTTTTTTCTTCCAGAATGTCTGTTCTTGAGAAGCAAGTGTCATCAAAATTGAAATCCTTTGCTTGATACATATGTTCATGTGGTATTTATTATTACAAAGGTATTTTAAATGCGTATCGTTCTTTTACAAAGGAACCTCTACAGTGTTTTGGTACCAAAAAAGTGGAGAACGGCTCCTAGGAAAATGGTTCAGGTTATGTATTGACACATATCATGTGTATCATTGACAAAGAAATCAAACTTGCTGCAAAAAAAAACTAAAAATAAAAGAGGTTATAGCAGGAGATGTAAAATATAGGTAGAACCCCCTTCTAAATACTTCAGTGAATTCAATAAGGCACATAAATGATCCTTGTCACCCCGTCTGGGAAGGCAGAGCCTGGGCAGGCGCGGTAGTAATTTCGTTCAGCATATGAAATTTCCAAGGCGCTCTCACAGAGATAACCGCATTATGCAGTTTATAATACCTGAATCACGGCAACCTTACGACTCCAAAGGATGAGGGTTTTTTATGATGGATCTCGCCGAGAACGTGCTGCACACGCTAAGATCAACACCCAAGTTTTTCCCATGTATATAGTGACTCATTTTGTTGCATTAAGAGTTAGCCAGCCGAGCAGGAGGGTGTCTTCTCCTCCTAAGAGGTTATTTTTCCTTTTCTTTTTGACTTCTGAATTTTATTGCAAGTGACTTCAAGGCCAAAAGGTTGTGAATAGGGTGTTACAACAAAAAGGAGGTTGTAACACTCAGACTTTTAGGTTAAAATGTTCTTTGCTTATCACGTGTTAAGATCTTTCAGAAATGATGTAATGCACCAGGGACTATGGTGCTACATTTGCAAACCACCTTTTTTTTAATCATTAATTGACATCATATAATAATGTCCAGCTCACTACTCCCAAAGTGATGGTAATTAATCTTGTGGAAAAAAAAAAAGACATTTTTAGCTTTTAGCATAGAAAGGTCATAAACAGGTTGTCTTTGGTTTGACTGGATTTTAACCATCTGATCAAACTTTTTTTTTTTTCATGCGTTTCTTTAACATTACCTTGTTGTTTTTAACACTTACATATTTAAAGATTGTATATAACAGAGAGAGCCTCGGTGACTTGGCAACATTTAAAAGCATAGATGTTATTACAAACAAGTGTGTCTTGGTTACAAAGGAAACCTTTGCTGTTCTTCCATGACTAGCACTTTTTTTATGGCTTTTGAGACTGGTACATGATGAATGAAGGTACTGCAAACTATTGAATTTTGGTTTTCTTTTTTCTTCTCTCATTTCTGAACCACTGTATGTCCTTAAAAAAAAAGAAAAAAAAAAAAAAAAGGAAAAACCACAAAGGAAAATATCTTTAAATATTTTCTCAGTACTCCATATACTGATATATATATATGTATATATATGTATCATATATATATATACTCATACTCCATTAGTCCTGTACTGGCTACATGTCCTGACTTTGTACAGATCACACTACTTACAGTTGTCTTGCAATTGCAACTCCATCTCCTTTCTTGGCTCCTTTGAGCCAGAATGTAAAGGACTCTGAATTGCACTCAGTGCCTTCCCTGGGCAATCGTACACCCGAGGAAGACGTTGGAGGATTATCCTGTGCGTGCCAACATAGAGCGTTAGTCGGAAAGGATTGGATTACTGACTAAAAAGAACAGATCAGGATCTTAACTGCCTGCTATCAAATGATCACAGGATAGCTTGATAGTTGCTGTTGCAAAACCGAGCAGATCTTTTTAATATTCTGCGTTGTTTCCATGAAAGCTACAGGGAGGCAAAAGAGGATATTGGGTTCAGTATTTGATTTATACTTCTGCATTTTTTGTTTGGATGAGAACTGTGAGAACCCAGACATTTTTGATTCATGGGAGATCTGGCGCATTGCTTTTTTGGTTTTAATTCAAGTGGGTTCACAATCCCTTGAGTTTCACTTTGACTTTTGAGTTCGAACAAATCCAAAAAAGCCAAACAAAACCTCGATGAACCAGCTAACTTTCACACGGTTTCCACCCAAAATTATAAACTTTGCCCCCTTCACAAATGGAAGGCTGCATTCAAAGAGATATGCTTTCCAAAAGTCATTAACTGGAGTTATTTTTAAGTCAAGAGAGGAAAATGACCCAAAGTCTTCTGATTTCTCTAGGATGCGAGGCCCAAGCATCCAACAGACCTTCTCAGAAATCCTACTTACCAAAGAGGTAGTTCTGCATGTAGGAAAAAATCAGAGCAAGGGCTTGAGTCCTCTCCTGGCATCTTTCTTGAGAAAACATGAATACGTCATTCCTACCTCCACCCTTAAATTCATTTGCACTGGGCATTTCAGTGACGGGTTAAGCACAGCAGACTTTCTGGACATAAGTCTGATCAGAAGATGCCATTCCCCTAGAAGAAAGCTTTCTCACATTCTGTGGGGTCATCTCAAATGGAAGATTCAGCAGAGACATTTGGATGCTTGACAGGACCTTCTTGTAAACGATGTGTCCTTGGCCAGTTCAAGAATACCTCCCATGTGAATGTATCACAGAAAATCATGCATACAGTTTTGGCCCTTGTTAAAAAACTGGGAAAAAAAAAAAAAAAAAAACAAAACAAAACAAAACACACACAAAAAAAACCCAAAAAACAACACACAAAAAAGATAATGAAAAGCAGAGGAATCTCAGGAATAACTTCCACAAATATCCTCAAAGGATAAGATTACATATTCCAAATTAAATACCTCTGAGACCAACTTATTCCAGTAGGCCCATTTTAAAAATGTATTTTTGCCATTTTCAATTTATGCTTCTGCTAAATCTTATTTTATCGTCATGCTTTTCTCAGCTGATTGGACTCAGATAAGAGTTACATTTGTAGTCCTTTTGGTTTTCTTAATACTGGATTTATATATTTCCTCAAAAGAATGATTGAGCACTTGTTAAAATGAAAGTTTATTACTGACATCAACTTATTTGCTATTCTTTGAGGTAAATTCATTGTCTTTCATTTACTTGTCTTATAAGGAAATAAAGACTGCACTGCAAGCATTGGGGTGAAGAGCAGCAAACAGGAGTGCTTGGACATCTCTCTCTTGCTCATTCCTTTTTTTTTTTTTTCCCTTTTCTTTTTCTTTCCTTCTTCTGGCAGAATTGTCTTGGTATCTTCAGGGTGTTTGGTACTCCCGAGCAAGAAATTACGGCATCTGGCAGCTCTACCCAGGTTATCACTACACATCTAACACTAGATATATAGCTGACATTTCACAGGATGCTGGAATGTGCTCCATTATCTCTGTAGAAGCACTTTGTAAA
This sequence comes from Pedionomus torquatus, assembly GCA_013398155.1. Taxonomy (NCBI): domain Eukaryota; kingdom Metazoa; phylum Chordata; class Aves; order Charadriiformes; family Pedionomidae; genus Pedionomus; species Pedionomus torquatus. The sequence continues at coordinate 14,058 of VZRU01008282.1, forward strand.
TTTGGATGGGATCCAGTTAAGGAGCCAAAAACAATACTGTGGAAATTACCTGACCAGTCAAGTCCATAAAAAGGGAGTTACAAAGAGCATAAGTGAAAGACAATAATTCTTACAAATATTCCTTGAGCATCCCGTAAGTTATAACTGATGTAATTTAGAGTAATGAGGACATTTTAATGCTTTAACATGAATAAATAACAAAAATATTAGTTATGTTTGTCTGAAAAATTGTCAGCTTTTAATACTTGAGCCAGCCTAATAGTCCTTGTGTTTGGGACTGTGGACGCTGGCAAAGAGCGTGTAACTTTACGCCATGCACTGCAAGAACCTCGTGGGTGGATGGATTATGGGACCCCCGAGAAGCACCGAGCAGTGCTACTGGATCAGACCTCAGTTTGCATTCCCATGACACTATAAGGAGGCACAAGAGGCATATTTTGCACAAGTTTGTAAACATAACATAGCCTCAAGCAAAAGCGGTGAGAAAATTTTGGAGATTTCCCCCTCCCCCACCCTCCCCCAGGCATCTACTCCATGTCACTGCCGGGAGCTGGGAAATTAAAAGTGTTGCAATAAAATGGACTGTAGGCGCTTTATGAAACAGAATTAAACGTTTATATTTGGCTATTATGGCGATGGCCATTAAGGAAAAAAAAAAAAAAAAAAAAAGCTAAGATAAATAAACATATTAATTATGTGTCAAACCACAGGACATCTCTTAGGACACTATGATGGGAAGACTCAACTACTAAAGCTGACTTTGTTTCATTTCAATGTATTTCCTGATGAGCTTTATTAACCTTTAGGGACAAATGAACCTCAGAAATAGGATTTGGAACTGTAACCTCCTGTATTTCCTCCTCACGCTCAAAGAGAGGATGATGTCCACGCAGCAAAGAACCTAAGTGGTTGCAGTTTGTGAGATCCTCATGATTTAGACACATCCCCGTGCTCAGGTGGGTACCAGAAATTAGTATTCTTGTGTCTAAGCTGCACTGGAAGTTATTTAGTTATGGAAAGACAAGCACTTTCCTCCTTTCCTACCCCTACTGAGAGAATTTTAAATTCACTCAGCTCATTCCCCATAATTTCTCTCAGTAGCCCAATAAAAAGGATCATTTTCTGTTTTTCAAAATCAAAATTCAGAGGGAAAATGCAGCCACATAAGAAGGGCAGAAATAACTTTCAGATTCTTTGCTCCAGAGTCGGGAATAAGTCCTTTAATTAAAGCAACTCTCTGGTCAAGCTGACACTTCTTTTTTTAATTGCAGCCTCCTGTCACCCTGTAATTTATTTTATTTTAATTCGTCAGGGTGTGTGAATGTTTCAGAGAGCCCCAAACAAAATCGGGGCTGTCAGAAGATGCGATGCTGCGTCATCACGTAGCTGATGGCCAGGAGCCAGCTCTGTCAACACTTGGCTTTGTACTGTCCGGGGGAGAGAAGCTGATTCTTCAGCAGTGTCTAATCAGTTTAAGACAAATCTGGAAGATGTTACTAGAAGACAAAATGAGATCCAGGCCACAGCAGCCTCTGCATACAAAGAAGTGAAGGATTTCGTTCGAGAAGAAAATTAAAGAGGTGGAAACAACTCTTGACAGTTTCAACACGATTACAACTGTGAATAAGGAGGAGAGCACTACCGGTTTAGGAAATGAGACTACTGGTACCTAGAAAAAGTGCCTTGTTACATCCCCTCTGCTGCAGTGACAGAGATATCAGGGAATTACATCTCGCAGTCGAGTGGAAAAATTCCTATAAGTTCATCAGATCCTGGTTAATTCTTGAAAGGAAACCAAAGACAAATAAGTTGGAGGGTAAAGATAACGGGGACCAGTTATCTAATATATAACAGGAGCTATACCTAAAGAAAAAGTAAACACATACTTTCAATTCATGGAACAGCTTCCATCCTTTGAAAGGTTTCAGAAACTAAACTTTTACATACCCAGCATCGATATCAGAGAGCTCTGGATTGGCCTTTCCAGTACCTCCTCTAGAAACCTCTCAGAAGTACAGGGTCACACAGGTATGGTTGCAAATAAGAAACTCTGAAGATTTCCTTTGGGCTGTTTTTCTGGAAAACTCCATTTCCTTTGGACACCGTGCAGTAAAGGTGTGACACAAAGGCAGGCAGGCAGAAAGCCAAACCTTTCCTGTCTGCAGGCACCTGATCTGGCCCCACAGATCAATGCCCAACATAATATGGCCACGGTGCACGTTTTTCCCTTCCAGGATTCAACTGTAAGAACAAGCGTATCATCTCGGCACCTGGAAAGGGAATGGAAATACTTAGAAAAGTGGTGAAGCAACTCCTGGCACCTTCTCTCAGTGCTGCTGAGAAGGCTCTGCAGAGGTAAGAGAAGGATGCTTGTCTGAGAGACTCGTGCTGGACTTACAGCAAAAAACAGAAAGTAACGCCTCACATAAATTTCAAACAATCAGATAAGGAGTTTTTTAAGCCAGATGTTACCGGGAAAGCAAAAAACACAGAGAAAAGAACTGTAGATCCATAGGAATGGATCCATAGATCCATAGAAATGGATTTACAAGATCCATAGGAATGGATCTACAAGGAATCTTTCAGTTGATGTTATGGGTTATGAACTTGTGGGAAGGCATCAGGAAGGAGTAAAAATACCCTGCTGTTCTCCTGGCTGCTCGGTGGGAGCTTTGAGTTTCTATCATCTGCACCAGGACCAGTAACCCCTCAGCAGGCCAGGCAGCAGCACCTCCAAGAGGTGCCACATCATCCTTTTTCATTTTTGCTCCCCCATCCAGCACACTATAATTATGAGAAATCATTTGCTTTCAGCTCATGACTGGGAAGAACAGAACAACAGCTCCCAGTGAAAATAAAGAGCTTTCCTTTTTGGCAAGACTCAGAGTACCGGGATGTATTCTGCCTCCTAATCATCTGAGAAAAAAACAAAACAAAACAAAAAACACCTTTTCCCCACATTTCAGACAATTTACAGTATTTTGTCCTTGTTGTTTGCCTTCCCTGAGATCTCTTCCCTTATTTCCTTCACTTTGATTACTACTCCCTTGCTGACTGCAGGGGCATCGGCTCCAATGCACTAAAGGGAGAGCAGTTTATCCCTTGGCCTGTGGGGCTGCATCTATTAAAACTCCCCAACTTTATTTGTGTAAAGCGTGGTGAGACATTCATTCACCTGTCGTAGGAATTAACCCAGGATCTGAGTCGAGACAAATTCCCCTACCTCTCTGTAAAATGCTGTAATTCATCTTTTTCACTTTACATGAGGATTTTTCTCATGGTCTGTGAAGCAGGTCAGATTACCTTAGATACTTTGTCAGTAGCTGAATGGATAGGATATTATAAACTTTAATTTACCGTCTCCGGTAACATACTGTATATAAAATACTGAAAGATTACAGATTCACTTCAGTTAAGCCTCAAAAGGTCTGCATGCTTGGCCAGGTTTGGTCACTGACTCACTGCTTTTAAGTCCTGCAGGAACCCTGACCTGATGTCTCCTGAGCAGTTTGGGCCACCGAGTCCGAGCTACCCCCATTTACCCAGTGAGGTCCTGGCTCACACCTGGCCATTTTGGATTCTTGACTTTTTCTCCTGTTGCCTGATCCTGCACAACACGTTGAGCCCCACAGCACCAACCTCTCCAGCCACTGGATCCAAACCCACCCAGATTATACATCATCAGTTCTAAATATTGGGGTTCTAGCACCACGGTGCATTTTTTTAATTAGCACAGGGCACTGCATTGTGCTTTAATAATTGTTTTCAGCCTCTTGCCTTTGTTCTTTCCTCCTTCAAATCAGTAATATCGTTCCCTTTCTTCGCTTTTTCCTGGCAATGAGCAGGACACAACTGTGTGGGAGATCTGAAAGCTTCTGTTCACTCTCAACTTCTCTATTCTCTTCACCCTCATCAAGATTCCACATGTCCACCACAATATCTCAGCAGGGTTGGAACCCTCTTTGTCTGCTTTTGAACCTTGCCAGTCCTGGGAGGTGCAGGATCTGGCATGTCAGGTATAAAATATCCTCCTGAGGAGCATTAAGCATTATTTTATTTTTTTTTTTTAAGGCAAGTATCAAATCATTTGTGGAGTCCTGAAGCTCTTGGAGCGGCTGCAATGGGAAGTGAGGGGGGAAGAGGCCAACATGACAAACTTTCGCTGGGAAGTGCACAGGAGATCTCAACGCTGCTCCCTGAGGAAGCTTCCCATAATAAAACCTAACACCACAACTGACACTAATTACAAACCTTGTTACTAAACTAAATTACGGCCCTAGCTGAGGAAGTGAGAAGGGATAAGACATATGCTGTGGCAGGAAAACCTTCAGCTGTTTAATTAATAGAATCACAGAATGGTTCAGGTTAGAAAGAACCTTAAAGATTACTGAGTTGCAACTTCCCTGCCATGGGCAGGGACACCTCCCACCACACCAGGTTGCTCCAAGCCCCATCCAGCCTGGCCTTGAACCCCTCAAGGGATGGGGCAGCCACAGCTTCTCTGGGCAACCTGTTCCAGTGCCTCACCACCCTCACAGCAAAGAATTTCTTCCCAGTATCTAATCTAAATCTGTCTCAAAACTCTGCTGGCTGAGGCCACGGGGCCATGTCAACTGTGCTGCTTACCTTGGAACGAAGCAGAGGGGTTGCTACAAAGCTTAGCTGCATCTTTTAGTTTGGGAGATGATCCCAAACAGCCAGTGAATTCTCCATGGTGAGCAGCATGAGCTGATTTATATCGTGTTTCCTGACATGGAAGCAGGTCTGCAGATAAAGACCTGAGTCTGCAGCATCTTCCACCAGCGCAAAGCGTATAACTGTGCAAGAAACCTTTTCATAATCATGCGGAAAAAGAGAGAGAAAAAAACAACCCAAAATTCTTAAACATATTCAGACTCAGCTGGAATTCGGACCAAGAGATGGACTAGCTCTTACTTATCCCTGAGGCACATTCACCCCACTATATAATTAAGCTCTTGGGCTGTTTTGTTAGTGTTGAGAAGCAGGCTTTGCCAAAAGTCATCTGGCTTTCTCCCTTAAAAAGTGTGACAGGTTTTTTCCCCTTCCTTGCTAAAGAAACCTTTCAATTTCATTGCCTATGTGCTTTAGGTATAATTATTTTTTTTTATTATTATTTTTGTTTTTTACCTTTCACAGTGTTATTTCCTGCCCATAAAATTATACAAAAATGGTCATCAGTGAGCCTGCTGAAAAGACCAGCCACCATACATTGCAGAGAATAACCTTAATATTTATAAAAAAAATAAAGACCATACTTCTTTTAAAGATCTTGCACTAAACAAACTGAATTATTCATGCATAGAATTGTACAGCATTAGAACACCTGTTTTCAATCATGCATAATGTAAAATCACTCATTACCTCACAAGAGCCTCTACATCTCCAGCAATCAAATGGCATTGAAATAGCAAAACAGGTGCTTGGCAGGTGGATCCAAACAGATGTTTTGGGCTTGCTTGTCTTTTCTTGTACAGGTGTGGTGATCTTGTTTTCAACGGCATAATTGCTATTTGAATAGGTGATATTTAATTCTTACGTGCTTTAATATTTATTTTTGCTTCTTCAATTCCTTTTCCCACTTTGCGAGAACCGCACGGGCAAGGAGCGGTCTAAGAGACATGTGAAAGCGCCTGGCAGAGTGATGCGAGGGGAAGGACGGTTCCTCTTACTCAGACCTTCATCCCACAAATCTTCGCCTGGGAAAATTTGGTCCCTTTTTAAGACAACTTGTGCGAACCCACTGCAGAGGCTGCCGTGCTCGCTCTCAACCAGGGGTCAAGGATCCCTTCCTGAAGAACACTCACCCATTGGGGGTACGGAGATGGGATGAACCGTCATGGAAACAGTGGAAACCTGGGAATGGTGAAGATCTCTACATGTTTTTTCCAGGATTCAGCGATGCACAATTTAAAGGCATCTGAAAATGCCAGCAGCCTGAGCACCCCGATGTTGCAAAGGAGTGATGCATTTTACAAACCTTGGCTCAGCTTCTGCCCAGACTCTTGCCTTATTTGTGGGCTCCATGGGAGAGTGACACGGGACAGTGGCCTTTGCTAAACAAGCCTGTAGACATGACACTCTGCAGAAAACGCTGAATCTACAAGAAACAAACAAACAAACAAACAAAAAAATACCCAGAAAAAATAACAAAATCTGCTTGGAATTTACAGAAAATTAATCAATATCATCCAAGAAGTACTTTGGTGCTTCTAGAATTCAGACACTGATTACTGGTTGGCCAAGGCAGACACGGTTGGACTCTTACTTCAGTTTTCAGCGACAAAGAAGTGACAAATCATTAGAAATGGCTTTAAACCTGGAACTCCATCTAGCTTCTCAACAAACTGGGCAAGGACCAACAAACTGTGGTGGTACTTTATTGCTCTGACAAGTCATTGGTTCCTGGGTTGTGTTTGCTCCTCACGGTCTTGGGGACGAAAAGACAAACATGGGACACAGTGAACCACATCAGTGCTTCGTGCTGGCGGGCGAAGGGCAAAACAATTTCTTGTGGTTACTGTATAAATGCTTGTGGGGTGTAAATAACCTATTTGTTTTATCCGAGCCCTCATGTATTACAGACCGGATCCATAATGTTTCTTGGACCACGATGTGCTACCATGGGATTAGCCCTGATCCCACTCGGCGTTGATGTGTGCCCTAAAAGATGCGTTCCAGCTCAGTGCAGAGAAAAATTGGTCTCTGGAGCGAATCTCATACATGGTCAGAGGGAAAGTGCTCTCCCCAAAGAGGTGAAGACTACCCCATAATACAGGGAAACGTTTGATTCAGGATGTCACTGGACAAGGCAAGTTGAAAAAAATTGATTTTTGGCCTAGTTTTTGTGTATCACAGCCCGCTATCGAAAAGCAGCTACAGTAGCAGGGTAAGAAGTAGGTCTTATAAATTACAGGCTACGGTACACAGATATCACAAAGATAAGAGTGATATTAAGAAGCAGTTAAACTCTATACAATGTGGTCCCTGGCTAGTTAACAAAATGACATCTCCCTTACAGCTATCCTGAAGGCTGTCAAACATCTCATGATGTGGAGCTACTCAGTAATGTCTAGGGCAGCATCACCGCAGAGGGGTTCCTCCTCACGTTAACGTGGTTTGTGTGAATTAAAAGATATAGAAAGAGAAACCGTTAGTTGGAGCATCCCTATTTCCTTCTTCTTCTCCCACTCTACCTGGCGCTGGAAGGGAGAAACGTGCAACCTGATTATTGTTACTAGAGAGGTCCTCCCTCAGATATGCTGATATATTGGAAGCGTGTATATGTATAGAATATGTGTATATGCGTGTGTGTATATAGATTTTTAATATTAAATATTATAACAGCAATATTTCAGGAATATTGCAAACATGAGTTCTTATGCCAACAAAGGAAATAATTTGTACAAGCATACTAATTCAATTACTCTGCCTCAGTATACCATAATAATCAGCCCTGCTATATTTTTCAGTGCCAGATATCTCATTTTTCTTTGAGTATAAGCATCTCTCATTATTTCCAAGCAAAAAATGGCAAAAGAACCTGGGAAATTAAGGGATTTATTCTGGATTTACCTTGATGAAATAGGTGCTCAGATGCCAAGGTAATAGGAACAGTTAATGAATCTGTCCTGAACCAAATATGACAGAATTTAGATGCCACAATTACTTTAACAAGTTGGATACCAAGACTGATAACTACATGCAAATTTTTCCATGTATATATCTATATAGCTCAAACTTACACTGACAAGAAGTACATCTAGCATTAATTCATGCACTTATTCATACGTGCCAATTAAAATTTGTAGAAATCTGAGAAAAACAAATAAAAATCTCCTAGTACAAGATGGGTCACCTACCCAAAATGAGCACATGCTTCAAACCAGAAGCTCTTCCAGGTGCCTGCAGTGACCTCTGTGCATGCTCCTTCTCACCCGTCCTTCATCCTCCTCCTGGGCTCCCTCTGTGATAAGCACATTGCCAGGAGGCTCCATTCCCAGCTGAAAAGCCGAGTGGAGGCTCAGGCTCCAGAAAACCTTCCCTCGGCTCATTTCCTTAAAGGCTTTAAATCCTGTCTTTCTGGGTTAGATATTTGTGATTTATAATGTACCTTTAAATGGAAGAACGGTGTAGAGAAACAAAGGGTGAACCAATGGATCCAGGGTGGAATTAAAGCGCAGCAAACACTTCCCAAATTCCATTTGGGAATCATTTCTAAACATAGCTTTTTTAGCAGAAAATATAAGTCCTTGCATTTGACAGAACGGTTCCATCTTATCAGCTCTGACACAGCTTCAGCCTCAGCATCTACAGATGTCCCTCAGTGCTCCTCCTTTGACCTCCCATCCAGCCCCAGGTGCTGGAGCTCATCCTCATCCCAGGATGAGGTGGTGGGTTGTTGGTTTTTTTTTTTTGTTTGTTTTGAACATTTCCACAAAGGACTGTTTGATCTGGAGTGCTTGCCTTCAGGAAACGGAGCTGATCGCATCCTCCTCACAAGAACTTTTGACCACTTTTCGCTGCAGGATCTTTTCCCACATCCTTATCTCCATGACTGGGCTTCAAAGGACTCCGTGCTGCTCTTCCCTTTGACACCCCTCGCTGGCCATGCTGCTTGGCTTGTGATGGGTCTGTGTGGTTTTTCTTTCAGTTCATGCCTCGCATTTAGTTTGTGTCTCAGCTGATCGTGGAGGCATCATGGACTGGTCTCTCCAGGATGCTTCTGATCAATTTTCTTTTCACATGAAAATTATTAACAAATAATTATTTATTAACGTTTATATTAATAACATTTGTAATTATTCAAGTTAATAATTCACACGAATTATTAACAATCACCACCACCATGCACTCAAAACCACCTCACTCCCCAAGTTTCCCACGGTTTACAAAAAAAACCCTAAATGTATTAATAACTCAAATATTTTCCTCAAAAGATCAGTAAGTGTAAAATCAAGATGGCAAGGAAAGTCCTGAGATAAAGAACTTCTAATGAAAAGCACTTTTCATGACTATTTTGTGCCTAAGGCCAAATAAGTCATTTAATATCACCGCGACTCTGTTTATTCACCGATAAAATGGTCGCATTCCTCCTTTCAGAGAGATGGTACAAGAGGTTTATGAATTATGGGAAGAAATTAAAAGGGTTTTGCCCAGGTGCAACACACTGTTCACATCCCACTTACCTGAAATAGGCCTCCAGCAGTCCCTTCACTCAGTGGTGCCTCCAGAGCATGGTGGGCTTGGTTCCACACTCTCCACCTGTTGTATGAACACAACAACAGAATACAGATACTTGGGTGTTTTTTGATGATAGAATCATAGAATCATTCAGGCCAGAAGGGACCTCTGAAAGGTCATCTAGTCCGACCATGATAGCAGCTACAGTGAACATCTTGAGTTGATGAGAAAGGATGGAGCCACTCATAGAGAATCCTCAAGCTGGACTTACGCGGGAGTTTTTCTCCTTGTAATTGTAGATGTTGGGTGCCGTGAGGAGCTCAGATGGCAGCTGAGAGAGGTTGACACACCTCCTGTGCGTGCACCATTAGAGCTCTGGGAAAGAGGGATGGATGGAACTCATCCTCCAAAAATCCCCACTGAGCGACAGAGCAGTCGGTAACTTGGCCATGCTCCTGCCCCGTGCTCCCAGTCTCTCCCCACTACGCACCAGCCTAGTGGTGGGATAGACCAAACCCTGTAGCTGAGATTCACACATCACGATGCAATCACTGTCACCCAAATCTTGCTTACAGCTCCTGAAATGAAATATTTTAAGCAGTGCAAGCATGCTTCCATACTATGTGTATCGCTGAAATACTGTTTCCAGAGACGAAAAACAGCAAATCACCCAGAGGAAGGATGTAGCATTGCAAAATTTAGGCAAACTTGTAACATCCCAGAGTCGATTCTTCCCATTTATATGGGGTTTACACACTCTAACTTCTGCAAAATTACTCTTGCTTTACCCCTGCATCAGCGTGGGATCTAACAGGAGACCTGAGATCCCACCCAGGCTGGAAATAGTTATCCCAAATCTTGAGGTGCATGTAGATATGTTTGCACATGCACATAGGTACATATAAAAGAAAGATATCTATTAATAATATATATATACATTAAAAGGAATGAAGCGTTAAATACCACACCCAGAATAAACCCCACACCCAAACTTGCTTGATTTTCACCCAGCGGCTGTGGGGCCGCCCCAGCAGCTCCGCTTTCAGCCTGACAGCTGTAGATCCCAGGTGGTCTGACATTTGAGATAGGGGCTGCGGGTAAGATTGAAGGTGTTTTAGGGGAGAAGGAGGCTGCGAATAACACTGAGCCCTCATCCAGATGGAATCGTTCATGAAATAACCTGAGATACTCTATTACTGTCCATATGTCTCCCAGGTCTCCAAAGGCCATACTCCATTGATTTATTAGAAATCCGCTTTTTTCAGCATTAGTTCTTTCCAAAACAGAGTATAATGTGGGATTTACTATCATCTGGAACTCTCCTTTTTAAAAATCAGTTCTTTGCATAAAGCAGTCTTCAGAAATGTATCAGCACCGGATTAAAAAGTAAATATTTTGCCATGGGAGACCCCTCTTCACTTACCCTTTTAACAAGTTTCTTCCTGCCACAATGAATGACAAAACATTTTATAAGGCTTTTCTGTGATGAAGAAATGGCAGAAGACATGGCACCAATAGAATAAAAGCCACCAGATAGAACTATGCTAACTGTCTGCCTTACACTTATTTCTTCCTTTGCATATAAGCCGGGAAGAATTATTTTATTGTTTTAGCACTGCAAACAGTTGTTATTAGTGTATCTTATTTATAGTCAGTTCTTTGAGGCACTATAGTAATATAGAAAAATATCAGTTATTTCATCACACTGGTGAATTTAATGAACCTGAAGGTGTGTGTTATTTTAGCACTTGCTGTAGCTCCTGTGAAAACCCAATGGTGCTAAAATCTGTAAACCTGTCACTGCTTAAGTAATAACCTTGTTAAAAGCATCTTCATTTAACTTATTTCAGCTTTTGCAGAATGCAGGTTTTATTTTATCAGTGTAGGGAATAGGTGTTTCCAACCAAACCACTTATTGTAAATATAGTTAATTGTAGTTCATTAATTTATTCTCAGTGTTATTGCTTTTATTTTAACACTTACTTTAAATTAAGCATTGTCTAGAATTGAGTTCCCATTTTCGATTTTTTTAAACAAACTCTTAATTTATATAAAATATCTTTGGTTAGAACAGTAAATTTTATTCTGCAATATGGAAAATGCTCTTTGCATTCATTAATATCCCTTTATGCTGCAAGAAATGAGCTTTCTTCCTTAACAGTAGACAGGAAAACAAAATGAGATTTTTTTTTAATCGTACCACTGTGAAATTGGGCTTCTTTCTTTCATTTAAAAATATAGAGAAAATGAAATATTGACAGCGTGTGTTCCAAATTATCAATTGATCCCTTCAAATGTACATCTACAATTATTGAAATTCTAGCAATAAAAAAATGGAAACTCCCTGCTATTTAGCACCATTCAGCAAAAGAGAAGTGTAATTTGCACCATCACTTTTTTTATAGCACCAATGATACTTCCTATGTTATTGCACCATGGAGTTGTTTGTGACAAATGATAAAAGTATCAGGTTCCTAGTAAATTTTTACAAGGTGGGCAATTATCCATCCATTAATACTTTTCTTTGAGACCTGCTACGCTTCCCTGTGCTGGATGGCAGACACAAAGCATCTCAGGGATACCGTCTGCAGAGATTCAAGGCCAGGCTGGATGGGGCTTGGAGCAACCTGGTCTGGCGGGAGGGGTCCCTGCCCATGGCAGGGGGGTTGGAACTGGATGATCTTAAAGGTCCCTTCCAACTCTAACCATTCTATGATTCTATAAATTGGTGCTGAGTGCCAGCACAGGCCCCTACTCCTGAAGGCAGAGAGACCACAGTAAAAACCCAAATGTGTTGATTGCTTTGAAAAAATTACTGGAATTAACTACCAAGGATACTCCTATTAGATTGTCATTTCTAGGGGGGCTTATTTGTTTTTTTCCTTCCTAATTTAACTCTCCTTCTCAATATGTTTCTGTTTCAATCTTTATTGATCCCCCTCAGTGTAGGGCCATGACTAATATAAATCAGAACACGGCCAGCAAAGAGACTGCAGCAGCCCCCATTTACACTAGGCACGAAGCTGACCTTGGCTATTTAATTGCTCCTATCATCAGAAGTTTCTGGTCTAATCAGTCTTGATTTTTGTTTGCAAACAAGTCAAAAATGTTATTAAACTTCATCCCTTCTCTTGATTTTGGTCCCAAAACTCCTAAGAGGGGATGGCAGAGCGTGGTGCTGCTAGGTCTGGGTGGGTTCTACAAAGTAAGTAAGAGAAATGCTGTAGGAATTACTTCATACCTGGATGCTAGGGAGCAAGGATGGGTGAGGACAGTCAGCGGGTAACCTCCGAGATGAGAACGATGAATAGAAATGGGATTGAAAGTACCAGCATGCCCCAATGCCTTTGTGAGAAGCTCAGAGCCAAGATTGGAGCACCCAGATCTGTCCTGGGGCTGGGGACAAACAGCAAAGATGACCAAAGAGCTGAGGGGGAGGTGGAGAAAAAGCCCATTGCCTAAGTCCCGTGTCTACAGCAGGGTCATTTGACAAAAATACAGGTCTTGCACATACCAAAAGAGTCTGAAAGAACCCCAAGAGAGGACAGAGGAGGACTAGGAGGGAAGCCATGCTGCCAGCTCCTGTGCCTGAATAGGATTTAGGATCAGGATTTAGGGCAGAAGTTAGGACACTTCAAATCCCGACAGCTGCAGCATGTCTTCAGGATCTGAGAATTCGGACTAAGCAACTGAAAAGGAATCCAGTTGTTTAAGCTTAGACTGGGACTGTGTTTATATTTGTTTCACTTGTAACCTTTCCTTACCAGCTTTGCAACTAAAAGCCTGACCTTACGTCTTGCTTAATAAACCTTTTTGGGAAAGCTTTATTTTATCGTTCAGCCTGCCCTGTGCTGGAGGGGAAGATGGATGGGAGGGAAGGGGTGCAGGGTGGGCAGCCAGGGTGCTCGTCCTGCCCTTCTACCAACAGGAGCTGTAAGGAAAGGCTATTCAACACAGCCAGAAGCACTTCTGAGAAGTATTAGACAGTCAAGAAACATCCCGTGGCCTAAAGCATCTCACAGACACTCCTTACAATGCATTCAGTTGGAAGAACACGGATAACGGTAAATGTATGTAGAAGTTTCTAGCTGATAACGATCAAATATGATGTAGATTAAAAAGGAAATCCTCTGCAAATGTATGCATTATTTTAGAGCAGTACCTGAGCCTGGAGCCCCAGGAGCTTCACCACTCCAGAGCCATGGGTCCATTTTGGTGGGGATCAGAATCACTTTGCCTCTGGAGCTCCTGCTCAACTCTTCTTCGTCCTTCCCTCACCATGTTTGTGAAACTGGATTATGAGCTCCTACTTGTCCTGGAATCAGCAAGATGTGGTGTTAAAAGAAACCTTGAGTCTCTTCTGCCCCAACAGAGCATCCAGTCCTAAACATCTGGCCTGTTTCCAGAAGCCCTATTATTTCTGCTGATATTTCACGTTCTTGCAACCCATCTAGAAGAAAGAAGACAAACCCAATTTATCCTCTGCATTGATGGGAGAGCACGGAGCACAGGTCTGGGAGGGAGGATGTAGAAAGACAATACTGGCATCACCATTCCTTTGAACCCTCAAGAGAGGGAAAAGCTGAGGATGGGAATTTGTCTTTCTGAAAACCAGCATAAAACAGCCCAGCAATGAGTTACGTATACATTTATACTGTATTGACCTAGGCTGGTTTATAGCTAAAGCTATAGCTATTTATCCACAGTATTGAGAGACAAAATAATTCCAGGTAGGCTTTCACATTAATGATCTTTTCTTTTTATAATATAAAGCCAGCACACTGTAGTGCTGTCTCTGTCGCTAGTACCAAACTGTCGTTAAGTCACTCATGTTTCTGGGTGTAGTGAGAAAAATGTAAGGTTGCATTTGAAATTATAGAGGGGAAAATCTGAACATAATACGACTTTTTGTAAAGCCAGCCCAAGTTTATCCCTCGCATTGACAAAAGAGTAACAGCCATTTGACCCACATAACTTTTTTGTTTCTTAAGTTATACTATTACCGACCAATTATACATTCTTTAAAGAAATGTTATTAATTATTGAAACATTAAAAAGCTGAAGTCATTGTTTTTGTGCACTTAGCATAGCTTTTAAGACAGATTATAGAGAGCGAATCTTTTGGTGGATAGTCTTAAAATATTCACCAGTGCTAGAACAATTTAATGAAATTCACATTTATTTCAAGGATTTTTTTAATTAAATCTATTGGTTGTTGGTATCCGTAAACCCTTAAGAATAAACACCTGCAGTGTTTTATTATGTAAAAAGGTAGTTTAATTGCATCATATTTATCACAGACAAATCAAGCCCTATTCAGAAGATAATAATGACACAGTAATTGGACCAGTAATTGGTTCAGGATGATTCAATATTGTACTAATAATCATAAATACTACTGTCTCCTGCTTTGGTACAAGGCTGACACTATATTATAGATTGGATTTGGTGCAATAAATATTCGTGAACTGGGTCCAGTAGTGCCTAGGTCTTTAGTTCAACTACGTTAGTAAATAACAGGTATCAAATAATGCCTCCTACATGAGCAATCATTCCTAGCGGGCAGCACAGGGAATATTCTGCTTTTTTTCTGCATCTAGAAATGACTGGAAGCAGCATCCTCACGGCCATGATTCTTTTGGCTCCTTGCATATAGCAAATGGTTGCCATTTTGCCCCAGAGATGTTTCCACTCCAAGTAAACCCGGTCACACTCAGAGCCGGTCATAAAGTAGATCGGTTTGGTTTAAATCTTGCTTTCTCTGGCTTTTTGCTTATTTGTTTGCATTCCTGAGAAGGAGAGAAAGGGGATACTTCAAAGAGGCCCAATTTGCAAAAAATGCTGAGCATCTAGCCTCAAAGGAGAAATAGGAAGATGGCTAAAGTAGACCAAAACTGGTCACCCCAAACTCCAGAATAAGTCAGGGAATACGTGCTTGTCCCCAGCAGTTTGTGTACCTTTGGGGATGGGATGGCCACCGGTGAGTCCCTGTGGGCCACTGGACCTCAGCATTGGCATCTCCATCTCACTGGACCCTGGCATCTCTTGGGTTTACGCTCCCCATAGAGATCATAGAATCATGGAATGGTTAGAGTTGGAAAGGACCTTGAAGATCATAATTTTCCAACCCCCCTGCCATGGGCAGGGACACCTCCCACCACACCAGGTTGCTCCAAGCCCTATCAAGCCTGGCCTTAAATACTTCCAGGGATGGGGCATCCACAACCTCCCTGGGCAGTTGTACTTCTATGTACTTCTTGTACTACTGGGCAGTACTTCTATTTCTTTATTTAGCTGTATCTTTTTCATGCATTTCCAATATTTTCCCTGTTTGACAAGTCCAGAGAACCACCATCTGAAATGAGGTGTTCACCTTGCTCCTCACATCCTGCCTGGCACAGCAGGGGTCTCACTGCAGCCTTCAGGTGACACTTTCTATTTCAAATCAGAGCGGTTTTCTCCCATAAAATCTTTGAGACTTTTTTTTTTTTCTCATGGAAATACCTCATGTTAAAAAGATTCCTTATTATAAAACCATAGAATTGAAGAATCGTTAGGGATTGTAGAATCAAAGAGATCTTTGAGATCATCAAGCCCAACCGTTAGCCTACTTTTGCCACGTTACTACTAAAACTACTAAAGAACTACTAAAAGTTACTCTTGCTGAACATGACTTGTCAGCAATCGGCTCTGAGTTTCCCGAGCACCAACAGCACTAAGTAAAAGTACTTAGATTTATACTTAGGCAGGTAAAGAGAGATGCAAGGTTTTTCGAAGACACTACGAGTTGGCAGCTTTGGCCAGGGTTTTCCAGGCTCTCCTGATGTGATCTAAGTACCTGCTTAGTTTTATGCCATTCTGAATTCCTTCTCGAGTGAATAAAAATCCTTACTTATCCCAATTAAGCCAAATAAACCGACATACCGGTACCCAACTGCAATCTACTTATTTTTTTTGGTCTGTTTTCATCTGTATCTATAACGTACTTTTTAAAAAAAAAAAAATATTTTATTTTTTGTTCTTTTCTTGACTTGTGCAGGGAGGGGTAGGGGAAAAAAATAAATAATAAAAAAAAGGAAAATCTAATCAACTAATCAAGCAAACACAATGGCATTATGGCAAAGGGTGGATGGTAGGAGGTTGCGGTCCTGTAGCCAGTTGCTTGTTTATGGAGGGTTGATACAGTATAACATGGCGCACAAAACCACTCACATGCCATTTAATGATAACTGTGAAAATCGCGCCTGTCACCGCGGCATTCAGCAGACACTTGG
The DNA here is from genome assembly GCA_013398155.1 of Pedionomus torquatus. Lineage (NCBI taxonomy): Eukaryota > Metazoa > Chordata > Aves > Charadriiformes > Pedionomidae > Pedionomus > Pedionomus torquatus. The sequence continues at coordinate 30,533 of VZRU01008282.1, forward strand.
CGGACCCGCGGCACTGTTTCTTCGCCAGTGCTGTGGTCTTTCAGAGGGAGCCAAAAGGGAGTGGAGCCTCATTATCCCCGAAACAATGATCCTTATTCACTAGGCAGAGAAACTTGCTTTTCATCGGCGCATTATACAGCTCGGAGCTGGAATGGAGATAACATATCCCCTTTATCACCAGAACAAAAGCTCAGGGTCTATGCTCCTGGCTTGGAATAATGCCCTCAGCAGCCTAAAGTGATGCATTTGTAAGCGTTTACCTCTTTTCCTTTAATTGCTTTGCACTGGAGGGATGTTGCAGGGAGGCCCAGGTACTATCTGATGATGCTGATGGATGCTGATGGATGGTGGGATGCTGAGCCGCTGTCTCTCCTGCAGAGACCAGGCTCGGCTTCTCCTTGAAGCATCACCCCGCTCGCTGACATTTCCACTCCCAAACGCAGTACCTGAAGAATGGAGGAAGGGTGGAAGATGAGGAAAGCAGACAAGCCGAAGAGACAACTCATATCACAGAAGGTACTTAGGGAAACCTTTTAAGACTCTATAGCCGAGCAGCCATGGTGTAGGCACTAAGGCTGAAAGCAATCTGTACAAATGAAATGCCACAGCAGAATGGCACCAGGGGACCAGTTCACTCATAATGGAGTCAAAGTAATGGAGCCCAAACACACCAGTTACGCCCTTGTCCTGCAATGGTGGAAGCTATGGGAAGGCACGTAACCCCGAATCATCCCTTTTTAAATTCTTTTCTTTCCCTTGGCGTTCCATCCCCAAGCCATTTTTTTTTTCCACTTTGCCTGAGTCTCTCTTACCTTAGCCTCACACAGGGAGGAGGGAAAGGTGAGAAGACAGGAGAGCTATCGCTGTGCACAGCCAGGCAGGCAGGCAGCAGAGGTAGATGAACAGAATGTGTTGAAAGCATCATGATCCAGCGCCAGGAAATAACAGTTAGCATATCCCTGAATGACATTTACAGGAAACCTATGTTTCCTTTTCAGGGCCATAAGCTTCAACAAACTGGTGTGTTCAGTCAGCCCTTCCCCATGTACAGTATGGATGCCACAATTTTCTCAGCATATGCTCAGCTGCGTCCTTCTGATGGCATCCATGTTGGCGCCTTTCCATCTATAGGCATGGAGGGATGTCTTCATCTTCTGCAGGAGTCTGGGGCTACTGCCAAAGGCAGGGATCCAAGCACCGCAGGCAAGGAAAGTGGATCGTTTTGGTTCCTGAATAAGGATTAGGCTTTGCAACACCTGAGCAGTGAAAATCCTGCGGAGCCTTCGTGGCCGGAGCCAGGAAACGCCGTGGTTCTGCTGAATATTGCTGCGCTGAGTCCTATTTAGCCAAGGTGAATGTTTGCTGCAGAGCAAATTACAGAAAATTTAGGGAACAAATGGCAAACAGGCAGCCACGTGTAATGTCCGTATAAAGGCTTCAATGGTTTTGGCTCCGACGCTTTCTCAACATGTAACAGATAACACTTTCATTATCTTAACTCGCTCCCGGCTCTCACCTAAGGAAAAACCACGCAGTCAGTGCCTCTACTCCAGGAACTCGTTTACTTATGGGAAAGAGAGATCCCTTTGATCTTTTGTTATATGCTGCTGAGGAGCCCAGTTATACACCATCCTAAGCAACAATATCAGTCAAATCCCTTTATTATTTACTTCTTTATTTTTAATCACAAACAGAAAAAAAATAAAAATAAAAAAGAAAGAAAAAGAAAAAAAAATCCCTCTATTTTTTTTTCCCTGGAGCTTATTTGTCTTCTGTCTTTTCACAGTATGGGCCAAAATGTACTCTTCTTACTTGAGGAAGGGGGATTTCACTAAAGTAAACAGGGTAGCCAGCATTAAAGGCAGGATTCTGTCTACACGCTCTTTTATCCACTGTACATTTATTGTATCTAAGACACTTAGGAGAGGAGAAGGGAATTTATTTAGATATTAAACGGCCTTGGAAATCATTCTCAACAAGGAATAAAACATTCCCTTTACATAAAATCACATTATAGAATAAGTGTTTAAGTTAATTTAAGGAGAAAATTTAGAAAACAAAAGCCAAGTCACAGCCATGCGCAAACTCGCACCTCTCCTGCTTGAGGAAGAGAAGCTGAAATATTTCCTCTCCTCCTTTCTGATCAGCTTGTTTTACTGAAACGAGGAGGTAACCGTATCGATTAGCAGCACATAAAAGCCAGGCATACACAAAAGCAGCATGAGGTGATCTAGCTGGGAATTAAAAGCAGGTTTATGGCTCTGCACCTGATCAGGAAAAACCTTTTTAAGCCCGGCCACGGTAAAAAAAGAAGTTGTCTCCTACTTTTGAGCCATTTTTCTTCTCCTTCTTCAAACCCATGCCTTTTGCGAAGAAATGATGACAACACACGGCTAATTAACAACAAGGAATAATTGAACTGTGGCTCTAACTATCTACCTTTAAATCAAAGGAAGAAGGCAACCAATACTAAAATTTAATCTGTCCTCTGGGGCTGGAGACAGCTTACAGGTTCAAGTCAGATAGCAAATGTAGCTAAATGGCAGTCAGAAAAGATCATGTGACTGGGGGCTAAAAACTAATTAATCTCCATAAAGCTGTAAGTGAGGTAGGTAAGATGACTTGAAATCTGATTACATTATTGCATTTAAGGAGGGAAAATGCAGCATGTATTTTTCATGTTGATTTTAACCACCTGAGCCCTTAATGACATTCTGTACCTTGAAAGAAAACTCATATTTCATCTATATTTAAAAAGAACTACAAAGCCGCTGTTGTCATCTGCACGGAATTTACAAATTTACTCTAAACAACGCTGCCATGAGTCACAGAAAGTGCATTTCTAAACTTTTTTTTTTTTTTTCTTCCCCAGTGTAAGACAGAAGAAGATTACAGATAACCATGCGAGGCCGTAAAGCCCAGCATTTAACAGGAGCTGAAATAAATCTTAGAAAAAGAATCATTTCACTCTAGGCTCCAATACAGCATGACAAAAAAGACCCTGGATTCTAGCTGACTGCTGAAGATGCATATGTTTTGCTCCTCTGATTTGTAAACAACATCCCATGCTAAATTTCAAATTGGTGGGGACACAGCATTGCTTCTGGTTTCTATTATTTATAAACGACTACAAAGTGAGGAACAAACAAACAAACAAGCAAACAAAAAGAAGAATAAAAAACCCCAGGCAGACGGGAAACCTCAATTCGAGGAGTCTAGTCAAAATACGCACCGAATAGACCCACCTAACCTTAGTTTTCTTTATTGTGGAGGACAAATGTTTGAATGGGAAGGAAAAGAAACAGGGAATGGCAGCCACATACCAAACTGAAACAAACCCTGAAGTTAATTTTTCAGGCTTCTCTCATGGCTCTGGGCTACTGTGTGTAACCTCTGCTTCTCGTGGAGCAGCATCCTTGTAAGCATCACAGAGTGGAAAACACCGCAGATGCCCAAAAACTAAGGGGAAAAAAAAAAACAAAAACAAAAAACCAAAAACCAACACCAACTAAAAAATCAAACCACCAAAAACCCCNAGCAGAGGCATTATCGGAGTCAATTACATGTTGCTGAGGTTCGTTATCGGCAGCACCTGCCAACCACCCCCAGCACACGCAGGGGAGGGGACGGAGACGGGGACAGCTTTATGTGATGAAAAAGTGTACGTTTAAAACACGCCTAATATACTTGATATATACTGCCATACCAGTATATAGCGGCAATAAATAAACAGCATTTAAGTTAACAAGCACACGTTTATAGGTATAATAATGGCATTTTGCACTTCTGCAACACCTTTGATCCCAGAATTTCCGAGTCCTTTGCAAGGATTAATTAATTAAGCTGCAACACGCCCCTGCACCAGATGTTATTAAAATACTTTTTATGGCTTACAAATTCTACGAAAGACATGCTTGTATTTCATGTCTTATTGTGCCTCCTATCCAAAGCAATTACTTTTTTCCTCACTCGGTGGCTGTGTGGTGGATGGGAAATGATGTCGGGATCCTCCTGCCTGCTTGGGCTGGGAGATTCCTCTGCAGCTTTTTGCCTGTTATTGCTGAGGGGGAAATTCGGGGCTTCGTGTCCTTCTGCGTAACCCTTTCCCTTCAGCAGCTCCTGTGCTTCTGCCTGCCTTTTGCTACTAAAGCCTCAGATTTTCCTTCTCCACCTCCTGTGTTGCTTTTTCACTACGACTGATCTGCCCGAAACGCTCGGGGATTTTGCAATTTGTTATTTAGAGTTCGGAAGATGTTTTTCCCACATGGTAAAACTGTCATGTGGCTGTTAAGTGCCCTCCCCCCCCACCACCATCGCCTTTTCTCTCAGGAACCAAACCACTACACTTCTTACATCTTTATTCCCAGTTTTGCCAGGACCCAGCAGGAATCACCGTTCAAACCTTACTTGCGAGCGATTTAAGGTAGAGCAACGTGGTGGTCACACCTGCAGGACGAGAGCGTGTTGGTCATAAAGCCTGGCACAGGTGTGTGCACCTTGTTGATGGCAACAAGGTTGTCAACAACCTCATGGGGTGAAGCCTTATCCTCCATAGAAAAACTGGGTTACATGGGAACGGGCACTCCAACCTAATCCTCTGCTTACCGCGCATCTCTGGAGCCGGCTACGCATCCTTCCCTGGACTGTGATTAGTAGAAAACGCCCACACGGAGCAAAGTTGGGCCCTAGAGCTTATTTGACTTAGGAAAAGCCACGCAGGTGCTTGAATTAAGGGTTTTATTACTGGTGGGAAGTTTCTAGCACCTCTTTCCCCCCCGCTTCCAGATACAGACCCTCAGGTACCTAACAAGAAGGTCTCAATGCTGCTGTATGTGGATGCTATTTCAAATCTCTCTTCTCTACCTAATTAATTACTTACTGGAATCGGTTGTATCTGCTGGTCACCAGTGAAATTGGAATAAAATTTGGCCAATGAATTCAATTATTTGCTAATATAACCACACACATGCATAGACCACCTCACTTCACGCGCATCACTTCCTAGAAAACACACCTGGAAGTGTGCTCAGGTAGTTTTAACATGGCACTATATATGATCCGACAGACACCTTAGGCTGGTCTTCTCTTGGCCCATCTACATTTTACCATGAAGTGTAAAATACCATTTCTAAAGCTATCCAAATAGCTGGTTTTTTTGTTTTTTTTTTTTTTTTTTTTTTTTTTTTTTTTTTTTTTCTCTACATTTACAGGGCTTTTAAGGACAGTGACTCTGTCAGGTAGTATGGAGGAGTTGAAAAATTAAATTTACCCTTAAGTATCAGTGATGGAAAGTTCTCAGCTGTGTGCCATGGGCACCCAAATATCTAAAAGCACCAGGAGATGGACCTCTTTGAGACCCACCAGCCACAAAAGCTCCAGTGACGAAATAACTCTCCACAGAGGGGTAGGTTCTACGGGCTGTGGCCACGGATGGTTTGGTGATAAACGTACCCAACTATCCAGGATATTTCTCTCGTGCCACTGACAAAGTTGTAGGCTCTCCCTGAGCAGAAAGCTTTTGACGTTTCCTTACTGGTATCATTTTTCTCACGGTGGTCAGCTCACTCTCAGAGTTTACTTTATCTGAACTACGTTTTTGCTGCCGTAAGAATGGCTCACCAGAAACCAATTTTAGGTTTCCTTGCATTATCCTCCAGATGCTGAGCACGAACCACATCACTGCTCCTACTTTTAACAGATGTGCCATATCTAGGTATCTGCAGTGCTCCTTTAGGCTCGGTATTTCTCGCTGTACTCACCCGTTCAGGCCGTAAAGAGGGGCTGTCTGACCCATGGATGTACATAAATCAGCTTCAAAGCATGGGGTTGTTTTGCTTTTCTATTGTGCCCTGCCATAATATTTTGGCACCCAGGGTCTCATGCCAACTGCTTTTGGGAAGCAGGCCACTGACCAGCATTGAGCAGAGCCTAAAGGCCAGAGTAAACAGTTACTTCTCTGGATTGCTTTTTTAAGGAACTAAGTTTGTTCCTTTTAGGGGGGAAGGAGGGGGAATCCCCAGGCCAAACTTCAGATTCATGATGTAATTCTCCACCTATTCAGCTGCAGCTGTGCCCCAGCACAAGCACTGTCCCTCCAGACTTCAAGGACGTTGTGTCTTCCATGTGCCTACAAAGAGTTGCACCCCTCAAAGAGTAGGAAAGGCAGAATCTACCTTACAGAAATTAATTCTTTGCTGACATCATTTAAGATGCCAAGAGGTAGCTTTCTAATATTTTCCTACAATTTCTGCTCAGAAGTCTTAAAACATATAAAAATTCAACTTTCTCCTTTTTTAGATTGAAAGATAATATTGTCATCAAAGGACTGGCTCTCGGACTGCACAGTCCTTGGTTTTATATACTTGAGGCAAAACATTAGATACAAATCTATCTGAAGGCTCTTTAATAAGAAAGATGGCAAGTAAATTCTGGTTTAATATAAAAGCCAATTCAACTATTAATCATGATTACAGATAATTCCCAATGTGGCATGATATCATTTAATTTCCAAAAAAAAACCAGGGGAAGTGACAGCACACATTTTTTTGAAACCATGCCACGTAATAATACCGTGCAAAGAAAGCCTCTATAACCTATGCCGTGCACAGGTCATAAATTACCAATCAGACACGTAGATCCCGTTTAATATTTTAAAGTCTCGTTTTCTATGTTGTTTTTTTTTTTTTTTTTCCTTGTTCATGCTTTGTCTTAACAAATAACGCTTGGCCATAATGAAAATAAACCTGCTGAAGTCTCTGTGGCCTGAGACAAGCTATAACACATTTCTGCACCACGGGGTGGGCTCCTGGGATACCTACTGAGAAAATGCAGCCCCTCCGCGCATGCCCAGACTATTAAAATGAATTGACATGTTAATGCTGACAGGAAAAGAGCACAAGAGAGCTTGCTAAATTACTGCTCAGTCAGGCACTAGGAATTCCTGAGTGGCTAACTCCTGAGCAAAACCTGCAGCAAGGAGACGAGGAGGAGGAGGTGGGGGTNCAAACACAACACAACAAGCAAACGGTAAGGGGTTGTCATGTTAGTAGTGCACCTACTCATAAATCATATGGATTTTAATCATACCTGCCACCTCAGCCTGCTTCTCCCCTGAGAAATTGTTTTCTTTTTGCTCCCTCCTTCACTCGCTTTCAATTATCTGGAAGCTGTTTCTCGTGTTTATTTATTTATCTAAAGTTCACATACAGTATGCATGCACAAATTTCCTCTGGGGGACTGAGACTAGGCAGATCATACAAGGATGCGGTGGAGCGTAGCAGCTAACAGCTCAGATGAATGTACTCAGTCTCAGAAAACCTGCTTTGGACCACGGTGACAAGAGAAGGGGAGGACAGAAAGTAATTAGTGTGTGTACAATGATGGATTATGGCTTAATATTCAGGCATTTCACCTTTTGACTGGTATAGGTAGGCCCACAAGATGACAAACAAAGTCCACATTCTTGCCAAAGAGAAAAAAAAGAAGAAATAGAAGAAAAGGAGGGGGAGAAACCCAAGGTTTTCACTCTTTTAGCCTCTGTTCAGTGGGTAAATTGCCATTAGTTGTTTGAGTTGCATTTCAGACCTTTCGTAGTTTGGAAAACACTGTATAAATGCATATCCAGATACATATGAGAAACCTGAGGGACAGCTGCTTGGCAAATTTCTGACAAGCTGGCATAATATTGTTTTTATGTCTCACAGCTTCTATATGTAACTTTAGCACTAAAGAGCAACCCAGCTTCTCAAATTTTAAGGAGAGAGTGAACTGCTGGTGACCTTTTCTCAGCTCTGGGAGGTGAACGTGTAGCACAGATCCATCACGACATGAAGATCTTACAGACAACTTAAAAAAAAAGAAAGGAAAAGAAAAAGGCCATCATTTTCCTAAGCCAGGTTGAAGGAAAAATAGATGAGGAGAGTTCAATAAGGAGTTACAACTGCAGGTTAAATAGAGTTTTAACTCCAAAAATGAGTTCAGAGCAGGTCTCAAGCTGAAGCTCTGCATGTGTGTATTAGGTCTAAGGCAGTTTTTTTTAGGGATGTTTGAATCTATATTTGCTATGCAGGGTATTGCTCAATTAAAGGAACATCTAGACAGCTCTCCCATTTGGAACACTTGTAGAAATTAAATGGATCACATGCAGTTTGACATTTTGCAAAATAAAAGAATAATTGGGGCACCGTATTGTTTTTGCCTTTTAAAGAGAATATTCAAACTCACCCCGTGAAGCTTAGCTGGGACCAGAATTTGGAATTTGGGTCCAGATTTCTTCCCCCCACTGCTTTTTCAGAAAACTAATGATGCTACAGTTAACTCTTTCACCACCACACACTTTTCCTTGGACATCTGATGAATGGCTAGCCCAATATTTTGAAGTACTGAGAACTTATCTAATCAAATTTATATGAGGGGAAATGATTATCTGGTATGTTATTAAGATCAGCCTGGATGGGGCTTTGAGCAACCTGGTACTGGTGGGAGGTGTCCCTGCCCTTGGCAGGGGGGTTGGAACTAGATGACTTCTAAAGTCCCTTCTAACCCAAACTGTTCTATGATTCTATGGTAGAATTTTTGGTTCAAAATTTTTCTCTGAAGGTCATGACCTGGTTATGAGACAAGTCCTGTGCTTCATGTTCCTTGAATAAAGACTTTCTGGAGAAGTGCTGTCAAAGCGAAGTGGAACATGAGGGTGGGTTTCTCAGGACCTCCAAAAGCAACAGAGCTCAGAAACTCTCACACCATCTCTAGACCTGCACAAACTGCCAAACCCAAACACACCAAAACCATGAGATCAAGGGGTTTCTGGTGTCCTGAGGGACTCCAGTCCTTTCATATAAAGCATATCATTCGCCAGGTGAGGAGTCACAAACGCTGAAGTATGTGCCATCTTTTAAATGTTTTAAGTCTCATTAAATGTCACATAAGCTAAAAATTAAGCATGAAAATATACTTTCTCTCACATTCACTACAGTTGAGCGCCTGGAACAAAATCCCAGAGATTCCTAACCCAAATTCAAAAGCCATCTTGAACCATTGCTTTCCAGAGAATTGTTTTGAAAGAGCCAAGGAAATATCCCTTCTTCTGGTTTCATGGACACTGCCAGAGGCTGCAATGCCATTGAGGGACCTTCAGTCCAACCTTCAGTCCAACCTTTAGACCTTTAGGACAGCCACTCTTGTATGCCTGTACCTGCGTGGAGGGTTCATGTGCTCCATAGGGTCCACTGAAGACTCTTAAAAACAAACAAACAAACAAACAAACAAACAAACAAACATCTTACATCCCTGAAGACACAAAGCTCCATCGTTCCATGGTAGCATTTTTACCTGACCTGCATCATACTTATGGCCTGGCAAGGAGCCTATTTCCCCCCCATCTCTCTGAATTACCTGAGCCAAATCATATCATGGCTGGTTTTCTGTGACCACAAGTAGGTTTTGAAAAACCATGCCCACTTTCTGCCTGCAGCTTCTTCCACCTGAAGATCAAAGCCATAAATTGTGTACAGCTCACTTCTCTGAAATGCCAGCTTCCTTGGTATAAATGACATACTGCACATTTGGTATAACTTTCATTTCATTCCGTATTTTAATTTGCAATCTCAGCTATCAAAAAGAACCAAACTGACAAAAGCCAGCTTGTAAACCCATTCAAGTGGAGTTTTCAATGGTTTACATAAATCAACCCATAATCTACTTTATTTAAATCTCCGAGTGTGTGAAAGGCTGCAGTTTGTCAGAGTAAGATAAAATGCATATATTTTAATGAGAATACAGAAGAGTAACAAGAAGCAACATTAAACAGTCCACAGCAGCAGGACTTAAACAGACTTTTGTGTCTCTGCTAGTTGCCACCAGTTGTAGCTCACCCTCTTGGCCTAGTTGTCCACTGCAGGGGTAGATGTTGGTCTGAAGGACTTCAGCACAGCAATAACTAGCAAAAGAAAGCCCCCCCCCAAAATTCATAGAATCAATCATCCAGGTCGGAAGGTCTAGACCTCCAAAGGTCATCTAGTCCAACCTTCCTGCAGTCACAGGGACACCCCCAACTAGACCAGGTTGCCCAGGGTCTCATCGAGCCTCACCTTGAATATCTCCAGGGAAGGGGCCTCAACCACCTCCCTGGGTAACCTGTCCCAGTGTTCCACCACCCTTAGAGTAAAGAAATTTTTCCTAATATCCCACCTAAATCTACTCTTCTCTAACTTAAATCCATTGACCCTCATCATACCCTGCAGGCCTTTGTGAACAGCCCCTCCCCAGCCTTCCTGTAGCCCCCTTTAGATACTGAAAGGCTGCGATTAGGTCTCCTTGGAGCCTCCTCTTCTCCAGGCTGAACAACCCCAGCTCCCTCAGCCTGTCCTCATAGCAGAGGTGCTCCAGCCCTCTGATCATCTTTGTGGCCCTCCTCTGGACCCTCTCCAACAGGTCCATATCCTTCTTATATTGAGGGCTCCAGACTTGCACACAATACTCCAGGTGGGGTCTCAACAGAGCAAAGTGCGGACTTACCTCCACATGACATGTGCTCCTCCAACCTGGTCATTATTTTTTGCTAGATGTTCTTCTACTGGCTAGTGCTCCAAACAGGGAACATTACAATGTTTCTTACTGTTTTATCAGCTAGGACCTATAAGGGATTGTAAATTATTCCTTCCTTATCGGTCACCCAAATCTTTGCAAAAGGAGCATCTATGGCAAATAGTCCAGGTAAGTAGCCTGGTGTTTCTAGCAAGAAGATACAGCAGGAGACTTTTATGAGTGAAATCGATCTAGACATAACAAAACCACCTTATTCTCAGTTTCATGCTACTCAGATGGCAGGAATTAATGCCAAAGTTTTGACAGACCTTAAATTTAAACAAACAAACAATCAGACAAACAAAACAAACAAAATCAAACAAAATCCCTAAGCTCTTTAGTTAGCTTCAGTTTCTCCCAACCTTGCAGTAATGTGAGTTTTCCGTATGTGGTTGGGGGGAAAAATGAATAGTTACCATGGAAATTGCCACAAATCTTTTTATTTCAGCCTCCTCCAAGCTACAGAGCACGTTTATGAAGACACACATAGAATCCACTCATCATTAAAGCCGGCGATGAGAACTTAGGCAGCGATATAACTACGGTGTTTTCCCAAGTTTTCCAGCGTATTTTGCAATCATTTGCTCTGCTCTCCTCCTCGTTACAAAGGCAATATTAGAATGATAATGACTTACATGCTCTGTCATACTATACCGCTCTGACCTTTTCAGTATGCTGCCTCTTGAGAGCTTGACAAGGCCACCTCTTCCCCACACGTTAACATGGCAGAAAACTGGGACCCAGGAAGGGGAAAGGAGAAGCGGATGACAGCAAGAGACATTCTGCCAAATTCTTTTAAGCTTTAAATAACCTTACTTTGTCTCATCTCTTTTTTTTTTTTTTTTCATGGGTGTGCGTTTAAACAGATCTCCTGCCTGCCTTCCAGCACTTTGTGTCCCTGGATTCGCACCGGTCATCCAGAGCCATGACTTATCTGCCGTAGGTACATTGCAGAGCAAGAGGTCTACACCCACACTCTGCCACTCGGGTATCAATTTGGCCCTTTGAATTATTCATCACCTCAGGAATAAAATCAGAATTTGGTCCCAGGTGACCAGACCTCTCTTTTCTCAGCGTGTATGACCTTTTTTTTCCTGTGTGTACACCTTTTAGTGTGTACTGTAGACACTTGGCCTATCCCCTTCAGTGGCCCTCGGCATTAACTTTTGGGGGTAGGAAATTTTCTTCAGCTACGCTCCTGGCTGCAAATTCCCCTCAGGAATAATCAGGGAAGGAAAGGAAGCTTCACATTGCAGGGCTGGTGCACAACCCACTACACAAGTAGGGAGTCATAGAAGGACATGCTCTCATTGAGCACGTTCCTCCTTTCCCCTCATTTACTTGAGCATAAAGAGCCAGGGGAAGGTCTAAAAGAGAGTTATTTCCAACTCTCTTTTCCCTCGTGTACCTTTTTTCAGTGGTACAGGGCCATATCATTCCTTTAAATGAGTGAAGAAAAGGCAAGAGCCTCTCAAACCACCAGAAGCCTTGTGATGGGAGGACGGTCGCAGGGATGCTTCAGTGTGCACAGTGGTCGGGTCTCCTTCCCTCCTCAGCTGGTCACTCCCCAACCCAGCTTTTTGATGTGCGTCACTGGATGCATCCCAGGGTTGGCAATAATCTCCAGTTCTTCTGATTCAAAGGGAACCCTCAGCCTCCTTTTTCTTATCAGCGTTCAGCCTGAGCTCCCTCAGACACTCCCCTGTTATAGCAATGCTCCCTACCCTCCTACAGCTGACCGAGATGGGGACCAAGAGTCTTTCAGCCTTTCATATCTCCATCTCACATCTCTCCTCTCCAATATTACTGACAGGGTTTTTTTATGACCCATATACACGTAAATCTGGCTTTTTTTTCCCCCTTCCATTTCTCTGAAATAGCCTGCCCTGTACATTAGATCTACAACATTATACTCCTCCATTCCTCTGCTTCAATGAGAAACAGGGGCTTCCACCGCATCCCTGGGGGATCCTATATCCCAGGGCTAGGCATGTGCTTCGCAAAATCCCCTAATTTGGGGACTGAAGAGTTAATGATCTCTGAGCCTTCTGCTCGAGGATTATTTAGCACACCAGGTGCCTGCTGCGCTCTCACTGGCGAGGAGAGCCTGGGAACAGGGATGAATCACGGCTGCAGCTGCACGAGAGAGGGGCCTGGAAGCTGGTGAGGGAGCTGGTGAGACAATCCCGATCTCCCTGGGACCTTCTTCTCCTGTTTACGCAAACACGGAGCGTGTGGCCAAGCAAACCCGAGTGGACCCTGGGCCGTCCACCTTCTGACCACACTGGACTAACATCGCTCAGCTCCAAGGGTCTCGCCTTCCTGGGGAACACCACGATCCTCACAGTCTATTGGCCCTCACACACATACAGATGCTTCTCACTGCCTTTTACACGTTGCTTGTAAAGCTGCTGTGCTCAAGTACGAAGAGTTTCTGTGGCTGTAGGGAAGTATAACATTTCGCTACGGCTTTCAGTTCCTCTTATCTTCACAAAAGAGTCAATCCCTCCAGCCACCGAAAGGCTCCTATTGCTTGTCTTCAGACTCCTCTTCTCCAAGCGCACCTTTCTTTTCCTTCAGGCTGGTTTGGTTTCGTTGATTTATTATTATATTTCCTGAAAAAAAAAAAAAAAAAAAAAAAAAAACAAAAAAAAAAAAACAATACAAAAAAAAAAAAACCATAAAAAGACTTAACTTGATACAATAAATAATGCCATTTTGAATTTTCATTTTACACAAGAGACAACGTGTCATACACCAGAATGCAGGGGAGACCCTTGTCTTCACGTGGCAGCAGGGAGTAGAATAGCCAAAAGGCGATGGCAAGGAGCCAGGGGTCTTTCTTAAGTATCAGCCTCAGGCACAAGTAGCTCAAGAGAGAGAAATAAGCCATGCCTGAACTGTCCCAGGGCAGTGAGACTTCATGTTATGTTTTAATCAGGATTCTCTATTTCAGAGTCAGCTAAAAGCTATCCTCAGACCCAATCCGGTAAGGTTTAGTTTACGTAATCGACGACGTAAGCCACAAATAAGTCTGTAGGGTTTCAGTCAACTTGTCAAAGGAAACAGATTTTTCTGAAAGAAAGTATTAAGGGGGGAACCGATATGGGGAAAAACATCGTGCCACTCACAGGGAGAGAAGTTTTTTGACCCATCTGGGCACTTCTGTGTTTAACTGCATCAGAGAAATCCAGAGTGATACCCCCCCCCGCCTCTCTCTAAAAAGCTTGATCTGATTGAGAGAGATATGCTTTCTCTGGTACATCACCTCCCTTGGCCCACAGAGGCTAAATACGTTACATACAATGAAGACAACACATATCTCTCTTGCAACAAGTGGTGCCATAAAAGAGCATCTTTACCTACAGCTCCCTTGCCCTGTAGGTAATAAAAATGATTTCACATCAGTACATCAGGTATGCAAGTAGGGAAACTGTAACACTTCACCTTTTTTCTTTTCTGTTCCTTCCCTGGCTTATGAAATGAATAAACAAGAATTAATAATAAAAAAATAATATAAAAAGAAAGAAAAAAACAAACACTTACTCCACTCCAGAGGCTGAAAGAGCAGAAAAGGTGATAGCAGTGTGTTGGCACAAGTCCCCTGGGACTACCAGTCCATGCAAAAGACTATCCTACTCTTCCCAAGTGTGGCTGAATGACATTTGCAGTCAACCTCCTTCTCCATCTTTGATACCCCAGAAAGGTTTTGCTGTCTCCCCACCACCCCCACAATGGTTGCTGCTGTGTCATCATCAGGTTTCCCCGTTCAGCAGAAAGGAGGTCCTCCCTACAGCACCGGTCCAGCTGGAATGAACTGAGCCCTCATGGTACATCCTAAAGTGCTCCCCAAGTGACTCTTACTACCATGTATCCTATATCCAACCAGTTTCCCTTCCCTGGTCTCTGCTTCATGAGTTTCTTTTCACTTTCCTCAGTGTTTACTGTACTTTGAACAGTTATGTGGCTACCATCCATAGGAGGACCATGGGAACTGGCAGGCAATGAATGACTGGCATGCAAAAGGGGTTTGGGGGGGTGATTTTTATTTTATTTTTTTCTTCTTCTTCTTCTACTTCTCCTTCTTGAACACAACTTTGGCAAGCCATCAGATAAAAAAAATAAAAATAAAAAAAACCCTATTCTTCTGCCAGCTCCTGCCCAGCGCCAGTGTCAGGCTATTTAAAGCTCTCTGAGAAGTAGTTTGGGGGAAGGTAGCATCAAAACAGCATTGAGCTGCATCTTTTCCCTCCATACCAAAATAAAAAAACAACCCCCCCAAAAAAATAACCCCAAACCCAGAAGATGCTGATCTCTCTTGTTTTTTTTACCCAGACCTTAACTTAAGTTAAACAACCAAGCCCCTGATATAAGTGTACACTGTAGGAATCCGTAATAAGGTACTGCAGTTAAAACTAGCAACTGCATTTTCGATGCGAGAGCATAATCCTCATTGTTACTGGGGAGTCTGGATCTTGCCACAACAGAGGGGTTTTTTTCCTGTTATATTACATGCCTACCAACCAAGTCCTTTTCTTTTATAGCTCCCTATGGTAGGGAAAGGAGAAAGAGTGGATTTAAGTTTCCAGGGAGCTGTCAGCCTTTGTAATAAGGTACATGGCTCACTGCTAGTTCACAAAGGGGGTTAGCACTAGAACCGTGGTGAACTATTCATCCTGCCAGCGAGCTCAGGTGAACACGGCACTCTGAGCCAAACGGGAACGCTCAGTCCCATTCACCCGGTAGCTATATAATGTACCACAAGCTGAAAACTGTTCATTGAGCCAGCAGGGAAATTCAGACGTTTAGCGAGTCGCTGGAACCGGGGCGGCTGTGATGGATGGTTATATCCAGACCCCAGGAACTGGGTAGCGATGCCAGGCTGGGCACGGCCAGGGAGAGCATCGCTTTTGAGATCAGTAAGCAAGGCTGGGAGTCATGTAGGAAGAGGCTGAGGTGTTCCTCCTCTCCTCCTCCCTGGGAAACTGCGAGCGAGAAGAGATGGATTTGATTTATGTCCCATTGTCAGCTATGGGGAAAGGAGCAAAACTAAGAGCAGAATACACAAACAAAACAAAAGACTTAACTCTAGGAGGAAAAAGGCCTTTTCCCAGGAGAGAAATGTGATACTCCCCAGCTTGCCCACTATCAGCACTCTGAGACCCGCTCCCAGCTGCTCCGCATTCTTCGGTTTCATCACTCAAATGGGAATTGCAGGAGAGCGTTAATGCTGGCCACGCTGCTCCTGCTGCTCTTCTGGTGCTGCTCATCAAGGCGATGCTCAACCATCACCAGAGCCACGCAACCTTGAGAGGTCAGCACCTACCATGGTGGCAGCAGACAGAGAGACATGGACACTCAGTGGGTCTACCGGCCGAAACCCCCGGGTCCTAGAGCGCACAAAACAAAATGTGATTTCTTGCAAGATGAAATTGTATCGAAAAATGGACAAATAAGTAGTTTTAACATTTTTTCCCCCTTGAGCTTTTGTGTGCAGGTGGGGAGAAGGCTCATCAGAAGCCCTCTGATCCACCACAGGAACCCTGAAAGAAGAGGGAGGAGAATTTGGCCTGTCCACTGCAGCCCATCAAAACCTTTCACGTCGAGCTTCCCCTGGTTCATCTTGATGCCTCGGCTTCATTTCACAGCTCTGAATGGAGCATTAAAAATATAAAGGCTTATATATATCAGTAGTTTAGAGGAAATGTAGCACTCTACCCTGTATTTTGATAATATTTGTCACTTGATGAAATCAACTTATTATTGGGGGAAACTGAGGCATGGTTACTTCAAGAGGCTTGCAAAAGAAAAAGGAGGAATCACTGGCTATCCATAGAGGGAATTTGATAGGAGATGCTGATATTCACCATTTCCAGCCAAACAGTCCACCCGAACCACGCACTGCCCAAAGCTACCGCGTTGCTCAGTCCTATTAATGCAGCTGTGAGCTCCCAGTGCAGGAGCAACTACTTCTCACATGAGCACTGGAACCTGCCAAAGCTCTGTCTGAACTTTCTCCTCACTTGTTGATCTTAAGGCTTTCCTCTAGGACTGCAAAAAGCATGCCCATAGCTTGAGCATCACCTCTTTGGTGACTCAACAGGGCCACCTCTGTCTTCCCAGAGATCCCAGGTCCCCAGAGAAGGGCGCCGATGATTTGGCTGCCGCTGCCTCTCATCGCCACTTGACCTTCCTGCCTCTTCCCTCTCAAGGTTGTCCATCGACTGCCAGCTCACAGGCAGCACGTAACAGAAAGCGTAGAGCAAGGAAATCAGACAGTGACCCAGAACTCTCAGGGAGCAGGGCAGCCGTGGTTCTGATTCCAGCCCCGAGCCTTGGCTCTGGAGTGGGATTTACATAATAATTAACTCCGGGATTCTTGGACAACTCGCTTTCTGTGGAACAACTGCAGATGATTCCCCTGTACACCCTTAAAAATCTGTCTGGCTAACCAATCCAAAAATCAAACACCTGTGTGTCAGCACGAACAGCTGTACACTTGCCACCGCTCCTCTCGCTGCAGAAGATGCCACATGCCAGTTGCTTTACTTAGAGCGTGTGGGGAGGCCAATCCATTAGAGAGAGAACACAGCATAATTAAGAAGCAACATGCTTTCTCCTTCGTGCTGCCCTAATTTTTCTTTTTTTTCTTTTTTTCATTGTTGCCCACCTCCACACACACCGACCCACCCCACCCCCCCCCGTCCCGTTTCATCCTCTACTTACTCGGTTTAAACAACTCCATCAATTTTATTATGCTGATTTTCAGGCTTGCAGGGCTAGTGAACTTGGGAGGCAGGGTCTGTTTTCCCAAGTTCTCATAGCGCTCATCAGCTGGCGCGTTAGGGTAGAGAAGCTTCCAGTTGAACTACATTTTTGTCTTTTTTTTTTTTCTTTCTCTCTCAATTTTTTTTCCCCTGGCCTTTCCTGAGAAATATCCTCAATAAGAAAGATCTCCTTGGAATAAATAACGGGAGACGCGAAGAGTGCAGAATCTAAACACGCGCATTCCGCACACTCTACGACGGCAACAAACGATTACATCCACCCCGAAACATCCACAGACGGTCATGTTTGTTTTCATTGCATTCCAGATATCAGTTGCAATCATTCTATATATATATTTCTTTCTCTCTCTTGCGTGTGTGTGTGTCTGTGTTCCCTTTACAGACAGAACAAAAGAAACAGTTTGCTGAACCACATTTTATCTTCAAAACCTGCACTTGGTGCCACGCACGCTGTGTGTGAAAATGCAAGTTAAAAAGGGGATTTTAAAATCAAGCTAAACGTCTCGGGGTCTGGGTGGTGCCATAACGTGAATTTATCTTCATAAGAATAATTTGCACTAGTATTCCTAATTTGGCAAGCAAAGAGTGCAGCGTAGCTCCACAAGCCATAGTACCTTTGTGCTCTTAATCCTCCAGGGGCTACCTATACTTGTCTTTCTGTACATTGGATCACTGCTAGTGGAGGTCTGAAAAGCATCTCCAGCAATCTTTAATTCATGTGATTAAAAATTCAAAAGAAGCCCTTGTACCAGCTGTTAAACTATGTTAGTAAGCTGTAATTCAGAGTTCAAATCCCAGCAAATTGAAGGTTAGGTTAACAGGATCATTCAGTGGAACTGCATTATATCGTAGCAACTAGAACAGTAGGTGGACTATTTTATACATGCTCATTTGCAGAAGATAAACTAAGGATGAGCAAACTCATAGCACTGCAAAAAACCTTGCCTTGGATTTATTTTCCCCCCTCTCTTTCTGTGGCGTGGTGGGTTGTTGCTTTTTTTTTTTTTTTTTTTTAGAGCCTGGCAGATGAAACCAACTGTGGGTTTTGTTTAATCTTTGCACAGATAGAAGCAGAATAAAATCAGCATGAAGTGTTTTGTTTAAGATTATCTGGAATCTGAGAAATGTGTTTTTCATCTCTGAGACTAATTAGTTTAAATATAACAAAGGTGAAATGAGTTTGATGGTCTTAAGTCCCTGTTCATTCTCCTCCAGTAAATAGAGAGAAAATATATGAGGGAAGAAATCCACCTTATTTAGCACAGTTTGATATGATGATTCTTTGCTCAGGCTGGTCCCAAGATAAACTTCCAGGAACTCTGGAAGAATCAAGCTTAAGTGCAAGTAAGGCTAAAAAGCATTATGTACGATTACAATTATTATTTATTAGCAGCACTACAATAGTCATTAGTCTTCAGCTGAGAGTGAAATGCTGTTGTGGGAAGCTCTGCATATAAAAGTGACAGTATTTGCTCTCCAGCGCTTGCAAGCCTCTGCAGCTTTACAGAGCTTGCAGGGAGAAGGTGAGAAACAGGATGTAATATCATCTTTAGTTTGCAGATGGGGAATTATGGCACAAAGTGTCTTTCCCAAAACCACACAGGAAGCATGCAGAGCTAGGAGCTGAATTCTGATCTCCTGAAGGCTTTAGCCAAAATACCATCCTTCCTGTCTATTGAAAGACTCCCAGTTATTATATTATAGGCTGTAAAGCAGACCTTTAGCAAGCCCGGGCTCTGAAGCTAGATGTGGTCCCATGCCTATGGTACACACCGAAAAAAAATTAACCCATATAAAACATCCTGATAAAGTCTTTATGCTTGTGTTTCTGATAAGGTGGGCTTTGTGCCGTAGAGGGAAACTCTGAAAAAGGAAAACAGTCTGGTGGGAAAGGCTAGCGACGACTGTTAGCTTGCTCAAGATGGCAACAGAGGTAGGGGCAAATGGCCCGGTGGGGTTACTGGTATGGCAATACTGGGGGAATGACACTTCCCAGTAAGAGCAGTTAAGAAAACTTTGTCTTTCCAATTCTGAAGAAAAAACGCCAAATGAGAAAACATGCTGAGGATGAGTGTCAGGGATTCTGGTAGAGGGAAACTTGAGCTGAAGAAACAGGTGAAGAGAAGCTTGGTAGAAAAAAAGTAGAGGACTTTTAGGGTTACAGCCCTCCTGCCAAAGCACAGGAGTTTTTGCATGAGCAACAAAGGAATATAAAGAGGAATTTCACCTCCTTATTGTTGGTAAGATACCAATTAGTGGAAGCCCCAACGTACTTTACATGCTCTCTTTCCAGTGATGTACTCACAGGTTTTAGGACAGAAGACATCCATTTATGCAGCTTTTGGTCGTGACACCTGTAAACTGCTTTCGTTGCTATGTTCCTTCTTGTTTCCCACCTGGGACAGCATTTCTCCTGAAGCAACTGGAAATCCTAGCCATTCTTCCCAATTAAGGTTTTCAAATAAGCCTAAAAAAAAAAAAAAAAAGAAAGAAAGAAAGAAAGAAAAAGAAACTGTGTGACCAGCACGTGTTTGCCTGTATGTAAATGATGTGTGGTTGGTTCCTACCATTAAAACCCTCCATTGACAAATCACTCCCACTGAGGGTCAGATGTCATGTCTATACACATGGCACTCCCAAAACACTTTTAATGCTGCATCAAATCCAGTGTTTAAAAATAACTTTTGCTAACCAAGGGCTGAGTAAAACTTGTGAAGGACTTGGCCTCGTAATTTAGAGTCATCATCATCAACAAGCTTTCACTTGGATAGCACCTTTCATTCAAAGATCTCAGAACACTTAATTTAATTAAGCCTTTCAACAATGCCATAATGCAGCCAAATGTTATAATAACTGCTTGTAGAGGTTTGAATCTGAGACAAAGAGAGGTTAAATGAGTCTCCCAAGGTCCCAGAACAAATTAATAACATCGCCAAGAAGAGGCTGCAAAGCCAGACCTGTAGCCCTCTCCCCCACCGCAAGCCACACTCCTTCCCTCCTCTTCCACCCCAAGACAGGGACGTGGGAGGGTTTCTGTGCCTGCTGGGCTGTACTGGGGATGTTGCTGGTCCTCTCTCAGCTTCCAGAGATGCTGGTAACAGTCTGCGTGAAAAACAAGCAGTGATTTCTCAGCAGGGCTAACTGCACCCTGTAAAGGAAGGTGGTAACGGCAACGTCTTCCGCCTCCAAACAAGATGAGAAGAGGTCTCGTGGTGCTGTCCTCCACACCACCACTTCCTCCGGTTTACCTTGGGAAATGGGATTGTTTGCTGTTTTCCCATGGCTAAGATCTGTGAGATCTTTTACGGTGCGTTAGTGGTCTATTTTATAATCCGCGTCGTCCAAAAGGCTAACGCCGGGAGAGCACACAGGCACCTTCGCCCCAGCTTGGGGAATTGCTTCAGCCTGGAGGGAGGAACATCTTGTCCTCGTACCGGCACAATACGCTGTACTTTTTTTTCTAGGAGGTCCCCTTGCATTCAAACACTGCCTCATCCCGATTCCCTTAGCCTGGGAGATCTGAGGAGCATACAGGCTGCAGTGGTATGGCTCCAGGCCATACAGCACACACTAAGCATTACCATATGTCACAGAGGCAGCTAGACAAAATCTTCCCTGAAATACGAAGAGGAGCGCTGGATACACACGAAAACTTCGCTAGTTTAAGACCAAACAGCACAGATTTTGTAAAACAAAACCGGTTTACTGCTGAGCATCAGCAGCTGCTTTCAAATTTACAAATACATTTACATTCTACAGAACATAAATGAGAAGCAATTGATTTCCTAGCTGGCTGCCAAGCCCTGAGTTGGGGATTTGTTTTGGTTTTTTTTTTTCCCAGGCGTTGCTGCAGGGTTTCGATCGCCATGACCCGCAGGTGGAACGACCGCTGAAGCACCGGGGTCTGCAGCTCTCACCCCGCTGCTGAAGGAGAGATGGATCTCATGGATGTGATCTGCCCAGGGCTCAGCAGGAAGGATTTGGTCTTTACTCCACCCTGGCATGGAGGAGCTCCAAGATTAAATATTTGGCCCTTTTGTTCTGGGGACTGGCCCAAGGGAGGATGCACCTGGACCAACTGCAGGAGGTGCATCACACGCAGGACACGTGGGGACTCGTCAGAAGGGCCACATCCCATATTCTTCCAACTCCATAATCTCAGGAACACAAATATTTAACGTCTATCTCAGCCCCAGATTTATAACAGGCCATCTGTCAACTGCTTTCACTGGTTCCCAATTAAGCCATCTTCACGGCGGGATTGATGCCACTCACGACTGAGATGATACCTTCAATTTGGGGATAGGTTAGATATTTGGACTAATATCCTTGTGGAAAAGCCCTGTATAATTGAACAGCATTGAAAACAAGTGGGGCTGGAGAATTGCAAACCGAGTCCTCGTTCCTGATGGTACCCATTTCACAGGCACCATCAGACTAAAGCACAAGCCCCCAGGAAGCCCATGATGTTTAAAACGTCGACTTTTGCTTTTAAAAACCAGCCCCTGGTCCTTATTATGGAGAAGTTCAAAATGCGAGGTTTGAGGCTGAAAAGTAAAAAGACAAAGAACAATTCCAATTGTATTTTTTAAATCTAATTATTTTAAGCATGATTTTGGAATGTCGGGAGCCGAAAGCAGCGATGCAAATTACACACAAATTCCTACAAAAAAGGAAATTCTCTGGGTTTAACCTACCTTGTAATGGCTTAAGATTATCTATATTAATTAAGCACACTAAAATAATATGTGACTATTAATACATGAAACAACATTAA
>VZRU01008282.1:53084-82762 GCA_013398155.1 Pedionomus torquatus
TCTTTTCAGCCCATAAAGAAACTTGGAATTTAATTTTTTTTATTTTTTTTTTTTTTAATGAGCTGGAATCCACTGTCCTAATTGGTGCACACACCGCCTGTTTTTAGTTACAAGATAAACAATTTACTCCCCTATCAAGGCAACATCGGTTCAGATTTTATTAGGCTCCCAAATATGTACGATAAACCCACCCTCTCTGTTTGTTGCGACAGCTACGGTAAAATAAACTCTCCCGGTGCATTCTGCGGTGACCAAGCTGTGCTCTTTGTCTCAGCCCGTGGAAAACGCCTCATATTCTCCTCCACCCACCGATCCCACCGCTTCTCATCCCGCCAGCACGAAGGGCTTGGCGAAAATACCATCTCGGCTCCTACAGGTGTGACATTTTTTTGCTCTCTCCTCCCCCTCAGCGACTAGCAACAGCGCTATTGGACTAAAATAATATATCTAAAAACAATGTGCTGGCATGGCTGAGAACATACATATAAGGCCACTGAGGTCCACACAGCAAGGATTGCACAATAACCCATTAAAATAAACATTTGCAACCACAGATAGCTGGACCGAAATCCCTGCTCTGATACAAATAACATCTGGACAACTTTTGTACGCATCTTCCAGCATAAAACACCCTTGAGAAAAAATAGAAGGCAAGCTAAAAGACAAAGGACCACTAAAGATTTTATTATGCTATGGGTGTGGTGCCATAAATTTGAGGGGATTCAGGCAGGAGCTGCCAAGCTTGAATTTAAACAGCATGTTGTTTTTAAAAGTTGTAACATTAGTGACGAACAAGTCAGTATTCTTACATAATTAATCCAGTGTGAAATAGAGTGACTGGAAGACATCCAGTGGTTTAAAAATAACTCAATCATTTATAAGTTCCCCAGTACTATAGGATTTAACATTAAGGCACAGGAAGCGAAGGCATCTTGGTACGGAGCATGCTGTTTTAATTCCGCACAAGCTTTATGAATTCGGCTCAACCGAGCTCACTGTACAACAGCCCAAAGCGAGGGGAAGTTCCTCTCGAGTGGCTCCCAGGTTTAATGACCAGGGTTTTGTGACCGGGGTTTTTATTTTTTTTTTTTTTTTTTTGTTTTTTTTCTTAAGACTGTANCATGAAGAGTTGTCTCTAGCTGGAGATGCCATTAAAGAGACAAAAATGTGAGTGTTTTGCTTTGTGGTTGTTTTTTTTTTTTTTTTTAGTTTTTCTCTCTCCACCATGAAGAGTTGTCTCTAGCTGGAGATGCCATTAAAGAGACAAAAATGTGAGTGTTTTGCTTTGTGGTTGTTTTTTTTTTTCCAAAATGGTAATACTTAACTGGAAAGACTGGGAGAAAGACAAAGATATGCAGGGAAGCTAATGAGCATCTTCAGAAGGCATATAATCACGGTAGGAATTTGAATGGACTTTAACATCCAGTGTTATTCGTTAGTGGCGTTTCCAGCTGGCAACAAGCACGAGTAAGTGCAAACTGGAGACACAGCGTGAGCGGGGCTGAATGTAATGATAAAGAAAAACAGCCAAACAAAACCCTTATTCACTCTGCTGACCTGAAGTCGCCACTTACATTTGTAAATCTGAGGGCCCCGTTCTGTGAATTATTCCGACACGAATCTCCAGCAAAGCTGCCTGTAAAAGTCAGACATGGTTATAGTCACTGTTCTTGCAAGCTGGAAGCAAGGAACAAGCGTAGGAACATTTGAGCTTTCCCCTGACATGTCCACAACTGAGGGGAAGGTCCAGGAAAAGCTGTTTCTGGCTGTACAATTTTCTAGTTCCCAAGTGAAACCGGTGCAAACTCCTGGGATAAGCTGCTGCTGCTGCAAGGTAGATATCTGGGGCAGGGTTCAGTGAATCAGAAAACTCTAAAAATCTAATTCAGAAGGTAAATCAACATGCAGAACATTACATCCATGCCAAAGGTGGGAGATGTCTCCATTCTGGGATGTATCACCCTTTTGCCCAGCCCTGCTTAAAGAAGTTCTCGACACCGTGTGCTCATGATGAAATCACAGGAGGTATCAAAGACTTGATGTGATCAGGTACCAAGTGATTCCTGTGTCTGAAGCATCACAGACCTGTCCCAAGCCCCTAGTCAGCGGGAGGATATCATGGTTCTTGCAGCACAATGGTTGGTGGGGGTCTAGAAGCAGCTAAACCCTTCATCTGAAACTAGTCTCTAGAAAGTTGCTGGTCCAGGTGAAGCAAGACCCAAATTTAAACCACTTTTGACAAGAGATTGTGCTGAGCCAGATTTTGGGCCGACCCTCCTACGTTTGTGCCTAACTACAGCGTGGACAGAGAACCTGTGCCACCTATCACCACCAGCCCAGCACGACCACCACATTGCTCTGGTGAGACCCCACCTTTGCTCTGGTGAGACCCCACCTGGAGTACTGTGCAGGTCTGGAGCCCTCAATATAGGAAGGATGTGGACCTGTTAGAGAGGGTCCAGAGGAGGGCCACGAAGATGATCAAAGGGCTGGAGCACCTCTGCTACGAGGACAGGCTGAGGGAACTGGGGCTGTTCAGTCTGGAGAAGAGGGAGGCTCCAGGGAGACCTAATCACAGCCTTTCAATATCTAAAGGGGGCTCCAGGAAGGCTGGGGAGGGGCTGTTCACAAAGGCCTGCTGTGATAGGACGAGGAGCAATGGGCTTAAGTTGGAGAAGGGTAGATTTAAGTTGAATATTAGAAACAATTTCTTTCCTCTGAGCGTGGTGGAACACTGGACCAGGTTGCCCAGGGAGGTGGTTGAGGCCCCTTCCCTGGAGATATTCAAGGCGAAGCTCGATGAGGCCCTGGGCAACTTGGTCTAGTTGGGGGTGTTCCTGTGACTGCGGGAGGTCAGACTAGATGACCTTTTGGAGGTCCCTTCTGACCTGGATGATTGATTCTATGATTGTGTTTCCAGGTCCAGCCAGACTTCTTGAAGGCATTTCATCATTTACTGCATCATCCTGCTCTGTGAAAGCCCACCCCAGAAGTGGGTTTGCCCCAAAGAATACGTGAATTCCTGATACAGGGAAACAAGGAATAAAGCGAATAGATAGAAGGTGACTCCTCTTTAGCAGTGCGTTTTCTCTTCGCCTGCCTT
This sequence comes from Pedionomus torquatus, assembly GCA_013398155.1. Lineage (NCBI taxonomy): Eukaryota > Metazoa > Chordata > Aves > Charadriiformes > Pedionomidae > Pedionomus > Pedionomus torquatus. The sequence goes on from VZRU01008282.1 coordinate 56,188, forward strand.
GACACACAGGATGAGAGGAAATACATCAAAATTGTAATCTTGAATGATCAAAATAAATCACACACAATTGATTTTGACTAATGTAAAACTAACTGAATACATTTCTGGAAACAGTACTTATGAATTAATAATAGTGATTAAGATGAATTAAACACACAGACTAAATTCTGCCCTACAACATGCTGACTTCCATGGAAACTGTGCGTGCATTTAGGGTGTGAGTCTCACAAGTTAAATCTGAATTATTTTTATCTGTTGAATCAAAGTAGTATGTTAAAAAGAATTTATGTGACTAAATAACATGCTATACTTACCAATGTTTATTGAGCTTTGAATATTATTTTCTCAAATTAACAGCGTATTTGCTTAACAATGCAAAAAGTGGCTGTGTAAAACCCGTTACTGCTGGACTGCAGCGAGTCTTAACTAAACAAAGGGGTAAGAAATGTGACTCAAAACGACAGCCTTATTTCGGTGGATAAGGAGAAATTCCAAGAATCATTAACTCTTTTCCTCTTTTCTCCTCTTTTGCACTTGTTCCAACTCTAAAGAGAAGTCAACAAATTCTCCCTCCACTCTGATAATATTATGTCCCAGGTTTGACCCGTCAACATTATGACTATATTTTCCCTTAAAAATGTGACTTATTTTTTTTCTCTTTCTATATTTTTTCTATTTCTATTCTATTTTCTATTGCTTTCCTTTCTATTGACTTCTCCTTTCCATAAATATACATATTTATATGTACACACATATTTTTACAGGTGTAAGATGTATCTTATTTCTATGTGTATATACAAATGTGTTTTCTCATATGTATTTTCCAGTTTACCTCTGTATTAGATTCATTGATTCCTTGTGACAAACTCCTTCTTGGACTTGAACTGCATGCAATTTAGAGTAGAGGAAATGGAATAAACTCAAATGCACCACGTGGAATTTCCTAGAAGGATTTACAGAGGCACATTTAAGAAAGAGAAAAGACTGATTCAGGCGAGTTCAAACCCATCAGATAGATAAATGGTGTTTAAGCTTGGGCACAAGAACAGAAAGAAGGAATAACTATGGATGGGGAGGTAAATACAAAATGAGCTACATTGCCACATGGGTTTCTTAAAGGCAGCACATGTCAGGTTAACCTTTCTTTGCCTGGTATTAATTCAGATTAATTCAGATGAGACCATCTGCAAAGAAGGTCTTGTAGGTGAGGAGGAGAGAGCCTGTATTATCGGAAGAGATTAAAATAGTGCTAGGCACGCTCAGCCCAATAAAACAAAGGTTGAGATGCAACTTCTGTCTAAAAATAAACCAATGAGGTTAAAAGAAGTGGGGAGAAGATCTGATATTAGCAGAAGTATGGATACATATTATCTGGACCGAGTGTATCCTCAGCAAGTTTGCTGATGATGTCAAACTAGGAGGGCTGGCTGATAGTCCAGAGGAGTGGGCTGCCATCCAGCATGACCTGGACAGGCTGGAGAGCTGAGCAGAGAAGAACCTAATGAGGTTCAACAAGAGCAAGTGCAGGGTCCTGTACCTGGAGAGGAAGAATTCCAGGCACTGATATAGTTTAGGGGTGGGCCTGCTGGAAAGCACTTCTAAAGAGAAGGATCTGGGGTTCCTGGTAGATAGTAAACTGCCTATGAGCCAGCAATGTGCCCTTGTCGCCAAGAGGGCAAATGGAATTCTGGGCTGCATAAAGAAGAGTGTGGCCAGGAGGTGGAGGGAATTCATTCTCCCCTGCTACTCTGCACTGGTGAGGCCACAATGGGAATACTGCATCCAGCTCTGGGCTCCCCAGCTCAAGAGAGACAGGGAGCTACTGGAGAGAGTCCAGCCTAGGGCAACAAAGATGGTTAAGGGATTGGAGCATCTCCCTGATGAAGAAAGGCTGAGAGGGCTGGGTCTTTTTAGCCTTGGAGAACAAAAGGCTGAGGGGAGGCATTATTCATTCTTATAAGTATCTGAAGGGTAAGTTGAAGGAGGATAGACACAAACTCTTTTCAATGGTTCCCAGTGTCAGGACGAGGGGCAATGGGCACAAGCTAGAACACTGGAACTTCCATTCAAATATGAGGACAAACTTCTTCAGGGCAAGGGTGGCAGAGCCCTGGAACAGGCTGCCCAGGGTGGATGTGGAGTCCCCTTCTCTGGAGACCTTCAAGACCCTCCTGGATGCAGCCCTGAGTGATGTGCTCTGGGCAATCCTGCTTTAGCAGTGGAGTCGGACTGGATGATCTCTCGAGGTCCCTTCCAACTCTGACAATTCCATGATTCCGTGGCAGTTAATGAGCTTCAGGAGAAGCTTGATGAAGGGGCCTGACAGCGCGAGCTCTCCAGCGGCCGTCCCATGAGGGCTTGGGGATGGGGGAAGGAAGGAGACAGCAACCCCAGAGACTGTTTAAGATGGAGCTTGATCAATTCACATATGGGATTAGGAGGTGTGGGTGTGAAACCTAGCACTCAGAGGGTCCCTACCAGTCCCATGTTGCTAAGATAAAATAAATTATTTTTTTTTAAGTACAGATCTGTAGATTTTTTGGCACTTGGGAAAAAAATAAAACAAGTTTACTGAAACTGACGAAATTCTGCCATCAAAATTGTCCCCCCAAACATTTTGATTGCTAGAATATATATATATATTTTTTTTTTTTTTTCTTTTTTTCAGTAGAAAACTCTCCCTTGCATTTGTTTCTAGATGCTCAAGGCAGAAGCAAGCAGGATGGCTGGAAGGGACTGAGAAATTTATGCCTCACTGCTACTGACTGACTTCCTCCAGAGAACCCAGGCCATGCTTGGGTTAGTCTTTATGTTTCTGGTGATTAAACAGCACTTGGTCTCACCTCTTGTTAAATCCTAATGACGTAAAATACAGTGCCTCTCTGCTAGATGTTAACAACAAAATGGGCTGGTTTGTCATCCATAGGCGCTTGCCAAAAGGAAGGTCCCAGTCCTCCTTTTTGCCACAGACTGGACAAGGACAGGGTCTGGCTCATGGCAAGGACATTCAGGGAATAGTTTCTTGGCGACACCGATGGCTCTTCTACGTATGATCTGAACCAACGGGTTGGGCAAATATCTGCTGCTACATACTCGTAGTTGATCTTACCTTAGGCCAGCTGGGTGCACCAGATGCTCTAATTAGTAGACCATATCGGAACTTTTCTGTTGAAATTGCTTTTCTAATAGAAAATATCCTTTCCAGGAAAAGTTGTTGAGAAAACAGCAGTTGTTTTGAAGGGTTTTCCTTCTAGGTGGTTAAAATACAGTTTTCTGGTTAATTGGTTAAAAAGTTTTACTCAATTTCTTTTTTATCAGCAACTTGAAAAATCACTGTGAATTTCTAAAAATAGGATATTTTTGGAAATCCTTTCATATGAAAAATGTTGTGGTTTTCAATTTTCATCCAAGAGTTGGATTAATTTCTTTTCTAAAAACAGAAAATATGTAATGGGAAGGGATTTCCACTCTCTAGCCAGCCATGGCATTTAGTGGTATTATTATAATTAGTTATTTTCATTCCTTTTATGTAGAACCATTCATAAATGCACTAAATTGTAGCAAGGGCTACTACATACAAGTTAGTTTTTATGGAATAGGGCAATCAAAAGCAGAATCTTACTTCTCAGAAGAAAAACAGAGTGAAAACTTTGGTTTGGGATCAGAACTCGAATATGAATACAATTAGTGGAGAGGCCATAAAATATTAAAAGTAAAGCTTTATAGTGAAATAACCAACCTGAAAATAATTAAATGCATTTAGATGTTTCCAACTTTTGCAAGTTGCTCGCAGGTAACATAAAGCAAGTGACACACTCAAAACTTGGCACTTGCTGCTCAAGAGACTGAATCACTAGAGGGATACAAGCTGCATCTGACACAAGAGCTTGCTGATAATTGGCAGGGGCCAATGAAAAATTAGAGAGAAATATCCAACATCCTGATAAAATAATCTTCAGTTTTCAAGACTCTGATTTTGATTATTCCTTGGAAACATATAAGGAAAATAGAATTTACAATAACTCAATAACTATGACCCTGTCCTTGTAAATAAACAGCACAAAGGAACTGCTAGGAAATGAAATTCTTAAAGCTGACCTGGAATTTAAATGCCGTAGTTTGAAATTCCTATGATAACAAGTAAAAGAAATCCAGGAGAAAGTTCCCAAATGCAAAAGGCACCACATATTGTGAATAAGAAGTCTCTGAAAGAAGGAGAAAACAGCCAAATGGCTTACCCATAGGCTGTGGTGTCTTGATGTTAATCCAAGTACCTGCCATGGGAGTTCGTGATAACCCAGGTGTTGATGCTGCATCTGTCCTACAGTAGTTTAATATACAGTATAAAATGCTAAACATACTAGCTCTAGAATTGCATAAGCTGATGGCTAGTATTAACATATATATATATTATTTTTATAGTTTAATTTTTCATGATCCTGTAAGTCCATAGGGTAAATGGACTTTGACAAAATATGTGTGTCTTAAACTAAAAGAACAGCAGAACAGCATTAGTTTGCTTAGGCTTGTAAAGGCAGGCTTTCTTTCCATTGCCTGTATCCTTATAAGAACTTCCACTTCCCCTCCTTTGCCAAAGTTTTGAGGCCACAAACTTTATCTGCAGCATACTGAAATCCATCTGCCGTCACCTGGTGCATAACAGCTCATTTGGCAACCTGTGTCCTGTATTAACATAAAGATTAAATATTTATTTTCCTGATCAAAGCCATGTACACCTACTGTACCACTGAATTAATGTGGTTAATACAGTTTAGAGGATGGACACTCTGGTGTTGACACTAGTTTGGGCGTATGAATTATTCACTGCACCTAATATGTACAAGGAGTTGGTGCTACCAGGGTTTGAGAAGCCTGTAGAAGACCAAGCAGCTTTAGAGGACCAGCGAAATTTCTGGAGTCATGGGTGAAAGAGAAAAATGAAAATGATGAGAGTCCCCAGGACACAGAAGAAAGATTTTTGTCAGATACTCTAGTGCCTCCGATATTTACAGCAGGAAGATACGCCGTGCACATTTTAAATGTTCTGCTCTTAACCTTTGTTGAAACTTGAATGAAGGCAAAAGATCTAGTCCCATCATTTACAGATCATTAATGGGAAAAGTGATTATTTGCCTTTAGAGAAGATACCCGCTGAAAAACGATGACATTATGCTCTCTTTAAAGGGATGCCGCAGCTTTTATAGATGCTCTCGGTACAATTCATTTCTGTGAACTGCACGTCAGAAGGTTTTACCGCTGTCATTAGAGATAAGTGCTACGGCTGGGCTGGGAACCCACTGCTGTGCTGCGGCATCTCTTGGGTTGCATCCCCCAAATGCAGCCAAAGAGCAGCTGAAGTTAAGCTGAAGGGTTGGTGGTAAGAAGGACTGAAAGGATTGCTTCAGCCTTGGCTGAATGTGAAAATCCCAGAGCTCGGAGCACTGAAGGTACACAAAGGGAAATGAACTTGGCCTGTGAATTGGGCCCTGGGGTTTGCAGGTCAATCCAGCCACTGCAACTGCGTCAAAAATGTCAGCTATGTGGCAAACCTGCTTCTTGTGCCTCTGCAATCCAACCCTCTGTTTCTCTAAAATAATGCAAACGCCCTGTGTTTGCGTATTATCTAACTCTAAGCTATAAAATTACATATTTGGCTCATATTTAAAAGTTGCCCAAGAGAGCCGTGCTACTCTTCCTAAAAGTGATAACATTTTCTTAAACATAATTGCATTATTATCCTTTAATTTACCCATATTTAATAACCAGAATAGGTTTTTTTCACTTCCAATTGACTTTCCTTTTTCTTTTTTTAACACTCTCAGTTTTCACTGATACTGAAGTCTAGACTAGCTCAACACAGCTGAGATGAAATATTTCATTCAATATCAGCTTTTTGGCAGCCATTGGATTTGTGTACCCATCAAAACTGCGTCTTCTGAGAAGAGAAGGAATTAAGAAAAAGTCATTCACCCAGTTAATTCTGTAACTATCGATTTCAGTGTAAACCCCTTCCTCTTTATAAGATTAATTTTGTTCTTCCCATGCCCCACAGAAAAAAAAAACTGTGCCCAGAGAAAAGCTGCAGTGAAAGAGACACAAATGAATCTACTTAGATAATTGTAATTCCAGTCAGACACTGGCACCATGTAGTTCATGTTTTATTATAAGGGACCAATTCCTAGGCTTTAGACATCAGTCTAAAGAGCAGAACTCAGAATTTTGCCCCCAACACCGAGAAGAAGGAAGAGTTGGCTCTAGTCAAGGAGAACGTACCTGGGACTTTACTCAAGAACTTTGAATAAGTGGGAGTTTTTGCACTGTGACAATAACAGCATCTGCATCAGCCTCACGGCGTCAGTGCTCAACACATATTTATCTATAAAATGAGGACCTCTTGTCCCCTTTGGTCCTTCGGCAGTGGGTTCGGAGGGGTAACCAATAGAGTGGTCATGCAGTCCTGAACTCTGCCATTACAAATGCCTGCCCCATTTTTGAGAAGGAACATCAAATAAAATCCTCACCAGTTTCATCTGTTTTGTAGAGGAATCACAGCAGAAAGATTTCCCCCTCCTCTTTTTTCTAATCAAAGACTGATTAATTAATTCTCATTATCTCCATCTCTGTCACAAAGATAGCATGGTGACACTGTCAGAAAGCTGTTGTAATTTGCCTCAGGCATGGCTGTAATTTGGTGGCAGTTGAAGTGATTGCTCGCTATTTTAGTAGGTCCCGTCACCCCCAAGCCCACAGGAAAACGCTCACAGACAAGAGCTGTGTACACCAGTGGGATGGAAATAGGTGGTAAAACCAGTACAAGCCTCACTCTGCGCAACCTTCAAACGAGCAGAGCTTACGAGAATAAGTCACAGGCTCGGATACTTCCACAACAGCACCAAAGGCAGCTTCAGACCAAGTTAGGACAGAAAACAGCCAGCAAAACAAAAATGCTCTTTTCCTCCGCAAAATATATTCAGGGAAAACTTCTATGCGGCAGCTGTTATCGGGGCAGAGGGAAGAGTAAGTAAAAACTCCTCGCCTAGCAGACTTGCAGAGCAGGAGCCCACTAAAAGTGACCACATCAAGAAACAGACCTCACCCACAGCTTCATCAGGGCGGGCTGAAGACACCACCGAGAATGCGGGAGACCAGTAGGACCCATCGTTACTGGCAGCGCACAGTACGAACCGAAAAGCATCCGTAGACAATTGAAACCACATTGCATGAATCCCCCTCGAAACACAAGGTTAATGCAGATCCAGCTTTCAACTCAGTGAGCTACATAAACCAGACGAGGTACAGCGAACAATGGCTCATGCGGGTGTCCCAGTTTCCACCAACAATGTTAGCCACATTGGTGGTGACTCAATTTGTTTCCATCATACGCTCTTTAGAGTCGCCTCTGGCAGCTTGAATTTTCAGGCGCCTTTTCCAAATGAATGTTATCCAGCCGCAGCGAGATGAATTGGCACCCGGCAAAAGAAGAGTACAAAGCTCTCTTTTCAGATCATACCTAATGATTCCAGGTTTGAAGGTCGCTCCTCTTCCTCTTGACCTCTGCCTGGCTCCATTTCAGAGTTCAGCTCATAGCGTGGCACCTTCCTGTTCTACAAAGAAAAAGGAGTCAGCAATAGCCATATATAACATTTAAAAAACAAAACAAAGCAAAACAAAATTAAGAAACCCTGGTGAAAAATGGATATTTATCCTATGCATACACGTACCTGCCTTTTCTATCCTCCATCGTCTTTAGTGCAGAAGCAGCAAAGTGCTTCGAAGAAACAACATAAATATATATCTGACCTCAGAGCAAACATCTTCTTTCTCAGTGTAACATACCGTAACTTGAAGTTTGCTCTCCCAGCATTATTTGTTTAATAGAAATATTTTCCGTACCACCTGGTTCTGGCAGAAAGTCAGAATTTGCATTTATATGAGGTAGTTTATCAAATATAACATACAGAAGTCTGTTAAGTACACATTGCATTTTGTTTGTGAGAAAATCTGTTTGTATTTAATGTAGTTTTTAAATTAACCTTAATGAAAGCTTCTGAAAATTGTTGTTCTAAGCATTTGAAATATGCAACAAGAACTAGTGGAAGACATAAACATGTTTTCCATTATATGTTATCAGATAGACCAAAATTACTACAAAAAGAATGTGGGACTATGTCAAATTAGAAAGATAAGCAAGCATTTAGTTAAAAGGCAAAGGTCTTTAGAAGAGTAAAGCATCTGACAGTTAACCCCAACATCTTATGATCTCCTACCAAGAGTAGTACCGCACTCGCAGAATACAGTAGGGTGTTTTAACCACATCCATGGCTAAGATGAAAAACAAGGCATGTTTCACAGAAATCCCGTGGTGGATGTTTGTTCCGTCCCATATTTAGAGAGCAGTTGTGCGCCCACGGCCATTTTTGAAGATCTAACTGAGCCAGTATCAAATACGAGTTGCCCACAGTTTCATCTTTTGAAAAGAACCAACCTAAACGTATGACCTTTACAAATGACTTCATGAGAGAAAATTTATACATAATCCCTTCAATTATTGAGCCAGTATTTTTTGTTGTCCTCTGCTGTTTGATGATTTAATTCTGTCCTTTAGCATAAGACGGGCTGTTTTCTGTTGATAGTTACACTGGTGACTTCATGAACAACATAACATGGGGAGAAAAAAAAAATAAAAACACAACCCCGTTGGCATTATGACTGACTTTCCATCTTTTCCTCATATACCCAATTAAATTTATTATAAAGAATAAAAGGGTAGTGTGGAAAAACTGCCAAACAAGGACAGGCATCAACAGGACATTTAACATATCATGTGAGAAGTGAGGCTAGAGGAGAGCGGTACCTTAGTAGCTCGCTGATGAGTTGTTGTAACAATAATCAGTCAAATAACAGCAATAAAAGCATTGCTGGTAATGATCAAGTAAGGGAAGGAAAATCTGACTAATGACTTTGTCTTACTATTCTGGTAACCCTTTGCATAAAGAAAACTCAGTAAAATCAGGTTTTAATCAGGGTGATAGTTTTCTGGAAACTCTTTCTTCCCAACACGCTCTGGCACTTAACCAGTGCTTGAACTACGTTCCCACAGTTCCCACTACGTTCCCAAGTCTCAAGTCAAACTTCTTTCTCATAAGCAACTGCCCTGGAAAACAGGAAAATCAAAGAGCTTTCTCTCATAATTCCATTAACTTTTCTGATATATTAAAAAGGGGTGATACCCAGTTAACTGGTTATACAGTCACAGTTTTTAAGATGAAAAATTATAAGCTTCTAGATGCTGGAATTAGATAAAGATCTGTCCAGTGGAAGAGCCTGCCCACAAGTGCCAAGTCTCACTGAGGTACAACCATGGAGTTGACCATGACAGACCTTTGGGACAACAACCGGGATGCAAAATCCTTACAGATCCCTTGCACAGACTGAACTTAAGATTGAGCTGAACAAGTTACATCCAGCTACACAGACCACCTCCACCATCTGAAGCTTCTTTTTGACTCTAATTTATATTCTCATGCTAACAAATTGGAAAATGGGGTTATTTTCAGTTTTGTTTTAGATCATTATACAGGCAGAGCAATCTAGTTGTTGTCTAGGTTGTGGAATACTGGAAATCCTGTTTCGGTTCATGTCCTCAGTATGTAGTTTAAAGGGAATGATTTCCTATAACTGTGTTACAGATCCCCAAGCTCATAGGGTGGTCACAGAGTCCCGGCACTGCTTTGCATTAAAAGTGGATTTTTTAATAGCTGGGGAGGAAAAAGAGGGAAAGCATTGAAAAGCTGCAATACAAAAATTTTGCAGTAGAGACTGATCCTAAATACCACGTAGGCTCGTTGTCTCTGGTGTCCAGGGTTTCTGGGATCCTTTTCAGCTGTATCAGACTAAGGGCAGGTTGGAAACAGAGAGTTTGGGAGAGCCAGCCTCCCAAAACCCTTCACCCTTTGGCTTTCCAGACTCAGCCAGGAGAAGTGATAGAAGCTCTTCACCCTTGTGCTCTACCTTGTAACTTTAATGTAAAGAGCACAGAAACCCTAAAAAGCTCCTACATTTCATGGTTTTGGCTTCATAATTGGGAGTCTGGAAGGACGAAGAGCTTGACTGAGTTTTCCATGTTTGCAGGCTCCAAACCGTAGATGGGATGGGGGGTTCTGGCTTCTCAGGCGTTGGGAGGAGCAGAGCACTGGTAGGAATGCTGAGAAGCCAGCCTGGGAAAGGGGAAAGACCTCAGAACAATAGCAAAGAGCTTGAGGACATCTTCCATGAATAAGAAAGTTCTTGGCATACACAACAGCCACACTTAGGAAAGTTTTCTGAGCCTTTCCTAAATAGCTAAAGGAGATTCTTTTTAGGCTTTTTATTCTGAGAGCTGGAATTAACAGAATTTGCATATTCTTCGGATACTATAGGGAGAGAGATGGAACTCCGCTTTTGTGGATAGGCCAAAAAATAATTAAGGCAATTATATACTGTAAAGGAATATGTTATGCTATTCCTAAAGGAAGACTATTGGCCAGATAGAAATGATGACAAATATTTATTTTCTTCTTTATGCATTAACAGTCCTAGTAGGCAGTATTAGAAACACTTATCAGTACTTATATGTAGTACTTAGGGTGCCATTTTGATTATGTTTAGCTCAGAAGTTTTTCACATGTTATTATAGTACACATTTGCTATAAGAAGTTGCTAAAGCCTGCCTAAAGAAATAGGAAAATAGGGTGAGCAGTTTGGGGCAACTTTGGGAAGATGAGGTTGCATCACTGAAGCCAAACCATGTAAGTTTAATGTAATAGAAAGAAAATACCTGGGAAAAAATGCTAGAGCTGCAGGGTTATGGCCCATGACACAGAAGGGATACAGGGTTTTTTGAGCAGGAAACTATTTGGCAGCCTTTCTGCCTTAGCTGGCTGAGAGCAGCGAGGAGCTAATTTAGTCAGTTTAGGAGAGGCAGCTCTCAGTAGAGTTGAGAAACCGAAGGCGGTCCCCATGAACTATCGAGAAATGTAGTTTCAAAGTTATTAGGTAACATTAGGGTCAAATGTGAAGATAAGAGGCTGATGCATCACAGCATTAGCAAACAGTCAGTGTTAATATGTTTGCATAGATAAGAAAGATTTGGCGTAGTTTACGGGCATAAAAACGAGGAGCCAACACGAGCTGAAACTGAGCTCAGAGCACCAGTGCCAAGAGATGTAATTCTTGTCTTCATCTCCTTTGAATATCAAGGTTTATTTAGTTTACAAACATATGGGTTTCCAAAGCTATTACAACTGTGACATCGATTTAGAAGCTACAGACATGCAAGAGGTTAAGATTAGAGCTGGCCAGAAATTTTCTTACAAAACAGAATTTTGCATTTTAGCCAGGATTAGTTAAGACAACTGAGCCTTACAACATCATACTGCCAGGTGAAAAAAATGACTCACTTGACAAGCACAGTACTGCTGGGATGAGAACTTTGGAATTGCGTGTTTATATAAACATTTATGGGGTGTTATTAATCTTAAAAAAAAAAAAGAAAAAGAAAAAAAAAAAGATGAGGTAGAGAAAATTGTGCCTTACCATCATTCAGGCAAGGGAAGAGCACTGAGGGAGCCACTACCTTCCTTGGATTTAGCCTTGCATGAAGAAGCTCTGGCTTCTCTGCATCTGGGTTGCTTATGCCTTCGTGTCATGCCCTGGGAGCACTATAACCTTTGCTTTCTCAAAAGCTCATCAAAATCAAAGCACAAATGTTCTGTGTTTGACCCTAATTAAAATTAACATCTAAAAGGAAAAAAAAAAAAATCAAAACCAAACAAAATCTTAGTTTTTTTAGGAAAAGGGAGGCTTCACTATGAAAATAGTGCCCCCAGATAATAATGATAATAATTAATGATAATAGTAGTAGTAATAATAATAATAATAGTACAACCCACCAGTCTGTAGACCTATTTGCACAGTAGAAACCCTACCACAAAAAGTGAAAATTCCCACAGATAAGCAGTGCCATCCTTTGCCCAATCCTTACTCCATGCTCAATCAAACAATTTTGAACTTTAGCTGAATTCACTTAGGCGGTGGGGATTATAGGGGCAGAAACCTAGATTACGAATCAAAGAGCATGGAATAGCACATGTATATGTTCCAGTTATGAAAGCTGCTTAATGATTAAAGTCATCTATGCAAAAAAAAAGAAAAAAAAAAAAAAAAGAAAAACTGATGTCGAGATCTGAAAGTATGTCTCTGGATTGACAGGTCATAGGTTAAATCCAGATGAGGGTCACTCAAGCCTGGTGTTAGTCTAAATGAGTACAGCATTAATGCCGAAAAATCCCCGCAATGAGCTCACCACCTGTCTGCTGCAAAAATCCTCCCAGTGTAGGTCCAGTTTAAACTTGATGTTTACTTGCATTTCCAATACTTGCACGCTGCTAACTAGGAAGAATGAAGGAGGTAATCTGGCTTTTGAGTTCAATTGCTATTACTATCCTTAAATTACTTTTGTCTGTTGCCTTTTAAAAAAGACAGTATTTTTCATTGCAAGTGCAACAGAATGCTTGTACTTTGAAAATATGAATACATTAGATATATATATATAAATATATATATTGATTTTATATGGTGAACCTTGCCAGGAAAGCCAAATACAGGCTTTGCCCTTTTCTTTTTTCTTTTTTTCCTTAACTTTATTTTCTTATATAGAAAACGTTCATACTGCATTTTCACAAGAGAGGACTGAAAAAGATAAAGGAGAAATTGTGGAAACTATAAATTGGCAATCAAAGCAGTGTTGACAATACTAACATTTAGGTCCTGATCTCAAATAGAAAAATGTCTTATTGATTCAGAACCGAGCTTTGTATAACATCAGAGGGTTAAAATAACCAACACTTAAAGGAAAGAGGAATAGATCACTTACTACACATATTCCATTATTTGCTTAAAACCCGTAGAGTTGATGTAAGCTTGTAATCATTCCCTAAAAGATAAAATTTGCTGCAGAAGGTACACACTTTGCAAGTGTATAACAGCTAATCTCAGACCATTAATAGATTTAACCTTGTACATTCATAGATGTTTAAAAGTGTTACGGTTTGAAGGTCAACTCCTCTGTCTTACAGTAAAAGGAAAGCAAAGAAAGGAATAAAAATTAGAAAGAATTAATTCTTCAAAAAGTTTTTACAAATCAAAACCCTGCAGTTTCACACTGAGAACAAAAGAAGCATATTAAACACCAAAGTTTATCAAGACAAATTAGGTCCCAGTTTCAAATTTTCTTTAATCTTTTGCATCTGAACGTTTTTTTGCCTCATGCTGTTTTCCCTAGTTAAATGTTAAAATGAATTCTAGCCAATACCATTGACTTCCTCCCTTAAAAATATTGAGACACATAATAAAAAATTAATTACTTCCCCTAATTTCCGTGTGATTCTTTAAAAAGATGTAAAATTCATTTAAAGTAAGTGGTGACTTTGTCTTTGAAGATCACGACAATTAACATGGATCAAAGCTTAGGTTCTGTAACGATGATAGCTTATTAGCATAATGAAATTAACTTAGAGACAAGAATCTTTAATAGGTACAACAAAAACGCTTTAATAATACTTGAAGAAAATTATGTATTTGCTAGAAGTACAACAGTTTCAGACTTTCTATCCAATTAATAAGTTGTTAATTAACTCCTTTTCCAAACAATGTGCACTTTAAGTTAACATCTGCCCATTGGATAACACTTTCCTATGGTACTTTTTTATTTTTTTTTTTAATATGTTGTAGAACTGCAACACTGTTTTACTGGGAATTCCTTGTAGGACTATTCTTATACCAGGGAAACAGGACCCAAATATAGTAGTATGTTTTCTGTATCCAACCAATTAGAACGAAAAAAAAAAAAAAAAAGGAGGAATGGGTAATTCCTTAATTATGGCTGCATTGTTTGTGGCAGAGTGTAGGATCAGATTTCTTTGCATTTTCAATAGAAATTATTTTCTGCATCTTATATGCCTCCGCAAAATGGCTCTCTGCTGACTAGCGCCATATATGGACTTGACTGGGGAGCAATTTTCATATTTTTTTTAAATATCTATTTATAGTTCCACGTTACGAGATTTTACAGTCTTATAAATAAGATTGTAAATCAATAACTATTGTTTTTGAAGATAGGGAGCGGGAAGGTTGTTCACAAAACGAATTAAAATGGAGCCTTCTGTATAAAAATAGCATTTCAATAGCCTTTGCTTTGTAGTGCAGAGTACTAAGGGCTTTCAGCCCTTTAATTTTTAATTAAAATGACACATTTTTGTTTTAGGGGCTTCTGCCTGCGTGGTGGTTTGGGGATCAAAAATTTCACAGAGCATTTTGCATTTTGCAAGTGGATTTGGAGGATCCACGTGAGTGTGCACTGCCCTGATAGGCTTCCAATCCTCAGCGCAGACTGCCTAGGCCAGCGATGGAACAATTAAATAGGTCTTATTTGAAACAAATGAGTTATTATATGCTATTGGGTCAAGGACTCATGTTTTAATAAATCCCTAATTATGGTAACTTTTCATTTAATCTGGCGAATTCTAAGCAAGTTAAGAATTTATGAGAGTTGGAATCGGAAATAAAGAATAGGCCTGTCTGCCATTCTGCTCAAGGCCACACAGGTTGAACTCATTTTTGAGTAGCGTGGAAGCCAGGAATGTATCTCTTGAACAGGGCACTGTGACACGATTACATATATATATTACTAGTATATACGTGCATGTGGATATATAATATCTTAAATGATATATAAACATACTTAAATTATATATAAACTTATATTCTTATATATACTATTATTATCATCATACTTATTTCCTTTCTTTTTTTTTTTTCAGATATAAAAGGAGGAGCCCTGTGAANACAAACCTTTTTTTTTTTTTGTGCAGCATCCAGCCCAAGCTCTTCCAGCTACCACTGGCTAAGGTCAGGATTTCTATTTCTGATCATGTTTGGCGCTAGCCAGGTTCCTCTCAGCTCGTGGTATGTGACTGTCAAGAGTACAGACACCTCTGAAAATAGATAAAAATGAGTCCTGGTGCATGCCTTTGCCCGACATTATTAGCATCAGAATTTGCCAGTTCAACACCACCTTGAGCACATCTCTGCTACCCACAGCCAAACCTGATCTCCTCTGAAACAACACCCTCGTGAGTAATAATTAATTAATATCCAGGACACACACATAGCATGGGCTTTACCATCCACCGAAATGCCATTCTCTCTGGGATGCAAACAAGATGAACTAATATCTCACACGGAAACTGCACAGTAATAGAATGAAACTGGGGAAACTGGTTTTCTGCACACAAATAGACAACGACTCTTCTATACGGAAGGTCATTCTCTCTTTATTGAGCATAAATATGTAAAGTAATGGGATTTACACCTGTAGCTGGTTGAAAATCCTTTTTTCTGTATGTTTGTGTTGTGTTTGTCATTTGAAAAGTTGTGGGATTTTTTTAATTGTTACAAATCAGAATCGATCTTTTTTTTTTTTTTTTTCAAAATTTCTCCCTAAAATATCAAAGACTGAAAATCCTTATTTGGAAACAATGCAGAGCATCATCTGTGCACTGCAAGGAGTTCTCTGGGGCCTGGCAACCCCTACTTGTGAACTCCCAAGTGAGTGATGGGGACAGAACAAGGAGTGGCAGATGTGGTCCTGATTTTCTCAACAGTTTCCAAGTCTACCTTTTTCCCCAGCTCTGGGACAGTTCTGCCACAAAAATTGCTTTTGACATTAGTAATGTCAGGAACCAACCTAACCAGGATATCCTTCTCAGATGAGGTTGGCATGATCTGCGGCCATTAGTCCCCATTAGTGACCAGCACGAGTGGCTGAACTCTCCAGAAACTGAGTCCACCCACATCCAGCAGAATCTTTCTGAAAACAAAGACATTTCCTTTTAACTACTTGCTTTTGGCACATCAGGATTTTTGAGGTAAAACCTTTCCAAATTGTAAATCCATCAGATAATTCCTCAGGTCCAAGTTCCTCGGTATCCAAGAAATATGATACAACCTTGGCTGGAAAGTGTAGTTGAAAGAACATCATCACCTATTGCCTTTCCTGCATACTTCCATGGCATACCTATTTTTCCCTGGATGATTCTCAAGCTAAGAAAAGTCTCCTTGCTTAGTAAAATCCAGCAAGTAAAATCTTAGCTGTACAAGATATTGCAAGTGCAAAACAGAAACATTACAGGTTCTTCTAAGTAAGACATTATTATTCTTTACAAGAGGGGAAAAAAAGAGACCAGGCTCATCTCTGAATCTAAGAAATGTACTTACTGCTCCAAATTTTGAGGCAATCTTTAGTGTTAGGTTTTACATAAGGTTTTTCTGGAGTTTTACTGGAGATTGATACAATGCCAGAAGATACTAAATTCTCATTTTAAAATGAATGACCACTACACAATGCTGCCAAATGAGAGTTTCCTTTATGGTAATAAAGAGCTTGCCAGGATAACCTCAGTAAAAAATGATGCTGATAAATACATAGGTTTAAAGATAATCAATACAGCACTTCCATTATTTACACATGGTTTTATTTTTTTTGGTCAGCAGAATATGTTTTCCTTGCCCAAATTCTCCTTCCAATGAAGTACTTCAGTCTTTTTCCTGCTTTGGAACAGAACATTCTATGACTAAATCATGTGTTCAGATGAAATACTGTCGGTCGTCGTGGTACACCAGCCATACACCAGGGCAAGATTTGGCTCTTGAGAAATGGTGGCATGGCATGCTTTTTAAATTCCATACTAGATTTCTTGAGTTGTCCTATTCCAAATTATCTCTCTAGAACAATAAATAAAATTAAAAAAAAAGTATATCTATCTACAGGTTCATTTTTTCATTGATTTTTCCCTTTTAAAGAACACCTTTTCCTGTTAACGTGTTGTTGATATGACTTTTCGTGATTTCTCCTGGTTGTGCCCAGGACATGGATTTTCCTGGATGGCTCTGTTCTTTCAATGGTGCTGTTCCTGCCTGTTTTTGAAATAATTTCTGTTTCACATTTCATTTGCATGTTTTCCTCTACATGGGAAAAAAATCCCAAGCACGAGTTTCCTTGTCTCCAGTGTCACAACTGACCAGTTTTTCCCTTTTCTTCCCATTCCCTCTCCCCTGTTGCAGAGCTGGAAATGGTGCTAGAGGCATTCACATGCATCATTATGTAAAACCATGGGCAGGAACACCAGCTATGGTGTGGGAAAACATGAGCAGGTAGAAGAACAACATGTACTCAGATATTTCTGGGATATCCATGCTCTGGGAGTGGTCTTGGACCCTTTTTTCTTCATTTAGCCTGTGCCATAGAAGTAGGAGAAGACTTAGCAGTTAAACCACAACAGATGATGACCTTGAGGGCCACAAACCACTGGAAGAATAAAGGGACTTGCAGGCTTGAGATGAAGGCATAATTTCATCTTTTTCGATCCATGTGGGTTTGAAACCAGTAAGTTTTACTTGTAGATTTGAGTCAGTAGCTACTCAACTCTGTCCTTTTAAATTGACAGTTTTCACCTCTACTTTTTCCTGCATTGACAAGTCAAGAACTTCTTAAACTGCATCTGCAGACACTACAGACAAACTGAGATGAGCCCCGCAGTGAGGTCAACTCCCAGTTATGTTGCATTTACTCACCATTCACAACTTAACCCACCCTCTTCAAAATACTGCAGCACACACTGAAAACTTCACCAAGTCAAAAACCATATATGGCTTTAGAAAAATTACATCCCATGTTAAAAAACCCAAACATCTCAGAACCTAAGGTACAATTGAAGCATTCCCTGTATGTATTTAGAATCGTGCTGTGTCTCTGGCAGCGACGCATTACCCAATGCTCATTAAAAAAACTGTCGAAAAATAAGTGTGAATATGGAAACAAGATTCAGGTGCTGAAGTAAAGCCACAAATATCACTAAAACATTGCCTGATTCCTCTACCTACTTACAAACTTTAGTCAGTCAGTCTGAATAGAACATAATTTCACTATAGTTGGTGTTTCATGGTGTCTTATCCAGCGGTTATTAGTTGTTATTTGTATTATATCATTAATAAAAGGCAGGCTAGAGTTCCATATAGCACCCAGTAACACAACCCAATTACAACCCAGTAACACAACCCAAAGCATTATACTGCTCCTCTTGGCCCTCATTACTGAGCACTTAGCATTCACACCCCAGTTGTCTGGTCTTTAATAAGAAATAAAGTTGTTTGTTTATTTTATACCTATTTAACTTGTCGTTTAAGATTTGCAGAAGGCCATCAATCTTCGCCTCAGCGCGTTGACCTCACTCTAATTGTTGGGACTCTAAATTCTGCACAGATGTTATTACTATGAATTTAACTTTATATAGCAAGAAATTCAGTCCTGCCATATGCCGACTTTTATGAGCTTGCAGTTTGTAATGAATATCCATGACTAATGCTTTTGACCCAGGTAAGCCCATGATTATGGAAGGTAAAAAGTTTACTAAACTTTACTGCAACACTTGCAGTAATTTTACCAACTTCAAGACACAACTCTGCTGCCTAGGTGTTGATATAAAAAAATCGCTTAACTCTTCTCTATCTGTCTCCCTCCAGCACCATTCAGGGGTCCTGCAGAGTCAGCCAAAAATTTCTGGATTCATAGATTACATATCAGAGAGGAGAAGATAATTTTTCTATGATATCCAGTCCAAGTCAGATGTTTTTATGTTTTGCTAGTGGTTTGTTATTGTTGTTGTGTTATGGGTTTGGTTTCTTTTTTTGTTAAATAAATTGGGACAAAACCTTCTGAAGCTTAGTAGGAATTAGCCAGGTGCTAGAATTCAACTACACCTATTACGTCTGTGGTTTTAAATATTTTAAGCAATTTCTGCATAACAGTAGGGAATACCTATTTGTAAGTAACTCTATCTGTATTAATCCTCAAGGATATGAACCAGATATTAGTTACTGTCCAAATTAATTTTCAGAACTCCAACCAGCCTTATCAGATAGCAAATTTAAAACTGAAAAATTAACCTGCAGAAGCAGAGAAGTGAATCAGTTGTGCAGTGCCTGAAATGTGGAGAGGAGCTCTTCCTGCAGAGATATGACCTCTACGCTGACTGCTTGGGCTAGCAGGGCTGATGATGGGTACAGGAACGTGGGAGCCAAGGAAAGGTAAGGTGGCAAAGGTTATTGCAAGGTCTTGTTAAGGTTTAAGAGAGGGTGATCTGGCTTCAACAGTCCACTGACATACTGAAATACAGAACTGGATCATCCTTTGGGGGGAAGATGAGCTACTACTATCCCAAAATTAATTTCATGTATATTAAATAACATATCTTTCATAACTGTTGGTGCCTCCTTTCTAGAATATGGACTTGCTTCTAGAGTGTCCTGTATGGGGGAAGTCCACTGCCATGGAAGGTAGGAATTAGGGTGCCAACAGGAGGTCCACCCTTCTCTTGGAATTGTTTATTAAGCCAGTGGTGAGCAGGCAACGTTCTCCCAGGGTGGTTAAAGTAAATCAAAAGGCAATGACTACTTTCCTGAAGATCTTTTTAGAAGGTCATTGGATATGAAAGGCAAAACAGTAAATAACAAATTACGAGGTCTGAAAGTCAGATTTAACCCACTTGGTATTAAACTGCTGACACCTGAGCGTGCTAGAGGTGACTTACCAGGGCAGCTGAAGGCCACATCCAGACTGTAAATAACCAGCCTGCTGTAACATCTGCAAGTAAAATCAACGATATGTCCAGTTTGAAAACAACACTGACAACCAAAAGTATTAAAACCCTTTACCACTAACTATTCTCCATGCAGCAAATGAATATTAACCAACACGGTAAAATAAGAGCACAGCAAGGTGATATTCTGTGTTTCCATTAATTAATAAGAGACCTAAGGTGAGCCGAGAGCAAATACTTGACAGTGGTAATACGTGAGTCCATTTAGTCAGTGCTGCATGGCATTGTTCTTCTCAAATATCAATTAAAAAGGACCTAAGTGACAGCCAAGGAATACTGGCCCTGCATCAGCTAATCCTAGCATTGCCTTTTTTGATTGTGCTGAATGCCAGGGAAAGGATGCTCATCTCACCATGCAGACGTTCTCAATCCCAGTGTGCTCAACAAAGTAACGTGAAATAAAACTAGTACGAGGTAAGAATGAAGTTTTCTGGGCGTGAATCTTCCCTCTTCTTCTTCCCACGTAGTCATGTTCACTCTGCAAAGAGAAGGTAATGCTTGACAAGGTGATAACAGAGGCTGATCCCTCACACACAACTGACAAGCAGTCAAGCCCTCTTCAGTTCACCCGATCTGAAAGTAAAGCCCCTAGAGGGTTTTCATTTCTTTTTTGTAAAAAAAAAAAACATGAGCCTTTTTCCCTTCTAAGTAGGACAAACAAACCTCAGACTCATAGTGACCAGTCACAGAGTCCCCCTTAGGCCATCCTTAGCTGGTGTTAGCACCATAGTTTTGAAAAACCCCTGTGCCAGGAAAGAGTTATCAATATAACACCAGAGACATGGCTCCCTTGCAAAGACTTCACTGCAGCTCTGAGAAGGCTATCCAAGTTACCCTCAAGCATTCTTCCACAGAATTATACCAACTATCAGTCTAGCCTCTTATTTTTTTCTGCCTCACGTACTCACTCACTATAATATTAATGTCTTTTTTTTTTTTCAGGTTAACTGTAATTTCAACTTTGTGGGTTACTGGTGCTTCATTTTCACTTAAAGATATCTATTTATTCTCAATTTATTTTCAGAGTTAGTGGTCCTAACTCTTGCAAAGTCAACAGACAAAAGTGCCAGTAACAGCTACTGACATGAGGGATGTTTATGCAGTACATGTCCTAACACGGTTTGAAGTTAGAACAAAAGGCATTTATTCAGGGGTCTACCATCATGACTATGGTTTAGAAGATGTTTTCTGATTTTGGCTAAAGCAAATAGCAAAAGAGATTTTTATCTGAAGCTCTGGAATCTGTGAAGCTTATTAAACTCTCTTTTTGAATTCCATTTCCTGTTTTGGGTTTACTGGGACTTACCCTAAACCAAATTCTGCAGTATCTCTTCAAGGCCCTATTATCCTCTTCTATAGCTTCTTCCATCTAAAGAACAAAAAAATGCAGTAGTTCTCTTTTACATTTTCAGTGGCAAGGAATGAAAAGCGAATTTGCTGTCCTTCCACAGCTGACAGAGCTTTTGGCTTCTAAAACAGAGAAGCCCAAGTCTCAATTTTGCTCTTGCCTGTGACATTTTCCTTGGCTTCTCTTTCTAGAGAAACACAGAGGAGGTACCACCACACCAATAAAGAACAACCGTGCACTGAGCTTAGCTTAGGTAAAGGCAATAGGAGAAGTTCCACCTTGTAGAAGCGGGAGGAATGCCCCTTTCTGTGGGAAAGAGCTTCAAGCATTTTCCAGCTCCTGGTGGAAGACACACATGGAAAGGAGGAACACAATTCTCTGTTTTATACATGATTTTACAGTTGCTACAATTTTATCATTATAATGTATATAAACATAAATCAACTATGTTGAAATTGCTTTACCTTTGGCTCCTGAGATGAGGTGGGTGAAGTTGCTCCCAGTGTCACACGGACACAGATTCCAGACAATATCTTCAAAGAAAGGCTAAGAGAGATCTCTGCTGACTGTCTCCATTTCTGACTGAAGTCCCTCTGACCTGAATGAACATTTGAACAAGGAACTCCATTTGAACTTCAAGAATGCGTTTGAACTCCAAGATTAGACTGAGGGGAAGGGTTCCAACCAGAAGTAGAAAAGCCAGAGATACATGAAAAATTAGGAAAACTTTTATGAACTGTGATCTATCACAAACTTATCAAATTTTCTTCTTCCCAATATGAGCAGGAAGCAACAAGGCAAAGATAGTCTGAGTTTATTAGCCGATAACTTAGCTGATAAATTAATGCAACGTTGTAAAAAAGGCAGAGCCATCTCAGGGTTTGCCAGGTGAATTACTTCCAGAATGAAGTGGAAATCTCAAGGTAGAGGGCTCACACATTTTGCTCGGAAAGATAGCATATGGTGAAGTTTAGCTGAAGCTCCAAGAAAATGGGATCACTGTTAGTGAATCTATTGGTCTGTAAACACCAGGGAAGGGAAAATATTATTCCAGCTAAAGAGCGATCTGGAGAGGAGAAAGTAGGAAAAAGAAAAAGCAAGTGGGTATAAATTAGTCATACACCTATTTGCAATGTAAATTATGAGGAGGTTCTTCAAACAACAGAGAACGGAGACTGTAGTGCATCCTCACTGCAGGAATGGAAGAGTCAGGAAGCCAAACTTATCTCAAGTTGTAACTAGCTAAGTTTTCAAAAGTGATTAAGGGGAGCAGCAGGCAGGGGACCTGAAGATCAGAAATTCCCCACCAGCTTTGGTTTTATGTCCCTACCCAGCCTGTTTCCCTCACCTCTGCTAAATACGTTGCTCAGCTATTAGCAGTCAAACAATAGCAAACTCCTGCTCATTGGCACAAATCACATCAGAGCCAGAAGCATAGGGGGAAAAAAAATGAACATGTCAATAAATCTGAACCACTTAAAAGTTAAAGTTACTGGTTAATAAATAGTACCACGTTTACAGCACCTCCTATGTTCCCAGCAGTTCAGTGTTCATCTATGGAGTCAGCTAACGAAACAGGAGTTGGAGCGTTGCTCTTATGAGTCATTCTGTTTGGAAACCTTTAAGTATTACAAAAATAAAAAAAAAAAAAAAAAGGCCATGTGTTAAAAGTAACTTAGCCAAATATGTTATTTCTCTTAAGTACACAGCAAAGCACAACTGTCCTCAAGGTAAATATCATCTGTTTTGTTACTTTAGATCACTTTTCAGTGCTGTAATCATGTCATCAGGATTGCAGTTCCTGGCTCCAAAAGAATCAACTACTTCTGGTTTCCCGGCCTGTTTTGTCTGTATCACTTTGACGTGGACAACCAGAGTTCCGTGGGTCTGAGCCTGCCTCTGAAACCCAGAGCAGTAGCCTCAAGGCTCCTCATCCACACTGTGTCCTAAGGAGACTCATTTTCTTCTCAGCACTGCAGTTTCTAGCAGATTTTCAGGCAACTCATATCTTTCTTTGGCCTATAGGTGGAAAGCAATTTGAATAATAAATCACTGAAAAAATTCATCTATAGGTCTGTATAAGGCCACCATAATGGTGCCCAGGATCATGCTACTTCTTAGCCTTCACTCTAACATTGTTGTACCTTACTGTGCAATATCCTTGAGGATAAGAGCTCAAAAGCTTTGGTTTCAGCCTACTATAGCCAGAACAGGGCTACAATATGGGAATTCCAGTTGCTTTGTTTTCATAACTTTTTTGCAATATGTTATGTTTTATTTTCACTACCTCTGGAGCCAGGAAAGTTGCATCTGTCAGGAGCAAAAAAATACGATAGCGGAGACCAAAGAATAACACAAATGCTTCCACACTGAGAGGCCTCTCCCTATAATAACAGCATTCATCAATAACGGTAATAGCAAGTGGCAGCGAGATTTAAGTGTCCTTAAACTACCTTCAGGCCTCTCTACGCAGTGATATTGTCCCATCCTGCAGACAAGATTAGGGTCTCCCTCGTGGTAAGGCAGGTCTGGGCCAACGATATGCAAGCACTAGGAAAAGAACTTCCCAGGCAGTCCAGACGTGTGCCAACGCAACATCAAGTGGCAAGTAGCATCCCCATAGAACAAGTCAGTGTGGCAAAGCCCCCAACGATGCTCAATGTTACTTTTAAACATGTGCACCACAGTTCACCCTGGGCTTGCCAGCCCTGACATTCAGATAGATATGCAGACTAGAATTCTCATGGTCCCTAAATAATAATTCTATCATTTATTCTTTTTTTTAAATTTTTTTTAGGAATCAGATTGGAGATGAAAGATGATACTTCAAACCTCTTTCTTGGTTATTTTTTAGTTCTCTGTTGTATCTCTACATTTGCTGTGTTTCCTGAGGTCAAATCGGTGGCAGCTTTAATTGCACTTCCAAGGAATGTTGCTAAAATGGGCACAAAGTCCTAAACTCAACGTTTTCTTCATTATTTTGCAACTTTGGGAGCCTGCCAACGTCGTTGCGAGATTTGGCATGCATTTACCTGGAAAGAATGAGAGACTTAATATTTCATTTCAGCTTTGCAAGGTTTTCTCCCTCCCTGCTTTCCCCCTTTAAAAAGAGCAGGCAGAGGAATTAGAAACATAGTCAAAGGGCAAGGCTGGTCTCCGTGATGTTGGTACAGATCAGCACAGCTCAACGGGCTTCTGGGGAGCTCTCCTTGAAAGCAAGAGGAGCTCCATCACAAGTGGGTAGCCTTTTTTCTGCTCTCTGTGAATTTTGGTCCACAGGGGATGTTTTTACCCGCTCTGCCACCTGAGGCCAGTTTGCTACATGAGAGGTTCATCACACTTGGACTTGGAAGTGGGAACTGTAAAGGCCAAGCTGATAACCTTACCTGCAGCCTAATGCTTTAAAGCCAGGTCTGTGTTTAACTCCTGGTTTAGACCTTTAACACAGACAATAACCCTCATGCAGCTGCTACTTGGTGCTTGGAGTCCACAGGAGGACTTCGTTTCGCAGAATCACAGAATCACCTAGGTTGGAAGGGACCTTTTAAGATCATCTAGTCCAACCAATGGGAAAAAAAAAAAAATCCAAAAAACTCAACAACCATAAACAACACCCCACACCACCCAACACTAAGCCATATCCTTGAGCACCAAGTCAACTTCTCTCTTGAATACCTCCAAGGGATGGTGCCTCAACCACCTCCNATGTAAACTTGTGTTTAGAGATATAAACTTGCCAGGCAACTACCAGGATTTTGTTGCATATATACATTTACAATTTCAACGTAAAATATCTTAGCAGATTCAAAAAGAGATGGAAATGGAGGTTGCCACTGCCCACATCCTGCCCCACGGTAACACCACGGCAAGTCATGCTTCTCCTGGAGCTGTTTTTGCTCTGTGCCTGGGGTTCAAGAAGGAGCACACACCAAGAAGGGCTACACCCTCATAAAGAGAAAGCTTCCCTTTTGCTGGGTCAAAACAAGGATTCTGTGGGGTTGGGTTCCCTCTGGAAAATCACAATGTTGAAGCCAGGTTTCTCACCAACAAGGACAGTACTTACTTCCACAGTGAAGGTCCTGCATGGATGCTTGAGACCCAAGCATCCTTTTGGGCCGAACCACAAGCAAAGATGTGCCCGCCACGGTGCCAAGAATTGGTTCCCCATCCATGGGGGTGCGTTAGCTGTTGAATAAGCACATTTTTTCTGGTCAGAAACCCAGAGCAGTGCCTCCCCGTCTCCGTGATGTCAAACTTTCTCCGTTCACCCTGCAAAGACTGGCTAAGTCCTATCTCCAGCTACGGTAATCCAGGAGGCCTACAATTTAAGTGTAGCTATGTCAAAGCCCTTCTGTGGATCCATTCTTCCATCTGCAGCCGCCCCACTGAAAGGATTAAGCTATTTGAGAAACGAAGTAGTGTTCCCTGTGAATAAGGATGTCAGATACCGGCCCCAAAGAAGCGATGTCTCGGTATATTTCAGTTTAATATTCTTATGTCAGTGACACTGGTAGGAAATGGAAAAAAGGTAAGAACCCTCTGAGGCGTGTAAAACGAGCGTGGACAAGGGAATGGGAGTGTGACAGTAGGAACCGGCTGTGTATCAGCACAGGGCTGTCGGGAAACGTTCCCTATGGACCTGAAACGCTTCTACAGCTCCCCAACCCGAAGAGTTAAATTTTTGCCCTACGCCTCAGCGGTATGTATAAATCCCTAGCATTTTGACTGAACCCCATAAAAGTAAATCAGCCTAAGTGAGGCCAGACTGCGGCCTGAGCAATCCTGGGGACCAACGCTGAGAAAAAGAGCCGGCGATACCAGGGAGCAGCAGCTCCCGCCACGCTGGTAGCAGAATAGCCCAGAGTCAGTCAGGGAGCAGCTGGGAGGGAGCCAGATGGGCAATGAAAGGGGCACAGCGAGAGCCTCAAAAAATAGTTCTTTAATTGTAGGGAATTTTGCAAGACATCCCTGACATGAAGTTGAATTATTTTCATCTTTTTTAATTTTTTTTTTATTTTTTTTTTTTGCTCGAACAGCAAAAACGTAAATGCTGCTGTTTGCACAGAGAGTTTTTTTTTTTTTTAAGTTGTTGTTGCAAGGCTGCACTTTAAAGGGGGCTGGTATTAATCATCTCTACGTAAGGTAACTTTAAGGGGGCATATCGACCAATTATTTGGAGCAGCCCAACGGGCAGTGGTTTATTTTGCTGGCTGGTGTTTTTTTCAGAGCGGGTATCAAATGGGTCCACGTGGCATGAACAGAACATAGCTCCAGATGGGAGAGCAGTTCCCATCTTTTGCAGAGTAAATCTGCTGTTTGAGACTATATTATATGACTGAAATTTTATACATATGACTTTGTTGGAGCTGAGATCTCTTCCTTTGAAAATGTGCTACAATAATAATTGCATTTACCAGTTGCCAGTCCTTCTCGCAAAACATTTTCTTTTTTTTTTTTTTTTTTTTTTGGAAAA
>VZRU01008282.1:82802-94029 GCA_013398155.1 Pedionomus torquatus
TCGGATTGTGAAATTAATTGTCTCTAGCTAATATAATTAAAAACAAACACTTCTGATTTCAGCAGAGGGAAAAGGGAAGGGAAGGAAAAAAAAAAAGAAAAGCAGCAAACTGCAGCCCTGATTTTCTATTGACAACAAGAAAGCTCTGCCATCCCTGAACTGTTTAATTATTGAAATGAACTGTAACAGTACACTGGATTGTTGCCGAGGTCACCGAGTAGTACTGGATGTCAAGAGGAAAGCAGCAGCTCCGAGAGCCCTCCAACGCCCCAGGCTCCGTCTAAAAACCCACACACTTTTTCTCAGGCATTCAGCCCCTGATAGGTAGCCTGATAGCACGGCCGATTTGCTAGTATTACAGAGGTCCAACGGTGCTTGCTTGTTTTAAGACGAGCCAAACTATGCTCTGGTGACCACCGTGACGCTGTGATTCCCATGCCCTATCGCATTCCTCTTTCTCAGATCCCAGGCATTTTTTTTTTCCCCTACGTGCAGTCCAGGATGTAGACAAATGAATTCCAAGTGACCTATGTGGGGGTGGACTCTTTGGAAACAAACAACAAAAATAAGATATCTCCTGTCCTCACTTTTTCATTTGCTTGTTCCCTGGATACAGTTTATTCGTGGCAATGAAATACACATTGTGTCTCTGGAGCCAGATCCAGCAGCAACATCTTTACCACCCCCTAACCTTGGCTGGATTTTTTTTTCTCTTTTTCTTTTTCCTTTTCTTTTCTTTCCTTTTCTTTTCTCCTTTCCTTACTCTTTTCTCTTTTTTTTCTCTTTTCTCTTTTACTCTCTTTTACCTTATTTTCCTTTCTTTATTCTTTTTCTTTTATCTTTTTTCTTTTCTCTTTTCTTTTTTCTCTTTCTCTTTTCTTTTTTCTTTCCTTTTCTTCTCTTTTCTTTCCATTCCTTTTCACTTTTCTCTTTTGTTTTATTCTCTGTTCTTTTCCTTTCTTTTTCTCTTTTTTTTTTTTCTTTTCACTTTTCTCCTCTTCTCACTTTTCTTTTCTCTTTTCCTGTCTTCCTATTTCATCCTTTACCAAAAAAAAATCTTGTTTAACATTATCTGCTCTTTTGGAAGTCAGGCTGCCACTTAAAGCCTATCATATCAAGGCTTATTATTTATTTAAACAATGGGGGTTTTTATTCTAGGAAAAGTTTAGGAAACTGGAAGGTTTTTCTAAAAATGCTTGTACATCTCTGCAGTGGTGCCAGGATCTGCTGTGCAAATAATCCCTAAGTATGCAGGGGAAGGGAAAAACTTATTTTGAGACTTTCAACATGAAGAAAATCCTGTAGACACAAAAGCTGCTAAAAAGGAATGAAACTGCAGTTGGGGAACAGACAATAAACATTTCAGATTGCTTTATGGCACACTGTTACAGGCGACTATCTTGCTTAAGTAGGCATAACATTTTTCACGGTACATATTTAAAGGTTTTATTATGCTTTGGATTAACAGCAGGAGACCATTGCTCTTGAAGGGAGGAGAGAAATAATTTCTGCCAGTCCAGTGGCCTGACAGGTAGCAAGAAAACATTTAAAATGGCCCACGAAATGCACTATATGATCAGACACAAGCAAGAACCAGCCTACCCTGATGCTGGTGTTGTGGGCTGCACACACAGCCCATGAAAGGGAAAAGCAAGAAGTGACCCCTGGGACCAGTTCTGGCCCTGCAGCTACTGGTGTAGCAGTATTGGTTCCTGGGACTTTTACTGGGGCACCTATGGAAGACACAGCCCCGAGGATCTGGCGAGAGCAGCACCTCGTGCAGCCGGCGCTGGGAAGATGTTGTTTCTGCTGTCAGACATCTGTGCCTCTCCCACCGCCTGCATGCTCGAAGCGTCAACGAGCCAACTGGCACCAGCCCCCTTGCTCTTCCTATCAGTGTAAACGTTCTTGCTATTCGGTTCCTCACCGACATCGCTGCCTGATTTAAGGGCCAGACACCAGACCGTTCGGGGCCACCACAGCATCTCCGTGGACCTCAGTCATCCTCTGGAGAGGCTCTCGAGGACGACAAGCTCTGCAGTGACGTCTCCTCCCGAGCTGCCAACTCCCGCGAGCTTGAAACAATGGAACAAAGAATAACGGGAAAAGAACAGTCCACAGTAACTCATCCAGCATTGTCCTGCATTCCCTTTGGCTTCATTAAAATGAGTGACGTCCTTCAGTACTGGGTGCACCAGACCTCTTCTGCTTCTGTCCAAAGCCCAGCCCAGTATCACAGAGCCCACCAAACAGCCCTGAGCACTTCTCACCTGCCCCTGGCTTACACCAACCACCTGGCTGCTCTTGGGCTCAAGTCCTTCTTGTCAAGAGAAGCTGTGGATGCCTCATCCCTGAAGGCATCCAAGGCCAGGCTTGAATGGGGTTTTGAGTGACCTGGACTGGTGGGAAGTGTCCCTGCCCATCGCAGGGGGGTTGGAACTAGATCGTCTTTAAGGTCCCTTCCAACCCAAATGATTCCATGATTCCTTGAGGGGGGGGACCACCCTTCACCTGCACCATCCTGCACCCCCTTCCCACTCCTTGTGTCCTGGGGGCTTTGGTGGAGAATGGGGACCAGCACCCGCAAACTGGCTACTCTCAGGACATAACAACCTGTAGGTGTTTATCTCTCCAAAGCAAATTAAAGAGACCTTATATTTATTAATCCCCATAATGTGACAAATTGCCCTGTTCCTCAGTTTGCTTTTCCCTCCTCAGAAAGGTACACCATTTACCCTGGATGCTCCCATCAGTGGCCTGGCTCTCATGGGTGTGAGGAGAACAAAACCTTTATTGGAATATACAAAGTTTCTGCAGAGGTACAAGGAGCTATTCTCTTTGTAAATTATGTGAAATAAGTAATTTAACAACTTATTGCCCCAGGTAGCCAGTGACCACTGTACATCCCTGTTATTTAATTTGACAGTTAACCTTTCGAAGGCTGGTAGTCATTTTGGATTAACTTTTCTATCTTAAAAATTAGTAAGCAATTTCCTTCTGGTTAATTTTTTATTTTTTTTTTTTTAATTGTTAGTTTCTCCACCTATTTCCAGTGGTCATCTTATCTACTTAATTTGCTCATCCTTTTTGATGCATCACTTTGTGAGTCAGAATTGGGGAGGGAGGAGAAGGAAGGGTTGCTAAGAAATTGGAAAACATTATTTGAGTAGGTAAGATTAAGCAATTATGCCATAGTTTACAATTACAATAAAATAAATCCAGAAACTATTTCATGTATGAGAGCATGTATATTAGAAAAAATATTTCTATAACAGATAACCATCTTCTGAACACTAGAATGCTAGTAATTTGTCAGGTTTTCTTTTAATTAAAACTGTGAATATAGTTCATGCTCTGTTTGGTTCAGTGTCAACATTTTGGATGGGGGCTAAAACTGATTTCCTCTTAAATCTGTTGCATTTCTCAGGACAACTGATGAAGTGTGCCTTTACCATTAAGCTCTTGAACCCATGAGGTTTGCTTGTTTCAAGATCAGTAAATCAACAGATATTAGAGTAATAGCCCTGATAAGATTCAAGACTTCTAACATGTCTGTAAACGCTCTCTTTACCAAAACTGCATCCATTTTTCCTCTCAGACAACCTGGTTTAATTCATGGCATCATTACCAAGTTGGTCCACTGTAAAATATATTAAAATTATGCTAGTTAGAACAGTTTCATTCTAAATATTTCCCCCCTTTAATGTTTACACTGTTTTTTTTAACATCAAAAAAATCTGTCTGATATTTCTTCAACTATTTTTTTTCATTATTTCTCTGGGAGAGTACATAAATTTGATTGAGTTAAGGGTATGTGTCCCAAAGCAATGGTAGAGATTAACCAGGAAAGGACTCCAGGGACACGTCTCCCAGGGCAGGTGCAACTGGTTTTGAACTTCTGATTATTTTAGTCCCTCAAAATATAATCACTATAAGCAAAGTGCTAGTTCAAAGATGGTATATAAAATTTGAAGTCAGCATCCACCAGAAAGCATCTTCTGGGTTATGCCTCACACACCATTGGACATTCAAGTGGTCTGTGCTCACCCCTTCCCACCAGCTTACTCCACAGTGGGCAAGTATATGATACCTGTGCATGGTAAAGAGCTGGCCTCAAATTCTGCCTAACCCACACAAAATACAAGTGGATTTACACAGGGTGGTGGAGCGGAAAAATTTAGATAGAAGATTGTCTTCTAGAAAGGTGATTGTCTTTGATTTCTAAGAGTGTTTCCAAATCAGACTGCTCACCGAGTAATATTTAGCAGGAGCCACTGTGGAAGTTTGCTATGGAAGATCTGTGTGAATTAGGAGCCCCAGCCCTTGTGTCTAACTCAAGAACCACATTCCACCCCAGTACCATACGAAAAAAAGGAGTTCAAATTAGGGCTCTGTCCAGGGAATACTGGGAAAATCCTATTTCAGCAGTTATGGGTGCTGAGGACATTTGCTGCAATGGCTGAGGAGGAGGAGGATGAGCCATACAGCTGCAGTGGTAGAACCAGTCTGGGGGCACTCGATGCAGGGGTTGAAGCAAAAGTCAATGACTTCCTTGTGCATAAATATGGTTGCAGAGAGTGGAAATATCCATTACGCTTCCTAAAAACACTTGTAACTCACCATATTTAGCTTCAAGCTGTAGTTCCTTCTACCTTGCCTATTTTAATAAATACTCGTGGCACTCAATAAAATTAAAACATCAATGAACAAAACAGATCCATCTGAAATTTTCCCCAGGGATTTGGACTGGAGAAGCAGCACATCTGGTACAGGAGAGTCATGTTGTTAAGTAAGCTCAACTTCCCCACTGACAGGTGAGTACAGCGATAATCTAATTTATCTGTAATATACCTGAATGCTTCTTGGATCAAAGCCTGACGGATGCAAAGGAAAAGGCTGAAAAGTGAGAAAGTCGACTCAAAAAAGATGGTAACTTTCAAATGTGCATGGTAATCACCACGGTACTGAGAAAGAGCTCGGATTTGATTCCCTGGGAATTACCTCAAGACAAAGATGGTGAGAATTACTTTGTAGAGTATGTGAGGGATAGCACACCATGAGAAAGAGGAGCAGATGCATCCTTAGAGTTCAGTATTCCTCATGTCTCTAACTTCTCACGCCCTTTACACAGTCTTCTACTAATTTTTTCTACACTGATAATCTATAGAACCTAATTACACAAAGTTTTAAAAAAATCCTTCTCTAAAACGCATAATGCCTGATATCTGAGTCACAAGCACAGTTAATGTAATCTAACACATATTGCGGGAACCTACTGCACACAGATATTACCAATTAGCACATGATTTTAACAATCAACATTCATGCAATTAATAGAACACTTCATATTCCTTCTAATTTTGAGCTCTGCATGAGCATATGTTATCATGACGGAATGTGGGATCATTTATTTATACTGGAAGCAAGGCTCCACATAGAAAGCCGAGATGCTGAAAGTCAGCCTGAAAGTGAAAAGGGCTCAGTTTTGTGTTTAAAAAATAATAAAAAAAAAAAAAGTACTTTTAGTCTGATTTCTAAAAGTTGAGATGTGTCCTTACCTGCTCGCTGATTCTTGCTGTGAATGAACTTCTGGAGAAGAAACCGGGCTGCCATTGTAGCTGGGAAACACAACCATCAATTAGTCAACAGACAGGTAAACACCTCTAGAACTGAAATCTACTGGATAAACAAGACTTTCCACTGTTGTGGAAATCACCGCAGTGTCTTGCTTAGATTTCAATTTTATTTTTTTTACATTCTGAGATAACAGTAGCTGAGCACCTTATTTTCATTAAAATGTTTATTATACTTTATTGGGAGTAGGGAAGAGTTATTATTCTTATTGGACAAATGAGAGTTAAAGTATAGACTGATTAAGTCCAGATCCCCACAGTTTTTAGCCACCCATAGGATTTAGGTGTTCAATGCCTTCACGATCTAGTCCTGTCTATTTTCCTTGCAGCAGAAAAGCAGGAAACCAGACATCCAATTCTCAGAGTCCCAGTTTCCAGCCTACCTTACTTGTCTCTTCTTGCTCTTCGATGCTAACATAAGTAAAAAAAAGGGATACAAACTTATATTTTAATTACTAAAGTCATAGATGTGTTACTATCTCATTAAGGAGACAAGATGCTTACGAAGGACAAGTTTTTTATGTGTGTAGACTACAAGGAATCACACTATGCTGCTGCAGTAGCTGGAGCTGCTGTGTTCCCTGTCTGTTGCCAAGAAGAATAATGTCAAAACACAGGGGTTGTGCAAACCTTTGCTCCAGAACATCCTCATATCTTCAGCTGCCTTGTTAGAGAGATTTCCCACATCTCTTTCCAGAAAGGCCTTCACAGCCAAGCACACGCTGCAGAAGCTCCTCCTACAAGCTCGAGTACAAAGGTAGTCTATGCCACCTCCCCACCATGTTGACCTTCCCTTCATTTCAGGAAGCTGCCCAGTCTTATCTTGCTCTCAATAGATTTTGGAGAATGTGACAAGAGTTGTAATCATCATGGAGTCCTCTTCCACTTGCAAAATGGCAGAAAAGGTTGTGCAAGATGGAACATCTGATGGCAGGAATCATAGAATGGGTTGGAACGGACCTTAAAGATCAAGTTCCAAACCCCCTGCCCTGGGCAGTGACACTTCCCTCAGACCAGGTTGCTCAAAACCCCAGACAGCTTGGCCTTGAACACTTACAGGGATTGTAAGCCACAACTTCTCTGGACCACCTGGGCCAGTGCATCACCACCAGAAGAGACCACGTTCCTTCAGGCTGCATTGTGGCTGTTCCCTCCTTGACTTTCCAGCAGGTTAGCAGCAGCATTAGGTTCCCTCGGACTTTTTATTTGGGAACTGTTCTAAGCCCCTGTGTCAACAGACTGCTGATGCAGGGAATTCTCCTTTAACAACAGGGACCAAAACAGCTGCAAGACTCTAAATCACTGTGTCTTTTCCTCTTTCAGGACAAGCTCCTGGGAGAATTTGGTCTACCACACATCTGACTTGTATTTATGTGTCGCAGAACAGGAGTAAAGTAGCAATGCCCTGGGTATAACATTATTTCTAAAAAATTTCGGAGTATTTATGTCCCCCATCACTGCCTCCCCCTCGAGGAACCCTTCATGGAGGTGTCACCTTTTGGGCTGCTGTTACTTCAAATGAGAACAGGTTATAGTAATCTACAGGTGGCTAAAGAAAAGCAAGATTTCACCTGTGACTACACTTCTCATAATTATCTCAAGGACTTCTCAATAAAATTCTGGCAAACAGGGAAGTAAACCCTCTGGAAAATTCAGTGTCTGTCTGTCTGTATTTCTACACACTGAAATAAGTACATGATTGAGTCAGGCCAGGTTTCCACGATGCCCTGGGAAGATGCATGGCTACAGGCAAGCAAGAGGGGAAAAAAGAAAGGCTTCCCATCTCAAATTCACTTTGCCTGAGGTAGCTCCAGCCAAGGTAATAGAGCAGCACTAGTGTCACTGACAGAGGGGTACGTTAAGTGTAATGGGTTTTTACACTGACTAAATACATTAGCAATGACCTTCCTGCCAAAAAAATAAATTAAAAAAAAAAATAAAAATCAAGAGATACTTTCTTCTGCTGATATCAATAACAAATATGTATTTTTCTTAACCATTATTTTTATTGAAGGCTTTACTGCACAAAGAATCCAGGGGGAACAGAAAATCATATAATTGTGCAGGTTGGGGAATTCTCTAAAAATACGTAACCATGGCACCCTTGTCATTACCAATCAAGTAATCTTGATAAAAAGTAAAGTAATTAGCCTTTGAGAAGAGCATAAAGATAATTAAAAATGACAACTTAGTCATCTCAACAAACAACAGCACAGAACCAGTCAGTATTTCTAACTATAGCGCAGTGAGATAACCTGACCTGCCAAAATGCCTTGCCTTCAAACCCGTTAGAAGGAACCACAGTTCACGAGAGCAAAACTTTGCTAACCTTTGCTTGTGTTTTAAAAATCAGATTTGCTTCCGCCACCATCCAATGGTTCCACTTTCTCTGTGCGTTTCGTCAACTTTTACTGAGACTTTGCCCACCTACCAGTAATTTTTAGAAGTGAAACGATGGAAACTCCTGTAGTCTGCTAAATGGAGACTATAAAATGCAAAGTATGACCATATGCACCGCTGGAAAGATTTACTACTTTCAAATAATAAGTTTAGTCTCATAACAAAGTTGCTTGTTCAGAATTTAAAAATAATAACCAGAAACAAAAAGAAACCACCGGCATATCATTTACATAGCAATTTGGAATTCTGTCTTCCCATAGAGAGTAGTGGCAGGGTTTTAATTCCTTTCAATGGGAAGAAGAGTGAATATTTCTTCTTTTCTTGCCATCACAAAATCTTTGATGAGGATACGTTTTCAGAAAGTTATCCCAATTTCTACCATTTTTCTTGACATATTTAGTTAGGCTGCAGGTAATGAAGAAAATAAACTAACATCTTCTCAAATCACAGGATTCTACTAAATATTTTCTCACATAAACATACACATGTATTCTATACATAATTACATATATAAGTTATGACCAGTAAATCATGGTATTATATTCCTTAAAGATGAGAGCTTGTTTGCTTTAAGAATTAAGTCTACTAATCTGAGCCTTGCGCACAGAAATTAGTCTCGATGAAGTTTTGATGCAACTACCAAATTTACCCTCACAGCTTTAGATTTTAAAAGGACAAATCAGAACAACCACAGGCCAAGCCCAAACATTGGTGTTTTCACCAATTTCTTAAGGCCAGGATGGATGGGGCTTTGAGCAACCTGATCTGGTGATGATCTTTAAGGTCCCTTCCAACTCTAGCCATTCTGTGATATTATCATTAAGTTCCAACCCCCCTGCCATGGGCAGGGACACCTCCGACCACACCAGGTTGCTCAAAACCCCATCCAGCCTGGCCTTGAACCCCTCCAGGGATGGAGCAGCCACAGCTTCTCTGGACAACTTGTTCCAGTGTCTCACCACCCTCACAGGAAATAATTTCTTCCTAATTCTAATCTAAATCTCCCCTCTATCAGTTTAAAACCATTACCCCTTGACCTGTCACTACACTTCCTGACCAAGAGTCCCTCTCCAGCTCTCCTGGAGCTCCCTTCAGATCCTGGAAGGCTGCTCTAAGGTCTCCCTGGAGCCTTCTCTTCTCCAGGCTGAACAGCCCCAGCTCTCTCAGTCTGTCTGATCATAGGGATGGAGAGTTGCTCCATCCCTATGATCATCTTTATGGCCCTCTGCTGGACCTGGTCCAACAGTTCCACGACCTTTCTATGTTGAGGACTCCAGACTATAAGGTCCCTTTGAACCAAAACCAATCTAGGATTAATCATGCTAATATAGCTTTTTTTTCCAGCCACACAGAGAAGATAGAGGTTTGATCCTCAGAATAAGGATTGACTAGGAAATGAGAAGAGGTGGAAGAGATTATGATTGGTTTTTGCCAAGCCCATGCTAATCTTTCACTTTTTGGTTCCTTATTGCTAGGGAAGAGCAGAATAATGATGACTTAAAGAAGCCCTTAGGCTGCTGAAACACAGCGCGTAGGAAGCAACCTGCAAAACAGAGTGATTGCGACTCAGCGCAGGAAAGGAAAACTTAAGCTCCTTTGACTCACAGTATATATGAATACATGAGTTGGTAAAATAGTTACAGATGCGTATCTAGACCAAATAAAAAGACCCTGTAGCCATGGAGAAAATATGTATCTGCTTGTGCTGCGCTGCTTCCACTCTTCGGTAAGCTTGAAGCAGGAGTAATATGTTTGCTTATATTTTGAGCGAATGTCGGATGAAGCAAAATTCTCAGCAGGTAAAGGCCTTGATCCTGCCCTGTAATGCATCGTAAGGCACAGTTCGCCAAGGCCAGCTCTGGCTTAGGAGAGTGAGTTTCCCTAAGCTTTCCCCGCAGCCAGCGGAGAGCAGGATCATCCATCCCCGGCTATTGCAAAGAGGCAAACGTTCCCCTCGGATGCGTGGAAGCGGACCAACATATACAGGCTGAATATCTTAGGCTGCCATCCCGGATCGACAGATCTGCACCTTTTTGCAATTCTTCCTATGCCAAACGTAACGACATCGGGCAGCCTTCCCGAGCCCTGATTTGCAAGCTTTTCATTGAAAACCTTTTCCTGGGTCAGAGTCCTCCAGCTGAATTCCAACTCATTAATTTAGTGCAATTTTGGGTGATTCCAAGGTGCTTTTTCAATTCCTTGCAGTGCTTGCTGAAATGTATTTGTAAAGATTTGTGTTTGTTTTAAAAGCTGCTTTCTCTGAAAAAGTTTTTAAAGGTCTTAGAGGAAGCAGACTCTTTTCCTAAGCCTACTGGACAAGCAGGTGTTTCAGTCTCAGGGTCTTACTCTTTGGTGTTATAGGACGTCAGGGAAGATAAGAGAAGTGTTGCTTTTCTCTTGCTCTTTTGCTTTCCCCAAGTAAAAATTAAATTTTTACAGGGATGAGGTAGTAATCTATAACACCTGTGAAGAGAAAGCATCCACTTGATCTTTCGACAGGTTATTTCCTTATGTAGTGAAGATGGAGATGAAAATCAGGTATTTGTCTAGAAAGGAAAGAAGAAGAGAGTAAAATCTCCACTTACTCTTGTGCCTCTCATCAGACCTACAGGCTCTTAAACTTAATTCCAAGTTTAACCTGGACAAAGAATTGGAAAAAATACACTATAGGGAACAAGACTGCATTGGCAGTGGAATGGATTCAGTGACCTAATAGTTCTTTTTCCATCTCCGATTTCTTTGATACTATTTATAAAAAGGAAACAAAAAATGATGGGCCACTCCAAACAAATTGTTACCATAAACCAATAGAAAACATCAAAATTGGCAAATGCTCCTTTAAGACTTGCATGGCTCATGGAGGCAGGGAGAAGACTAATAATGTACCTCTCTGAAGGTCCCAGGCTATGTTTATTTCCCTTATTTATTTAAAAGAAAATCAAAATCCTTTTAAGCAAGTGTGCTGGTTCCAAATTTAGGAACAATTGAACAAAGAAGAATCTGCTAATTCCAGATGGAGTGCATATAGTCCCTTGGCACTTATTACTTACCAAATGTTTCGGGAAAGGAAACACATGACCTAAAAGATTTTGTGAGTGTGGGGTCCTCAAAAAGCTCTTAACAAGTCATGTATTTCTAACCGTATTTACTTTACCCACACACAAAAACCCACTTCGTTTTCCTTTCTTTTTTTT
>VZRU01008282.1:94075-168545 GCA_013398155.1 Pedionomus torquatus
TTAAATAACCAGACAATGCTCCCTTTAAACACTATTTACGTACGACTCGGTTATCCCATAAGGCTGGGGGCTCTAAAGGTGTCTCCTTTGAAAGGCTTCAGCTGTGGAGCATCTGCTCCCTATGCGAGGGCCACCTTCCCCAGCACCATTGCTGGTGCAGGTGTTCTGCTAACGTGGGATCCTCCTGGCCAGGGGTGCAGGCAATGGGCACCCATAGGCAGCTTCTCTTCTCAAAGATGCCACATAATTTGGGGTGGTTTTGTTCTTTTTATAAAGCTTAGTCCTTTGCACATATGCAGTTGTCCACCAACATCCCTGCACGTGGGTGACAACTCACCCTCAAGACGCACCTCTAGGCGAATTAATAAAGCATTTCTCCTGCATTCATTACTGAGATCTATTATATTAATTTCGTAGCAAAATGAGTATGATGAATACAACCAGGAATGTCTTAGCAAGCATCACATTCCGTTATTCTAATTATTTCCTCCCCAAATTAAATATGTTGGGGGAAGAGTAAAGTAGAAAATGATAGAAATCATAGAGTTGTCTCAGTTGAAAGGGATTTTTCAGATCATTGAGTCCAACCATCAATGTACTACTGACAAAAAACACCACTAAACCATGTAAACCATGTTGCTAAGTACCACGTCTGCCTGGCTTTTAAATACCTCCAGGAAACCTTAATCTTGAGGCAGCTTGACCAAAATTAGTAAATTTTCAGCAGTTCTCCAACCCCAAGAGCTCAACAGATTGTACATGGTGGTGTTACCTCCTGTGCCTGTTCCGAGCTGGTGGAGTTGGTGCACAGCAGCAGAGGAAGGTCCACGTGGAGAAAGAGCCTGACCTGCACGGGAGTGAGTGCTGCTTTGGGAGATCTTCACTAAACCCATGAAATCCAAGAAGGTGGAAAGGTTTCACTTCTATTCCACTGCACAAACAGAAATATCCCTGTGAAAATTTTCATAACAAAGACTATACAAAACTTTCTAGGACTTCTAATGGTGGTTTTCTTCTGCTGGTGGGACAAGCTGAATCCTGCCAAGGGGGCAGAATCAAAGAGAGCAGGTTATGGAAAAATGTTCAATAAACATCAGGCTTAATTATTAATTAGGTTTTCTTTTTCACCATTATCCTTTTTCAGCATCCTAATAACAGATCTATCCTTAAAAAGCTGTGCCCACTGTTCACAAAGACAAAAAAAAAGTAACACTAAAGGTGGTGAATTGAGAATAAAAGAGACCTTAAAGAGAAAAATCTTCATGATAGCATAAACAGGGAAGTAGAATTTAGGATGGAGTTTTACATGAATGATAACTACTCCCTTTAAGTTTTTCAATCTTTCTTTTTCCTCTATCTTTGTCCCTCAGTTTACAGACCTTACCTTGGGTTATGCTGCAAGCCTTTCCTTTGGGCTTGTGTGGATTTCACCGTTTCCTAGCCCCAGTCTCAGACCAGAAAGAAACTGAGGACAAATGTTGTTTCAATTCAAGTGTCTACAAAGTGAAATTTATCTGCTGACAAAGACATACACGCACTCTCCTTGTTCAGTAACTCTTCTCTAACTGCATGCGGCGTGATAGTCCCTGAAGTTTTACCACTGGTAGCATTCCTCTGCAAATCCTTAAGCTCCACCAGCTAACTCAACTGCACAAGTTATTTTACATTTTTAACTCAATTTTTTGTCGTTGTTGTTTTCATTTTAATGAATCCCCTAACTCCAACTTTAATTAAACTCATGTTTTTTAATTAATTACCAACAAATGCAAATAAGGCAAACTACACAAACATGTATTCACCGTTCACCGATAGATATGGGGTTATGTTTCTTTAATCCTGAAGTGTCAGGATTTTAAAATCTTAAAGTCTGGAGTGTTACAACCCAAAAATTACTTCCATTTGGGCCTTATGAGAATATCTTACTAGTGTGTGACAGGGAGCTCAATCATTTAAAGGAACAGAAAGCAAACTGCAGGTTCTTTAGCCTTACCCGAGTTATTCTAGCTAAGTAACAACAGAATTAAGCCTCTGCATACATATAGTCTAAGAGAAAAGTAGAAAACAAAAATTTCTCCATCATGATTATCTTTTACTGCCCTAAATGCTGGCAAATATGGATTAGCTGAGTGCTCTCACTGGTTGTTTAAGTTCAGCTACAAGAGAAATCGTAAAAGGAAGAAATAAGAGCTCAGGCAACAAACTCCAAAGCTCTGAAACCCAGGAAACCCAATTTTAAGAGACGTTAATACATTTGTGCTTAAAACTTAAAATTAGTCTCCTGGTACTTGCAAGCAGTGACCATTGCCAGAGCCTGAGGACGGTACACAGTTAAATTAGCTTCTTTGCTATAGAAGTATTACTCTTTTCAGGAGAAAATACTTCAAAATCTCATAAAATAGTACTGTGAAGAGTTGCTCAGAAACGTCTTAGCTTCTCTGATGCCTTTTTCAACTTAAAGCACTGCAAAAAACAGCCTGTCCCGCTTCCAGAGCTAATACATGGGATTATTTAAATCGTTACAGTGAGGAGCCAGGAATATTTGTCTCTGTTCTCTTCCTAGGGCTGACACGGATGAATTTGGCTATGTCCACATGTCTAGTTTAGCTCATTCTCACAGGTCCCAGCATGACTTGAATTCACACACAAGAGGTCCCGAGCTCCGCTTAAAGCCTAAGCCTGGTGCTTGAGCTCTGGCCCTCTTGGATCTCTGCCCGGAGCTCAGCCCAACGTCCTGGCCCTCTGCACCATGGACAAAAAGTAAAGCCAGCGCTGGAGCGCTCAGCAAGGCAGTCCCCTGGACGCTGTATTTATTTTTCCCCTCAAGTCAGCAGGTAAAAGCTGCTTTTTCTATACGGCACAGGAATTTCCTACGCGCAGCAGAGCTACACACCTATGGAAAACATATTCTGCAAGTGTTGCAAGCCCTTCATGTTTCCACTTTTTTAATAGTTATTTTTAGATTCTATTTGGGGATATATACATATGTGTGTGTGTTTGTATAGAATCATAGAACAATTCAGGTTGGAATGGATCTTAAAGATCATTGAGTTCCAAACCCCCTGCCATGGGCAGGGACACCTCACACCAGATCAGCTTGCTCAAAGCCCCATCCAGCCTGGCCTTGGACCCCTCTAGGGATGGGGTAGTCACAACTTCTGTGGGCAACCCATTCCAGTGCCTCACCACCCTCACAGGAAAGAATTTTTTCCTAATATCCAATCTAAATCTCCCCTCTTTCAATTTAAAACCACTCCCCCTTGTCCTGTCACTCCACTCCCTGACCAAGAGTCCCTCTCCAGCTCTCCTGGAGCTCCCTTCAGATCCTGGAAGGCTGCTCTAAGGTCTCCCTGGAGCTTTCTCTTCTCCAGGCTGAACAGCCCCAGCTCCCTCAGCCTGTTCTCATAGCAGAGGTGCTCCATCCCTCTAATCATCTTCGTGGCCCTCCGCTGGACCCGTTCAACAGTTTCTCCACCATTTTTGATGAAGCAGGTCAAAGGGCTGACACTCAAGTGTCCTTCCCTCCATAATTCGGTTTACTGCCCCATAAGATGCAAGATGTGAATGGACAAATATGTGGTACTTCTCTCCCCATCAAGAAGGGAAATAAATAACTCTGAGAGGACATTAATAGCTTAGAGACCTGCCTATGGAGATACAGCTTTTGGGTTAGTGGGAATTTTTCCAGCTCTCTGTCCCTTCATTTCCCCAGATGAAAAATGGGAATAACTCACCCTTAACGATCTTATGCAAAAATTTAATTATGTTTAGCTTATCTAATTGATGTATTTTGAGGAGGTTGGCTAAAAGATGTCATATGTGCAAAGTTATTTGTTGTGTTTAAAGATATTTGTGCTCCCATCCTTGGGAAAATTCTTCACGTTCCCTGTCCTGCTGCACTTAGAAACGATCCTATCTTGATTGCGTTCCAGTTACCCAGTGTCAAAAATAATCAGGAATAGGAAAGATAAAGCACAAGGAGCGCAAGGCTGCAATTCCAGCAACTCCCCCCTTCTCCGTTTGTCCAGCCTAAACATATGCAATTCTTTGGAAGGACAAGAAATAAAAGGAAATAGCAGAGCAGTGTCCGCCCATCTCCTGAGCAGTTCCTGCAGGACGGTGGGAAGCTGCCTAAGATTGATAATCAGAATTTCATAGCTTGAGAAAACGCCTAAAATATCCCATGTCCCCTGGCTAATCCTTTTTTTAAAAAAAAAATGAAGAAACAATGGTATTCCCCCCACCCTCCTTTCCTTTTTCAGTTTCCTTTCAGCCCGTGAGCTGGTGTGAGGTGGGGAGGATGCCTGGAGGTGCGCGGGAACCCAGCCTCCCACCCAGACGGCCCCCGTCAAAATGAGCTTCGGCGAGAAGGGGTTTTCCTTCCTTAAGAAATATTGCAAACAGAAGATTCCCATGTTTGAAAGGTCAGAGGAAAAAATATAATGCACTCATGAAGAGACAACCTCATTAATCCTGTTGTTCTTGGCCCAGTCAATAGAAGAAACATAAATGCTGTCAGCACTGCGCTGCTAGATAAAGGATAAAAAGTGGGAATGAAATGTTTTACTGCAAGGACTGTTCTTATGGTTTGAGAACATTTCTGGAAATAACCTGAGCTGAGAAAATGTTCCCTAGGAGGAATACATGCTGTGGGAAACTGTGTGGAAGATAAAGTTTGGTCAGTGACCTTCTCACTATCCTCTAATCACGCAGCACACACTGCTCCAAAGAGCAAAAAGAAAAAGGGATACTGTGCAGCCAGAGACACTTTACCTTCCCTACATTACATGAACTGAAGTGGAAAACACAAGAGTATCATAAATCTCTATTTCATGCTTTTGGATGCTGTAGTGAAAGAATAATCTACTGTAACTCATGGGGGGAAAAGTAAAAAAAAAAAAAAAAAATGTGACTTTCGGTTTAGGGCACTTTAATAGCACAAAATGCAATACACCTTCAGCGAGCATAAAAACAAATGGCTGGAAGTTGCTAAAAGGGGAACGTGTCTTTTCGGCTGTGCGAGGTTGGGAACGGGGAAAAATCATCACATTTCTCATCCAAAAGCAGGGACGGCAAGAGAGGAGGAAGATGCGAAGCTCCCTCTCCAGCGCAGGCGCTTCCCAGGGATGATGCATGGCAGAAAAGCTGATGCACCAGCAGCATTCGGATACTGTATCGGTACGGGCAGAGTGAGTAAATATTAGCTTATGTGGTTACTCCTGGGAAGATTAGGGAGTCATCAAATATGGATATGGATGTCCCCAGCGCTCCGCACGCTGGAAGGGTAGTGGAAAACTCCCACTTTTAGATGTTTAAAATATAACAGTTTCCCTTCCCTTTAATTATTTTTTATTATTATTATTATTATTTTTCCTTTAAAACTAGGATTACTGTAATTACTGTCTCTGTAAGGTGGCTATTTGAGGACTGGCGTTGCACGTGCAGAAATAGAATCATAGAATCCTCTAGGCCAGAAGGGACCTCTAAAGGTCATCTAGTCCGACCTCCCCGCAGTCGCAGGGACACCCTCAACTAGACCAGGTTGCCCAGGGCTTCCTCAAGCCTCGCCTTGAATATCTCCAAGGAAGGGGCCTCAACCACCTCCCGGGCAACCTATTCCAGTGCTCAACCACCCTCAGTGTAAAGAAATTTTGTCTAATATTAAAAAAAAAAATAAAATGCCAAAGCTTTTTTGGTTTCTGCAAGCACGAATCTCAGAAAGACACCCTGATCTTCCTGAAATGGCATCACTGGGGTAATGTGTGCGGCAGCGCTGAGGTTGAGCAAATATTTCCCTTGTGCTCATCGGTTACCGGCTGTTGACAAATAACGCTACCTAGAGCGGTAATGCAGGGTAATGATGTCATTACCGGGGGATAAACAAGGCGGCTGCAGTGCATTTCTCTACTTCTTGCAAAATAGCAGGCTGAATTAGTCAGTCTGCCCGCTTTCCAACTAGATTTGTGCGTCTTTCAAATCTATTTGTGCACCTTTCCAGTATTTCACCAATCGCCACAGAACTAATAGGAAAAGAGACCGGTGGGCTAATTCAGGCAAAATACGGGCTCAACCTGAACTGCTCGAGTTAGAGACAAGCCTTTTTTTTTTTTTTTGAAAACACCTTATAAATAAGGAGAATA
The DNA here is from genome assembly GCA_013398155.1 of Pedionomus torquatus. Lineage (NCBI taxonomy): Eukaryota > Metazoa > Chordata > Aves > Charadriiformes > Pedionomidae > Pedionomus > Pedionomus torquatus. The sequence goes on from VZRU01008282.1 coordinate 100,213, forward strand.
GCCTGGACAGAACGAGATTTCCTTCTGTCTTCTTCGCTTGCTGGTTTCAAATCGGACATGAAACAGAAAGGGTGCAATAAGCTATTCTCTTATTTTTTCTTCCATCCATCTGGAAACAAGAACTACCAGAAGTCTGACAAGAAAGCCTGATCTCCAGCCAGATTTCTAGAAATGTTAATAAGAGTTCCTTATTCAAAAAGCACCTTCAAAACTTCTTAACTATCAGGAAGGGAACCTCAGATGTCTCATCATCTACCACAGTTATTCCTGGAAAAAGACCAAGAAGTGCCCTACAGAATCCTCCTGCTACCGTATGTAACAAAACCTACATACTAAAAAGTATAGAGATATATCATACATATACATGATAATGCTGGTGACTGCAGATGAGGTTGGCAATAAAACCTTCTTAAAAACCTTTAGGAGATGGGCAGCAATCTGAGAAATGTTCTCTCTGGGCTTTACTCAGAATAAATTGATGGGGGGAGAGTATCCCTTTTACTTCAGAGTTTTCCAGGTGCCAGCCAGAAACATCTCAGAGCCTCCCTGATGAAGGGGGAGCATCTCTGGTACTTCAGTCAGGTACACCTTGGCTGCAAGACAAGCTCAGGACTGCGCAGAGCCTTTGAGGGGGTGGCATATGGTGATAGCGGAGAGTCACCAGCAGAATTTCCCTGCTCCATTTTGTGCAACACAACTTAATGGCGCTATCGACATCGTCTGTGATATACGTCCTGTGATCAGTGCAATTACCGCATGTCATCACCACTGTAAATTTACCCAGCCTGAAACCATTTTAAACTTAAACTGCATACTTAAGAACTACTATCCACCTCCTCTTTGTAAATTAGCTATATGATTTATCTGTGGGAACCATTTCAAAAAGTATACATTCAGAAATACATATACCACATGATGTCTTTTCCATATGGCATCTCATAATTATTTTGCTGTGTGTGAACATGATGAAAACAGTTTCATAATTCTCTAAGGGTTAGGGTAAATTATTTCAATTAGACATATTTCAGAGCAAACATTACCTTAGGGTTTATTAATAATAGTACCTGAGAAGGAACAGCTGCCTTTTAAGCAGTGAGAGCTGTCAGCTTCTCGCTGCCCCCCCTGTAGCACCCCTTTTGTGACTCTAAAAAAATGGCAGATTTTCTCATGCTTTACCTAAACAGAGAACTTGGCAGCAGAGACCTGGTTGTAATCCTCAGCAAGGGAGCTGGTGGGTGGATTTTTTCTCTATAAACTCTTGTATAAACCACACCAGTCTCCTGGTATTTATTTTGTGTAATGTTGGAAATCATACACAGATCCAGCAGGCCATGTAAAGGAGTTTTGTAACTTCCTGAATCCCTTTCAGGCAAAATCTTTTTTTCTCCAACAGCGGTCCCAGGTCATCGGGATATTACCACTGTTTCTTAAGGGCAAGAGTCCTCGATCATTTGGCATGGTATAGCTTTGAAAGGATGAGATGCAAATCTAAATTGGATCAGCTAATTATTAGGAATTGTGGTTAGAATTATTAAAAAGAAAATTAGCTCCCTTGTCAAAGTGTACAGATTGCGTTGTAAGCATGGGGCTTGCTTAGGAACAGCTTGCCTTGCAGTTCTATGTGCCGTGCTCCTCATACGGCCGATTTTACGTATAAACACTGTCCTATGACATGCACCAATTTTGGACTGCAGATTCCATGACCATACCCCTTTGCGCAGTGCAGCCCATCTGCTTTGATGCCTCACGTTGCTCTACAAGAGCATCTGCCTCTTTGTGAGGAACGTCACTTTCTCTTTTTTTTTATTTTTTTTATTTTTTTTTTTTTCACAGAAATGCCTTCAAATCACCTAAATCTCACAAAACCCTAAAACGCTGAAGTGGAAGTGTGCTGAGAGCTGGTGGGGGAACGGGCATGGAAAATCTCTGCCTCTCCTCACCCTACGCAGTTCGCAGGGAGTCAAGTTAATTGACCCTGAATACACAGTCACTGAAGCTGGGTTGAAAAAAGGGACAGAGTTATGTCCTTTGGCTAATAAATAATGCAGGTACAATAGCAGAGAGGGCTGGTGTGACTGACTCCTTGTTACAGCCTGGGGGCTGGAAGAAAATTGTTGTGGAGCTGGAGCTCTCAGCCTAAGAGTGGTAGGTGAGGGCACCAGCCCCCTCATCAGTCCTGTTTCTTTGGTCTTTGTGCATGGAAGAGGGCTGAAGTATGGGAAAAATAAAAAAATAAAGTGAGATACCTCTAATAGCATCTGTTAAAGAGGATTAAAATGAGTATGATGAGAAATCACCTCTCACCTTGACTGTCAGTCTTTGAATTCCTTCCAGTACCTAAAAGGGGGCTACAGAAAAGCTGGGGAGGGACTCTTGGCCAGGGAGGGGAGCCACAGGATGAGGGGTAATGGTTTTAAACTGAAAGAGAGGAGATTTAGATGAGATCTCAGGAAGGAATTCGTTGCTGTGAGGGTGGTGAGACCCTGGACCAAGTTGCCCAGAGAAGCTGTGGCTGCCCCATCCCTGGAGGGGTTCAAGGCCAGGCTGGATGGGGCTTTGAGCAACCTGGTGTGGTGGGAGGTGTCCCTGCCCAGGGCAGGGGGCTTGGAGCTCAATGATATGTAAGATCCCTTCTAACCCAAAACGATCCATGTGTCTGTGAACCCAGCAATCCCTGTGTGTCCATGAAGAGTGGACTTCTAATTCATTTAGCCTATCGGTCCTCAAGAACCCATATAAACACACACACAAACAGCACAAAAAGAAAGAGTATGGACTTAAAGACATACTGTAGGTGTAAGGCATTCGTACAAATCCATGTTTGCATGAAAAACAGTACTGGGATATCTAATGTGCTCGGTTAACACCTGGCCAAACATGGTTATTCTAATACATTATTATCATACTTTAATCTTTTTGTCTAAGCTACAAGAAGAAAAACGCATTTCCAAAGAGAAAAATTGATTGGTAAAAGGCAGTCAAGCTATAAAATATTTCCTTTTGGTTCAGATCCTAGTATTTTTGCCTGGCTCAAGTTCAGGAAGCTCTATAACTTCGCTGAACGATTTCCAAAGGGCCTCTTGCCCGTATCTTTGTGCAAGAACATTCACATTTAGCCTTGAAATTGCCACTTCAGAGACAAGCGAAATCATTTGCTTCTCTGACTTCTACGGCCTAGTGAAACGTCTGGATGTATTTCTGCAGCGTTCTTTGCCTGTGACTTCTCCAGGAGGAACCTAGCATGGTCCCAGGCCTACAAAGACCTTCAGCACTGGGTGCCCCATACTCAAAGGTCCTGGGGGAGACTTTCTCTCCCCCTTGTGTGTCTTGCCCCAGTGTGTGGAAACCCAAAGGAAGTAAAGAAATGAGAACCCTAAGCCTAAGATCTCTTTAATAAATTGAGTAAACAAGCTTTTGTCTAGTGTTTGGACTTTGAAACTACTAGCACGTTTTGGGAAGACTGTATTTTCAGTCGTGGAAACTCCTAATCTCTTTCTCCATGTCATCCAAGGAGGAGACTGACCTCTGGCCTTTGCTTGCCTCTCTACTTAATCCCATTATTTATTCTCTTTCTCTCCATAACCAGACAATCTTTGTTACAGTTCACATGTTTTTAAACTTCCCAAAATCTCACGCTTTTCTGAGTTCTGCTTTTTAGACAACTCTTCCTAAGGAACGAAGCCTGCATGTTGGTCCTGACTGCCAGACCTTTTCTTCCTGAACCATTTACGAATTCATTGGCTTATTGCGATCCAACTCAGTAGAGAGGGGGAAACCCTGAAGATCATTAATTTCCTGTAATTTCTGCAAACTCTTGTAGCTGGAGACAGGTAGGGGACTGAAAGTAGTGCCTCTGCTGCAGGAAAAGCTGCAACAATCATTTCTTCTGGCTTAGCCTAGACCAAGAGGCACCTGTGTGGGTATGTAGAGCTCCCAGTCTCTTGTACAAGCAGGAGTTCAGGGGAAACCGAGGCACGGTCCATATGGTGTATGGGGGGATTACCTCAGATCCCTATTTCACCCAATTTTTACAGAAGAACATAACAACAAGCAACCTGACTTGACTCCCTGGTACCCAGAGAGGAGGATTTTGTATCAAATTCTACATCCACGCATGAAATCTTGTCACCTGCCCATAGCTTTTGAATCTGAAAGCTGATAACAGGAATGCAGCAAATACTTATAACAATATTTGTTTTTACAGTAATTTCTGACATAGAGAAGGGCTCATACTACTCTCATACCTGTCCACAATAATGTTGCATGAGTGGTTTGGGTCTATACTCATGCTCAGCAATTACACAATATCCTCTGTTGCCAATGGAACTAGGCTGGGAGTCAGGAGACAGACTTCCATCTGTTAGTAAAAGGTTGTGGGACTGTAGAAAGTTTTCTTTCCCCCCCAACCCCCCCGCCCCATCCTTCTTCTTTCCTCTCCCACACTTTGCCTTTTTTATTAGTTTGAGCTAAAAGTCCTTGGGCGGAAAGGCCTTTTTTTTTCACCAGATGTTTGCATGAGCCTAACACATTGGGAGCCCTTTCTCAGTTGAAGTCCAGATGGCCTATTGCAAAGCAGATAATAACAAGACTCCAGCAAATACTGATGTTCTTATATCTATATGACAACCTCACCTTTGAAATGGGAATATTTGTCCGTGTATGTTATAAGAATACATTTTTGTGTATTTAGCTGTAATACCCCGCTAAAATAGAAACATAAGATCTTCAAAGTAGCTCTATCAAAATTAATGGACAGTCCGACAGAGATCAAATCTGCTTTCTGCAAGGAAATTAATAATCCGAAGGCATCTGAGATTCTGAGATTTTGCCATGCCTGTCTTTCTTGTTGCTGTTCTGTGACGTTCTGCTGCGCTGAAGGCCGTACCCACCCTGTTAAAAAGCTCTTTGCCTGCTCAAAGAGAAAGGCTGGACCTCTCGTGAACACTGTCTACCGCCCACGAGTCTGGCTCAAGACCCATCTATAAATTTCATTTGCCGTTTGAAGAGAAGAAATTTTCCTTGACGAAGGTGATTATCAGGTATTAAAGGCTAATCTTATAATAAATTTGTGAATTAGCAAGCTTATTTCTTAACTAGTCAAAAGCAAATCCCTCCTGCTCATACCTTGTTATGCTCGCGTTGCATGCTATCGTATCACTGGTATTTAATCGTTTGTCAGGGAAAAAAAATATATATAAAAAAAACCCTCTCTAGCAGAGATATTCACTCACTGAAATGAGCCAGGGTGGTTAGGTTGCTCATCGTCATGTTTTCTTCAGATATATATTTTTATTTATTTAAACCCAAAGGACTTTTATTTTGTGTCAATTCGTACAACGAAGTTTTCTTTTTTAAGGCTGACTTTGCCAATATATTGTTAGTGCCTTTCATTAAACTCAGAAATGCTTAATTCTTTCTAGGGCCCTAATGCTGTTCTGAAGTACAAACGGTGCCCTCAACGAGAGAAAGTCAGTGTCATCCAACACAAATTTCAAAGACCTCCCTGAAGTGTTTCTTTTCTGTGTTGTGGAAAGAAAGGAGGAAAATGGCTGAAATGCTGGCTTTTTGAATTGGCCCCATTTCGAAGGTGAGGACAGTCTGAAACACTTGGACCCGCTTCTAATACCCCCATAGCCTGGATGCACGGCTTGATTCAGGTCCATCTGTACCCAAAAGCCGGGGGATAAATTATGCATGTGAGGGGCTGCAGCAGCCTTTGCATTAAATATTGATCTGCTGGTCCTCTGCCACTCTGCAAGACTGTGCATCTCCAGATCCACCTGTCTGCACCACGGTGACGGCAGCTCCCCGAGGAGGGGCTTTAATGCCACACACAAAGCTGGCCGTCCAAAATAGGTGGGCTCTAGAGCAAATTTCTTGAGCGTAATTTATTCCACACCCTTGCTAGCATAACAAGTGTTCCTGAGCCTCTGTGGATATGTATTCAAGAGGGAGCTGTCTGTCTACATTTGATTTTACATTTCCTTCAGCTAGTTCAGAGATCCATAAGCAAAATCCAGCACCCAGGGACAGCTGGGAGGACTGTGAATTCATAAACAATAAATGGTTTACAATCACACTTACCTTAACATTTTAATCTCTGGCAGATAAGGTTTGCATGGATATGGGTAGCAAGCAGACTCTTGTGTAATACAGGTTTATTCACCTATATTGCATATTTCACTTGGCTCAACTGTTTCAGAGCAGAGGGATCACATGAGGACGAGAGAAAAATCCAAATCATCCCCAAAGGGTGCCCATGTGCTGGATGCAGGGGGAGATGTCCCCCTACACTCTCCCATCTCTGGTCTGGTGGGTGGACTGAGATGGAGAACATGCAGAACCCTTTTTAAAGGAGCCACTTGGGCAATCCCTCCATCAAGTCTAATGAAAAACCTCATTCTAACTCCACTACAGCACTTCTCAACCTTAGCCTCCTGCACTGGGGGCCACATTTTACAAATGCACTGTGGCTTAGGAGTTATGCCACGCCAAAGAAAACCTTCCTTCTCATCTTTCCCCCAACTCTCCAGCACATAAAAAAGCCATTTTTTGGATCCAGAGATCCACACAATTCTTCTGACCTCTGTGGGATGGCACCCATACTGCAAAGAGAGCAGAACTGCTGCCCCAAGAGATGGGCAAACCCCCATGAGTTCAAGGCTCAACCATCCTATTTGCATCCCAAAGGAACCCAAGTTACGGGCACCAAAAATTGTCCTTGCCGAAGGCAGGATTCCCCTCCCATCCTGCAGCAGTTCTCCTACCTCCAGACGTAGGTCCTCGAGGTACATCAGAAGACTGGAAGCAGATGCCTTCTCCAGCCCACTTGCTTCTCTAATCCACTTGTCAGTGCACTTGTTGGTAAAGGTGCTGACGTTAGTTTGAGACACCAAAACTGTAAGGGTGAATCAGACCTGTGAAGTATACAAATAACTATGAGTGTTAAGTAATTTCTCTTACAAGAAATAACTGTAAGCAATTTTCCCAGTATTCCTTTGTTACATCCAGATTTCTAATTTACAGCGAGTCATTGAAAACATTCCTGATTATTTTCTTATTAGACGCTCCAGAAATGTTGAACAAGTATCTGAGTAGCCTGACTGTTTAAGAAAGGTTGGAGGGGCAGTGTGAGCAGGACTGAGACCTACCAGCTCAACATTTCCAAGCTAAGCCACAAACTGAAGATTTTCCACACCTAAAACCATAGAATCTTGCTGGAAATTACTTAGTAAGGGTTTAGTGTGGTCTGCCCATTGACTTGGTGTTTCGACCAGCTACAGTACTCTTACAAAGTCAGCCCTTACTATCGTATTTTCATTTTTTTCTTACTCGCAACCCCACCAAGACAGCACAAGGCTGGAGAAAACAATGCAATAAAAACGCAGGAGAATCACCCCCTTTTCTTAATTTCACAAAGAAAGGTTTGGTTTTAGCTCTTGGGAGGAGATTTGGCTCAGCTGACATTTTCGCAGAACCAGGACGTCCCTTCCTATCCACGGAGTTCAAAATAGCTGAATTGAAATAACTAGAGGGGGCCAGTTGTGGATCTGACATTCAGAATTAAGCAGATGGTAAGCACAAAAATACAGTCTGGGTTAAATACTGACCACATTTGCCAGCAGCACAGACATAGAAACCCTGGCCCCATCCAGATCACAGGCAGAGCACATACAGATCTACCAAAACACTAAGAGCAGAATCCAGTATAAATTATTCCGTGTTAATAGTACACGGACATCTGACAGTATTTTTCTTTTAAGTAATTCTTCCTTTTTATTTTTTTTTTTTTCCCTCTTCAAAAAGATGGAATTTCACTCTGTACTGGATACTTCGGCCAAGAGCTTTTTCCCAAATGGATGCAATCCCCTTTCTGATGTGAGTGCCTAACACCAGCCTCCTACCATGGCATCCAGACACGCTGCCCCCGCCGCGCTGATGGGTGGGAGGTGATATTTAAAGCAATGCCAATTGAACACAACAGGGGACAGGCAGAGCAGAAGCAACAGAAGGAGGATTTTGTAAGAGCTCGCTAGGTCACGTTAAACTCCTTCTCTGGCCACATCCAGTGGCCAGCCCGTATGCCTGAAGATCTTGCTGTAAGCCTTTGTTATTTATTTGGAAATTTTACTGTGGCTGTGGGTTTAATTCTGTGTTTTGGAGCTGCTCTTTAATTGATAGAGTGCACTCCATCCTTCATAAACAATAATCCAAGGTGCCAGTGCCCCAGAGGACACGATCAATGACCCGGTCTCTATAGGAATGTTACTTATACATCAAGATTTGTACTGAAGAAGAGACAGCAAGAGTGTTAAGAGCTGCATTTATTAGGTTAAGAGACTCATACCTTTGGCTAAGCACCAGTTAAAGCCTCATAGACAAACTTCTTTGTTTCTCGCAGAAATAAATATTTATTGTTGCACTGGGAAAAAAATACTCTCGTGAAACCTAACTATTTTAATAAAAAATTTAATATGTTTATTTCCTCCAGACAGGAGATAAAAAGCTGTCAGAAAAATAATGGTTTAAATTACAGTGAGATGTTTTCTTTACCTAATCTTTCTCTTTCTTCTTTCCCAAAAAATCTATGTGGCGTGCTCAGAATTTTTATTTTTAGTAAGAAATGTCAAGGAAACACTTTATGGTAAGTGGCTGCTCACTATTAATTCTTTTGTTATTAAACGTGGGAACATTAATTACCATTTATCGTTCTGGCTCTAATATAGATTTCCCACAATAAAATCTTTACACACATATACAGACCCTATAATCTAATCAAGCCATTTTCTCCTACCTACTTGGAAGGGAGAGAAAGAGCGAGATTGTTAGAGTTATTTCTTATTATTTCTTAATTCAGAGGAGGAGGAAGTGCAGCAGAAACTGGTAATGGGACCTGTATAAGGATAGGGAAAAAAAACAATGACTATTCCTGCAGCCAATGTACTTGCTGCTCAATTAGTAAACATACTTTATAAAAGATAAAAAGGTAAAGAAATTTGGCGAGAAAGATTGATGGGTGTAGCTCTAAGTCACCAAGCAAGAAAAGAAAGTCACTCAAGAAAAAACGGTAACATCCAAAGTAATTTAGCAGCAATTAGCATGGTACTGCCTAGTGTAGCTCTCACACAGCCCAAATTTCCAGTGCAGTCCCTGGAAGTTCACATTTAGCAGCATAAACCTATCAGATGTTTATCAAGATAAAGAAAAAAAAAATGCAAAGTTACAAATGCTGGTGGGTTGTAAACAAAATAGTCACAGGAGCGTGTGCTGCAAACTGCTGTTTTACACAGGAGAAAACCAGGCTGATGAGCTCTTTTAGATGTGCCCCCATCAGATCTACCGATTTTCACATTGGCAGGTACATTCTTTACACCCCGGCAGATAATCTGGCAGAATAAGGTTGTCATTACTCCTCAGATGGCCTAATTTGAATAAACATGATGAATGAATATACTGTATTTTCTCAGAACAAACAAGCTGCAAGCTCCATCTTAAGCACGGAAGCTACAGCGACTGATTAAGTATGTATGCTGCTTGCCAAATCTCTGCAGATCAACACAGGACTTAAATCTCACTTTCACTTTTAGACTTATAATTATTCTCAGAATGAAGCTTCCGTAATGAACAGTTAAAACCATTTATTTCAAATATTGATTTACAACCGGAGGCCTTACATTAATACGTGTCTTAGTCACTTTGGGCCTTTTCTGCTAAATCAAGGCCTGTGTGCAGGCAGAGGAGGAAAAACTACGTGGTGATACCCTTTCGCTGGTGCACGGTCCACTTTGGAGTCCAAAGGCAGTCATCCAAAATCCAGCAACAAAACAGCGCAGCTAAATTCCAGCAGTGTCTTACATCCTTTCCGCTCCCTTCGCGTGAGCTCTGATTTCTGTAAGTCTGCCCTTGCAAACCTTGAATAAATTAGGTTTTAATCGCTTCACTCATGCCTTTTCCCATGCCTTCCCACTTCAGATAAATCCCACCATTCCCACCTCTGAGCTTCAGCTCCTCTGCAGCCTCTCAGCTCCTCCGTAACTTTCCTTTTACTCTCTAGGGCCTTGGTGTCTTTTCACTCTTCTTTCAAGTCATTCCAGAAACATAATTGTTTAATAGAAACTGCCGTCTTCTAAGAAAAGATATTCAGCCATTACTTTTTTCTCTCTTTTTTTCCCCCCATCCTCCAGAAAAAAAAAAAAAAAAAGTCGCTGAACTATCATAATATTCCACAGCTTGGTCAACTCCTATATTACGTCCTATTTCCCTTTCTAAATCTAACTGTTGCCTTTACAGATTGCAAACCACCCCTGTCAGCAGCCAGCTCAAAAGTATTTCTAAGTAACCTGTGGCACGGGCAGCTGCTGAGACACTGCAGAGGTTCTAGACCATCTACGTGCAATGGTGCACGGGCAGACTCCGTTCATACACTTTCCTTAATGAAACCCTTCAACGAGACACGAGGTCATCACCAGTCATATCAATTGCTTACTGATGGAAATACATAAAGGGGAATAGTTATTTCTATTACTGTTATATTATCTATCTATTATTTCTGTATTTTACGTGGTTCCTACAGATGCAGAGGAACTCTATGGAGAACATCAGCTTAGATGTGGCATGTAATCAGTTTGATCTGCCAAAAACATTGCTGGAAGAACCTGACTTGCCATCTGCTCGGTAGATAAACCACACTAAAGTCCCTCCAGTGACGTGCTAGAGCATGGATTTAAAAGGCAGCAGCACGAAAACATCCCTTTTCATTCCTCTCCATCCACCAGCAGAACCGAGGGTAACCTACTTTCTCCCGAGGAGGCCCTATGTTTCAAACAAGCCCGATCACACCAGCAGCTCCCCAGCACAATGACACAGAATGCACAGCGCTAACTCAACATGCATTATTTGATAACATTTTCGCACCGAATTGCTTTTTCTACCCGTCAGCCCACGGTTTTCCCTCCTCCCAGGATGTCACGGAGTTATTGACATTGACAGAACCAGGTTAACAGAGACTACAGGAACACTACAAATTCCTGCCCCTGGCACAAGCGATTGAAAAATGGCTTTTTTTTTCTTTTCTTTTTTTCTTGTTTTATTTTTTCTTTTGTGCCTGATGTAAAAGTTTGCAAGCTCTGGACAACAACAGGTTGGAACAAGGGTTATTGCAAACTGCCACGCAATAGATTTTTGCACCCTGACTGGGTCCAGTCTAGACCCCTCTCAAAATGGCCTTGAGAAGAGGTAAATTCTGCTCATTGATGTTCTTCTGCTGCACGATAAAAACAATGCTTAAAAGATAAGCTGAAATTATGGACCATACTTATGCAATTAAAAGAAAAAAAATCCAAATTTTGAAAAAAAACACAGGTTTCTAAATATATGGCAGAATTAGTGAGAGCTACCCTTATCTCAGTATTAGTCAAACATAAGCTGAAAAAAAAAAAAAAAAGAAAAAAAAAAAAAGAAACCATCATGTTCTCTAATACTGCATTTTCATATTTTTTAACACTACATTTTCATACCTTCTAATACTGCATTTTCATAATTTTCAGCTATTTGAACACGATTCGGTAGCTTGTGGTTGCCTTCTGGAAAAAAAAAAATAAAATACAAATTCTCCAAACGTTTTCAGCATCTACTACAGAAGAGACAAAATGCCTGTGACTTAGAGAACCTGTCAGAACTTATAAGCATAAATAAATCAATTTTATATCTTCGGGAATAACTTTGAATACGCAGAACAGCCCCTGGTTTTAATCTTATTTTTTTCCCCTTAATAATTGACCTACATAAGCAACCATATCCTTGGTACCTTCTAGTGGCATAATTTAAATTTCTCTTACGTGGACTGTAGAGTTGTCACCAAAAGTCCCTGACCAATCATTATAGAAGACTGAGGAGTGGAGAAGATGCTTTAGTTGTCACAGTTTTTAGGAAGAAGAAAAAAATTTAAAAAAAAAGGCAGAAAGAAAAAAAAATAATCAAGAAATGAACAACCTGGTGGAGATTTCAATCCATTAGCAGCATTGAGCTTGCCAGTTCTTTACTGCAGCGTTTGAGAAGGCTCTGAGCCAGAGATTAAGGCACGTCTCCTGAGGAAGGAAAAGAACAGGAGCTTCCACACTTCATTAAGAATATGTTTTATTTGCAAACTGCCAACCCACAGAGTGGCACTGACTTTTGGGTCATGGAAAAGGTTGCAGTTGTGCACTTGAACCGTGCCAAGCTGAGTTGGATTATACTCTTAAAAAAGCAAATCAAAGAAAAATGATAAGAAAAATAGGGAAATCTATGATTGCAAACTACCTAAAATAGGACTCGAAACAGAGCTTATGTTCCAGTCAGGTTTTTCCTCCTCAAAAATTGTACTAAAGCAGGACAAGTGCCCAAAACAACAGGGAGCAGTTAGCTGCAAAATGCATATTTATATTATATTTATTTTCATAATTTAAACATGCATTCTCAGATTTATTACACATTGATTGCTTTAAAAATGTTAATATCCCTATAGAGTCAGGCCTTATCATTACTCGATCCTTTGCCAAAGACTGCACTAGCATTCCTCGACTGTATACATTTTTTTTTACTGAGCTATTGTTGCTTTTTCCTGGCTTGTTTTTCAAAATCGAAATAGGAATACATAGCTCATATCATTTAAAGTATAAATCGTAAATCACTCATCATAAAGGGCCAGTTCTTGGAGTCTTTATTTGGTATTTGCACTGGCAATTTCCCAATCATTTTCAAATGGAGTTGTATTTGAGTAAAGACACGGATGCCAGTAGAGGTAAATTTTCTCCATTCCAGGAAAAAGGGCTTTAACAATAATGTTCTGTGTTAGGTTCCAGATCCTCTTTATGCTAACATCAACAGTACAGTTTGTATTGAAGGATGCTCAATGGTTAAGGATACCAAAAAAAAAAAAAAAAAAAGCCATCTGTAAGACCATTACTGGGAAATTTGCCTAAGAATAGGTAATTTATACTGTTGCAATATACATGGCCTATATTTTTTTTGTTGTTTTGAATACACATTTATGTGTTAACTGTGATCACGACCAGAGCTTTGAGTGCACCCAGGTTGATACAATTGCAAACCCCCCGCTACACCTATTGCCCACTCTGTGCCACCTCCTGCAAGAGTTTTCCACGTGCTCAGAAGCTATAGGAAGGAATTAAAAAAAAAAAAATTAAAAAAAAAAATGACAAAATGACAATATTATGACAATTTTTTTTATTTTTTTTTTTTTTTTTGCTTTAGCATACCCTCTTGTTTCGTAAGGAAACGAACAGTGGCAGGAGTTAGATCTGGAAGAGTCTGGATTTAAGCAGCTCACAAATATGAACAATCAGTACCTACTCCTTGAAGCAATAGCTTTGATGGCAGAGCTGAAAGCCAACGTTGGTGCTAACCTGCAACTCCCACGGGCAGCACCCCCATGCACCCCAGTTCAGAACTGGAGATCTCTGGGCGCTGTCAGAGTCTCTCTGCAGCCCCTTTGGGTGACCTGGGTGCAACAAGCCATGCTGGCAGACATGAAGGTGCAGCTTTGCTGAGATCTAAGCTTAGGGCTATACAATATTTTCAATACCTAGAGAAAAGGAAAACAATTACATTTCTTTTCTTAATCTGTAGCTGAACTAAAATCATTTATGGACAGATAATGCTCCTGCTGTGTCCTCTGCTTTTCTTCATCACCTACAAAAAAATGAACTCAATAAACCACTGATACACAGAGAAGAATTTTTAAACTACCACAAACCCAATTGCCTCAGTGGAATTTCTCTTTTTTAATGCATAACTCTCATAGTATTCAGTTTTATTTCACAGGTCCATGCACGAAAACCTCATCATATTCAGTTTTCTTTCACAGGTCCATGCAGGGTTCTAATTCCCCCTGATGAAGTTCCTGATCTTCCCCATTTCACAACTCTGATGGGCATTTCAAATGGGATGGGCACTTTCAGTATAACCCAAAAACGACAAGATATCATAACAACCATAACTGGCAAAAAAAAAGTGGCTTCTTGGCTCAGACTCATCAAAGGCTTTTTGGGTAAGTCTCTTTAATGAGATCTATAGAAGACTTGCTTTGCTCCATTCCCACTTCTCCTCTCCTCCCTCCTATAGTCATGCAGAGAAGGGAGTTGACAGCTGTAAGGAATTTGGTCTTGGTTTATTTTTTTTGTCTTCTCTGCTCAGGATAACCAAAATTCTGACCTTTGGAGGAACAGTTAAATTATTTGTAAAGCTGAAATGAAGGCTTGGATATGATTCAAGCATCATGAATAAAATGATCAGCCAAAATAGAGCATTCATCCAGAGGAGAAGCATGGCATCTCCTCTTAGCCTTACGAGTTGAGAGAGAATCAGTGATTGGGAAGAACACCAAAAGCGTACGAGGGAGAACTTTTGAACTGTTGGCCAACTTTGCTTTGCTCCTATAAATTTTCTTCACTTGCCATGTTCCTTTTGCAAGAAACAAAAAAACACCAAAACTAACAAAAAACCCCAAACCTATAAACATTAGTTAGCTTTGTGGTGAGGTGTTTGTCTGCCAACCTGAGGTTAGAAGCAGATCTGGGATCCCAAGAACCAGGCTTTGTATTATAGTATTGTATTTTTGATGCGGTAGTTAAGAGTCAATTACTGTTTCCATTATAAACCCTGTTTTCCAAAGGTTTATACCTCAACCATTTTCATTTCCATCATGCTGAACTTGGCATATAAGAGGTATGGATACACAATTTTTAAATAGACTAGATGAGGTTGGCCCATTTTTAGATACAGAGTAGTCAGAAACTATTTGTCGGTTGGTTTTGATTTTTAGTCTTTGAATTTCACAGCTAAACTATAGTTTCACTTTTAAAACTAGATTACTCCAGAGAACTAGTCTCTGTTTTTGGGTCTGATACCTCTTATCACTTAATTGCATTTTTTTTTTTTAAATCCAAAAGCTTGTTGACAACATTTTTATGAAATTCTCCCTTTAATAGCTGATTTTCTACATGTAACTTCAGATGCTAAGGCTCCCAAGCCTTATGTCCCAACAGACAGTACTGCATATCAAGCCACTCAAGGCTCAAAATGGGATTCTATCCAAGTAACTGATCTCATTTTGGAAATCTGGGGGCAATGCTCCAATTCAGAGGTCAGCATCTTCTGTAATAATCTTTTCAATGACTCCAGAAAGTTTTGGACCTGACAAACTCAGAGGAATTGTCTCACCACTTTCCCCACCAACCACTCAATGTTGACTGCACAGCACGGGGTAGAGGGAGGGCTGTCCCACAGGCCAGGTGAAATCCAGAACAAAGTGAACCCTTGATAAACACCAAAATCCAGATGGCCACTGGCTGCCGGAGCCTTCCATCTGGGGCTGAGTGTCACTGGGTAATTGCACACAGCAGATGATAGTTGCTTAAAAGCTGCTTCAGCCTAGAAAACTCACTATGCCACAGCCACAACAAATATTTTCTTTGATTTCAATTTCCATGCATTCCTTCCACCTGAATTTCCTACATTTTTGTCTATTAACTGCAGATAGCTGGAATCACAGACCAATGACACAAAAGTTTCACAATTTGGCTTTACCACTGTAAGACTGACTCACATTCAGTTCATCCCTATGAACGCCTGTTTTTGAAGAAAAGATTTGTTTCTTCTAAAGTATAATGAAGTCAAAGTTAGTTTTTACTAGAAAAGTTTCTCATGTTTTTTCCCCAACAGAACTGCTCTATAGTCTAAAAGCAAATCTGAGTCAGCTCCCTACTTTCCAAGGTGGCCAGTAACACCCTGAACTTCTGAAACACCATCCCATTGGCATCTCAAACAATTTTTTACAAATTGTTCTTAGATTACCATGGTAAGATACGCAAGTCTGATTGTACTAATTTTACTCTTTGGGAAAATGAATCACAGCAAAGCTGTGACTCACCCAAAATCGCACAGAGGATCAGGGTCAGAGATAGGAAGGGAACAAACAGCCCAGTTCCCACTGGGCTTCCCAGTTCCAGGCTTTCACCAGTTGGCTTTCTCAACACAGAAACTAAGAAAGCTATTAGGTTCTAATCCAAAATTCGCTGCTGATGATAGATTTCAACAAGCTTTAGGGTTAAAAAATCATTCCTCGTTATTATGTATTAACTCCACCCAACATTGCCACCTCCCCACAAATCCCACATCGCAGCAAGGCAAGATACCAAACTGGGAGGTGCAACACCAAGTTTCGTTGCCACTACTGTTTGCATCATATTGTAGGGTCGATGAGATTTTTCTCATGCATAATAGATAGGGCGTATAACAGGGGTGAAATGCGCGGTACTGGGTTACCATCTTCCCTTTCGCTGTCTCTGTGTGACCACCACAGGCTGTATGTTCTGGGATTGCACGCTTGGGTCATGTTTTTGTGAACACTGACAGGAAGAACTTTCCTGAAAGCTATCAAAGCTGTCCTCATTATCCTTTATGGGCTGGGTAGAAAATGTCTCCGCTATTAGACATTTAGCTGGAGTGCAGCAGAATGGCTTTGCTGGCCCCCTCCAGTTCTTCGGGTAAAAGCTCTGTTCATAATCAGTTTCTGCTTTTTTTAATGACCCTCAAGAGGTCCCTTCTGGTACACTTCAGTTCCCTTTCTAGTGTCCCATTGATTTTACAGACTTTAGGAACTTGCTCTTAACCTTCTGCTTTTTTCCTGGATCACTGCTGAATGATTAGGCACTCTACAGCCTTTTGTTACCCAGTGCACTGAGAGTGATATCTAGAGAATTAAAACACCAGTTACAATAACATTTGCTAGAGAAAGAGACTGCTCTTCTCTCAGGGCTATTCACCCTATTTACGTGCATGATTTTCTCAGAGAACAAGAATGGCTTCAGACACATAAGGAAAGAATACAGACCTATCTGTTTGAATATGAGATTGAAATTCACTCAAGAGCCTACGTTTGTACCATGAATTTTAGCAGGAGAAGTGGAAGCACTTAGTGTTAGGAAGGGTGGGCCAGAGACTGTAAGATGGTGGGCAGCGTGGAAGAATAAAAAAAAAAAAAAAAAGACACAAAAAACCCCCAACAACAACAAAAAAAACCCAAAGATTTTAAAGAATTTTCCAACTAAAGTGTTTCCAGTTATCTGATTCGATTCACATGGAGCCACATCAGTGCCAAAAAATGCATGCTTGTTGAGGGGTTGGGGTTTTTTTTGAAGTTAAAGAAGTTTGAGAAATACCTCTTAAGACGTGCCAGGTAAATTCAAGCAGAAGCATGCTTGGTGCAAGGACATCCTCCTCACCACGCTACAGCGGTGGCACAGACTGTGATTAAAGGTCCAGTTCCCCGCAATGACTCTGATCTTTCTCAGATACTCCCACCAGCTGCAGGAAGGTCTGATCTTCCCGATGTGACCATAGGACTTTTTCCTTCTTTATCTCCTTCCCAAGTACCATATCAAACTTTTTAAAGTTAGCTTATTTCCTTGGAGGAAGATAAAGGACAGAACTCTAGAATCATCCTGCAAACCACCAGCACCACCCCCCCAAGATTTTCCCAGGAGGGAGAAGTTCAGGCAACTCCATTTGCATCAATGTGTTGGAACCAGCGTGTGGAGATGGTTGCACCCAATTACCGCCCGCCCTCCCCTCCTGCTGCTGAGCTGAAAGATACTGGGTGGGGGGGAAGAGAATATAACCAACCTTAAAACCAGAAAAAGAAATAGCATCATTGTTTTTGTTGTTGTTCAGGCGCCAGCTGAGAAGGAATCATTATAAAGAGGTGGATACTTTCAGGGGGGAGACAGAGGACTCACCCGAATGATCCTAGTTAAGGGCCTTAACAGAGAGACGGCTTAACGTCTCTCTGAAGCTGGTGAATCTCCCTGCTTGGCTGAGTTTGAATTGTGTTACTGCAGTAACATTTCACAAATAGGGATACCCCTCCTTTTAAAAAACGGCTCGCTCCCAAAATAGCAACACAATTTAGCAATATTTTGTATCAAGACAATTACATTGTAGTATTATTGTAGTCTTAGTACCTCATTAAAATAAAAAAATGTTAAATCCTTGTTTTGTTGAACACAAGAGATGAATAGTAAATATTGATTTAGAATGAATGCAAACATTTCCCTAGGAGTGGATAATTACAGCCTTTCTATGCAAAACACTTATATTTGAAGAAGCACTTCACTTACTTTGCCATGTGGTATACATTCTTTAGTACATTTTAAATTATACGTTGTCCTGGACAGTGTCTGCTCTATAATTTCTTGTGTCTCTACACCAGAGTCAGTATGTAATTTTAAACTGCAAACTTTCTGCCAACTAGAAGGGGAGAACAGGCTTAACTCTTTCCCTTAACGGAGCTCCAAAATCAATTCAGACTGCACACAGAGTCATAAGACCAGTGAGCTCAGTGCTCGAGCAGCAAGGAATGAGTTTGGTCTAGCTGGAATTTAACAAAGATGCTGCTCCCAGCAGTCCTCGTTTTCACACGGCATTTGCTGATTACGTACGAGGCTCGATGTGCTCTCATTTCTAGCCAGATCACAAAGGAGTCCAAAAGTTTGAGCAAAAGCTTTACGTCCAGAGAATTCGCAAATGAACTGAACATTTGAAAGAGAGTGTCTAGATTAAGAGCATCCAAACGCATATTTGAACAAAATAATTTCTTCTACTTATCTTGGCATTGAGATGAGAAGTTCACTTGCAGACTGACGTGGGATGTAGTCGGCTCTTTCCAAGGACAGTCAGGAATGCCTATGGTGCTTCGTGAAAGGAGAGGGACAGAAATTTATGCTCCGAAACCCATAGTCCTTGTCAGGCATTTTAAACTGTGTAGGTTTATTAGGTTGCAAAAACTGGGACATAAATTGATACACAACTTAACCAGGCTACACGAATGTAGAATGAAGATGATATGCCCCTGCAGCAACTCGAGAGATTAATGCAAATGACTTGTGAATTTTGTTGCGTTATACAACCACAAGCACCCTTTCTGCACCTATTTTATGGGGCAAGTTTTCCAAACCTGGGACCTCGCACCTAAATGACTTTATTTTCATAAATAGTCACATTTTCACCTCGTCATCCCCGAAACAGAGAAAAGCCTAAATGGATATTTAAACCCATCCTAGTTTAAGTGCCATTTAGGGGTGCACTTACAGCCCCTTGACACATCACCCAAGGAGAGGCTTATGTGTTTTGCTGGATACAGAAACTTTAGGCCTCCACAGAAGATCCCTGACTATGCTTAATTCGTTGCGGTAACGAGCGTGGCAATAGTACTCAAAGGAAGAGCAAACTGGAGCTAAATGTGATTCCAGACGTTGACCACAAATTGCATCGACTAACCCAGCACCGAGTAAAATCCCAGCGCTGGTAGGAAGCTGTTACAAGTGCTGTATATTCTGATTCTGGCCAATGTTTTTCTGTAAAACATACAAAAGCCTGTAGCTACAGGTCTTACACCCACCGGCACACTTGTGGTTGCTCACGAAGCAGATCCCAGTGTTATTCCTGTGGGATTTTCAGCCTGAGAAACCATTGAGCATCTATCCCTGCACACTAGAGTTAAGCAGAGGTTTAAAGTAAAGTTGTTGCATTAGGGGATAGGTAGAGGCGGGGAAAGAAATTAGACAAATTCGAAAGAAAATGAGGTTTATGGTTTGAAAATAATTCCCTGGGCAGGGGAGAAGGAGAGAACGAAAAAGGGAAAGAAAAATGTATCAAAATATAGCAAGTGCTAAACAAACCAGCAAAAAGATTGCTGGGAGAGACAATGAAGTGCTGATACGTATTTTCTCCAAGATATTTCTCATGAGCCCCACCGTTCGCCCACCACCAAACCCATTCCAGGCAGAGGTTTTATTCGGCACCTGATTGTACAGAGATACATTTCCCTAAACGTGCATTTCCTAAGACACAGCTTTGCAGTTCCAGAGGAGCTTAGCAGAGCGTTAAGGCAAGAGACTTCAATCCTGCGGGCAAAGTTATGTGTCTACAAGGAAAATATTCAACCTCCCCACTTGGCACCTACCCCCGTGCTATTTGGAGGTAGCCACATCCCTACAGCAGCACCCAGGATAGTCCTGCTCAGAGCGACTGAAGAAACCTTCCACTGGCATTTACTGGCTTTAAAATTAGCTCTTCCCCTTGCCCCCTATTCCGAGGATTTGCATAACCATAGGGGAAAAGACGACACGAGATAAAAATAAATCTGGCCGCTGCAGATCCAAAATCAAGGGGAAAGTGTCAGGGCACTGTTTTGCTTTGGGTTTTAGTGGAGACAAAATAACTGAAACTCCTAGGAAAGATAACGTATGACTAAGAATATTCCCTGAGCAATCAGAGGATGTGTTTTCAGCTTTTTTACATTTTAAGCTTTATTTTCTCACAGCGATGAAACTAGGATGAGATTGGAGTCCCATGACCAAGTTGGCACAATCTGCGCACCCTACCTGGATAATCACAGATTGTAAATCATCATTTTGTAAGAATTTAACTTTTCCGCTTCCAACATAATCAAACGTGGTGGTGAGGGGGCCACTAATCATGACAAAAAATATACTTCAGATTCTTTCTTGAAGTGCCAACTCCAATAAGTTCTCCGAGCGAAATTAAATGCATGTTCTTATTCCAAACCACAGTTTCCCCCTGGGATGGATGAATCTCAAGTGGGGGCTGAAAGGCCAGTTGTACCACCGCCCAGAGTTACACCCATTTTTGCAGTTGTCTTATTTTATTTTTTTTTTTAATTTTTTTTTTGTAACTACTGCATGTAGTATAAATTGTATTCCAGCCCACTCAGTCAGTGACTGTGCTTTCCAGCCTTGGTAAAGAAAAAAGATGTCTTCATAGTTTCCACATTCCAGCGCTAACGAGTGGGCCAGGCCGTATCTTCCCTCGGTTTCTCACAGTTTTGTGTTTGTTTGCTTTAAAGGCTTCTCCGCGAAGCTAAGGGCAGAAAAGAAAGACAGATCTGGTGTGTGGCGTAAGTGACGGTTGGCGCCGAGTCTAAGAACAGTAACAAAGAGTCATTTTAGAATAGAAATTAAAGTGGAAAAGACCTATTAGTCCACACACTTCATCTCCTTGCCGACCTGAGGTTGCTCCACCAAGGGATGCTTTTTCTCAGGCTCAGCGCTGAGCGCTCAGCTCCTGCCACCAGCACGCTCCTCCTGCCCCAAAATCACACTGTTTGAGTGTGAAATGCAGCCCCGGATGCCCCAACAGCACAAATTTTTGTGGGGAATGCTTCTCCTCACCATCCTCTCCTCCTGAAGCCACCCCAGGGAGTGGGGACCAAGCATCTTCAGTCCATGTGCTGCCTGGAGGACCCTGCCCCGACCTGTCCTCTGGTGAAGGAACCAGCTCCAGTGCCAAGGTGCCAACCGCTGCCCCACTGCCACACCAGCCAAAGTAAACTTCACACCATGCAAATTTATAACAAAAAGCGGAGCAGAGGCCAAACACAAGGCCCTCCTTGTGGGAGCAAGTGTGGAGACAATATTTTTCTTTTCTTCTTTCCCTCCCTCCCCCTTCTTTTTTTCCTTCTTCCCCCTTTATTCTTGGAAGGGAAGAGGAAAGGTTTCTTGGCTTCTCACCGTGAAATATATAGTGCTGGCAAGGGAGAGGGAGCCAATCTAAGCACTGGTTTCAGCAGATATCGATCTCCGTGCACACTGAAGTGGAGAGTGACCTTCGGCAACCTCGCCCCCAGCCACACAGCAGGGTCGGGGAAGGCTGGCTGAGGTGGAAAGAGCCATTTAAGTCACTTTTTAGCCTCACGGTCCCTCTCTCAGGATATGCGAAATCCTGGAGAACATGACATTCTGGCACCAGAAGAGAGCAAGCGAAAGGCGAGCGAGTGCCGCAGCAGGGTGGGCAAACTGGAAGGAAAAGGTGGAACGGGGTCAAGTTCTCCCATCCCAGTTCCCAGATCATCTCCAGAAAGCTGACGGCACAGAAGGGAGCTAGAAAGGGTGAAGTCCTTTGCCTGTGGCATGAGTCAGATGTAGAGGCAGAAGAAAACAGCGGAAACACAAATGGGCTCACGCTATTTAAAAAAAAAAGAAAAAGAAAAAGAGGGGAAAAAAAAGAGTAATTTCATGCTTTAACAATACTGGCAGTCAGGAAAGATGCTTTTTTTTTTGTGTGTGTGTGTTTAGGACTGCAGTATTCCCCTCCAGACACATCCATCCTCCATTCACAGGACTGATGGCCAAGGCATTCACAGCTAACCCGGCGCATTCCTGATCTCTGGGACCCGCTCTGCGTGTGCAGGAGGACTTTTCACAATGCAGGCAGTTGATCTGCACACACTGCGGGCTTTGTCCAGGACTTCTCCATGTCAGGCATCCAAACTGGAGCTGCTGAAGTCCGGAAACAGCCCAGACAAATAGCCGAAACAGTATTTCTCTGTATGCAGAATATTTTCGAGCAGAATAAATGGCGCTTGGATTATCACGGTTCTGTAAGGGAACAACCTTAAAAGTCCACGGTGAGAGTGTAGGGACCCAGCAGACAGGGAGTAAGTCTCTGTATCAGATGATAATCATGAGTAGGAGAAACAAATCTGAATTTCCAAAGCGGAGACAACGCTCGCAGGGCTGGTGGAGACCGTACTTCCCATACGAAAGTGTTAACAAGCAGTGAAAGAGCTGAAGCGCATCTAATTAAAAATGCATACCAAGGCATAAAGACAGAGTATAAGAGTAAACAAATGGCAGAGACCAGATTTGTTTGCAATAAATGAAGAGGAAAACACCACACAATGCAAACTCATCCAGCACGGAGGATACGGAGGGAGGCGAGCGGGCGAAGGCACCGCTCTGCAACAAAAAAAAAAAACAAAACAAACTTCCCAAAGAAAGTCCAAGGCAAGCGAAAAGCGTGTGCTGTGCCCCAGCGGGGACGGGTGGGACAAAAGGAGCGTGGAGACATGGTCTTTGGTAGGAGTATTCTCCGTTTTAAAAACAGGTACCGCGTGGCAATATGGTGAGACCAAAAGATGCTGCCAAGCGGAGCTCCAGCTCAGCATATGAACAGGCCACTGCGGGACACAAAACAAAACAAAGCCTTCTGGAAAAAAAAAATAAAAATAAAAAAAAATACATTTTGAGAAATGAGAAATATCTAGGGAGAGGCAGGAAGATACCGAGTTAGGCCAGAAGGTTTGACTTGTCCCCCCCCAGGGATCCTTAAAGAGCCACCTCTGCCTGAGCTGCTGGATGCGTGGAGCTCGTGGCTCTCACTGTCAGCAACGCCACCTTATTTGCATTGGGTTTATTGCATTATTTGCAGAAACAAAAAGAAGATGTACCATTAAAAGAGCTCTTGCAGCCAGGAAATTCTGACACCCACCACCGCAAGCGTGTTAATCATCCCTGGTTCTGAACAACACCGGGGAAATAAAGTCCAGCTGCTCTGCTAAGACTTGTGTGTGTCACACCTTCGCCGCATGAAAACCCTGGGCTTTTTGGAGCTGGCAGGGACTCAGGACCATTGGCAGCAGCTTGCCCCCATCTTCCATGGTTCCAGCGATGAGGCCACCTTCCTTTCTTCCATAATTCTTTTCTTCTTTTTTTTTTTTTTTTTTTAATTATTATTTATTTATTTTAGGTCCCGCAGCACTGAACAATAGCGATCCCACTATTTCTCGGAAGCAGAGCGTTTGCTTGATTAGCGCAGAGCATTGTCATCTGCTTGTTTTTTCGACACACGATAGGCCGCTCGCGTTCGTCCCCTTGGGATTCCCAGCCAAGCGCAGTCCCCATCCAAATGGGGATAAAAGTTCAATTTTATTTCACGGTTTCGTCTTCCTTAACAACAAATCTTTTCTGACAGTGTTCTCTGACTGCTA
Source organism: Pedionomus torquatus (assembly GCA_013398155.1). Taxonomy (NCBI): domain Eukaryota; kingdom Metazoa; phylum Chordata; class Aves; order Charadriiformes; family Pedionomidae; genus Pedionomus; species Pedionomus torquatus. The sequence goes on from VZRU01008282.1 coordinate 124,061, forward strand.
AACTGATCCGTTTTGAGAGATTTGATCTAAAACATCTGTCAGCGAGATTAAAAGCAACGTCAAAGGGATACTGGGACTCTACTCCTAAGGTGTGGAAGAGCTCAAACCCGAAACCAGTAAGCGACAGGAGGAAACTTTTCGGCAAAGGCGAGCACTGCACCACGTGGATTTTGAGGCGTGCATCTTTCCCCCTGAAAGTTTTGCCAACTGCCACATGATACAGGAAATCAGGCTTCAAAATATTTAAGGTTGCATTTCTCACCATTTCCTTCTTATCTTCCATAAGACTCACATTTTAAAATGTCAACTTGCATATGGGAATGTTTAATCTCAAGGATGCTGATCCATCAGGAAACTTTTAAAATCTTCTCCAAAAGTTGTTTAACTTTTGCTGGGTTCTAGTTGGGTTTTATTTAACTCCCTTCTCCTTTTCTCTTAAGGCATTGCTTCTGCTTAGGCTGTACCCGCTTTTTCAGCTGACACTCCCCCAGCCTCAAAAGCTGGTCTCCCCTGAAAGAACAGAGAGCAGCGAAGGGACTCACAGACATTTTTTGTAACACAATACATACATCCTGACATTTTACCTTTCCAAGAAGTACAATAAGATGATAAACCAGCAAAGTTCATTCAGAACAGATTTAAACCATCAAGGTTTCTGTGCAATGGGTGCACAGCGCTAGTTCTGCAAGAAGTCTGAACGCCATTCCCAATGCTTGGCATTACATTTTTGTTTAAATTCCATTGCTTACTCTTTCGCCGTGTTACTATATTTATTTTTAGTATACATGTTCCTTACTGCCAACGTAAATTCATTTAATCTTAGGCATACAACAGTTTTTCAATACCTTTCTGTTATTTGGCTGTGTAATTAGCTTCCTAAAATATGATTTATTTTAGTTGAGTTTAGTTTTGGCAAGGAAGCAGGGGGCATGGGGTGTTCTTCAGCGCAAGCACAAATTTACTACTGGCAACACTGCTATGAATGGCATGGAGACCGGCATCAGAAATCCATCTTATTCACAGAAAGGCCAAATCCAGTGGGGATTAAGTGGAGCCCCTTCCCCGTTCCCCTTGGCTCCCCTCCAACACTCACCGGCTCTGGGACGGGACCGGGACTCACTGCTTAGGCTCAGAAAAACGGGCTATTTACAAAGCAATGCCAGTTCCAAGTGTGCTGGATCCCGTCCAGGCAAAATTTGTTTGTTTCTTAGTTGTAACGTCACAACTTTCTAGCTCATTAATAAATAAAGGGTTTGGAAGGGCGATAAAAGTTTTTTTTTTCCTTTTTTCTTTACTTAATGAAACTATTACTATAAAGGCCCTACATAACCTGTGGTATCATAACAAAGTGTGTTCTTTGGCCTTCAGTGCATACAGGGCTTATGAACATGCTTAACTCTGAGAGTGAACGTAACTCATTTAAATAAGAAAATGTTTTCCTGCCTTTCAGCGGGAACACGTGTCCCAATGTCCACAAATATTTAGATACCTGTCCACCTTGACCTCCTGGAAATAACCACACTGAGGTCAGCGACAAGCAAACACATCGGATTTGGCATAGCGTCGAGGTCATTTTATGCAAAGCAATTTTTTCTTCTTCAGGGAGCTCCTAACCGCATCAGGAATAGACTGGGTGCATTTTCCTACTGAAAGCTGGCGGCCCAAAAGCTGCAGACAGAGGGGAGATTGTTAACAAGTGTTTTAGACTCCCTCCTTCAAGCTAAAGGACTTGTCTGTGTGGGTGTGAGCAGTCCTGGACACCAAACAAAAAGCCAATCTCACACACACACACACACAAAAAAAAAAACAACTATCTATCAAAGATTCCAAAAGCTATGATGAAATGTGTGCTATATGTTATAATGAAACTAAAAGAAGATATAATGGGCAGATAAATAGGTTGGGTGTAGATAGACACCTATTCCAAATACCAGCACTATATCAAGGGTTGTCCCTAGAACAGATCCAAGAGACCCAATTGGAATAAGGGTGTTTTTCTCTGTAATTGTTTTCCTATATTTACATCTTTCTGATGGACTATACTGGTTTGGCAGCCTCTTTGGGGCAGCAAACAATAGCAAGAGTCCATATATAAATCCCACACGACTCTACTGCTGACCCTTTTCCATTCTGTGCCTTAGTGGCAATATTAAGTAGGGAAAATATACATCATCTTGAAGCTGTTGTGTCTGGGAACCCTGAGGATATAGCGGAGATTATTTGAACCTTGGGGTGGGTCCCTCTCCCTCTCTTTCATCCTGTGATGAAGCACTAATGTATATAACTCCACATCTTTTGTATCCCTTCCACCCCAAACCATCCTATGATTCTGTGATCTTTTGGATTACTAACCTACATGCAAAAATGCAATCCTGATCCCTCAAAACAAGGCAGCACACTCATTGTTTTAAGATGCTGAAACCGTTTCTTGCATTCAGCTCCTCAAACCCTTCCAAAACAGATGAGGTTTCATGGTGCCAGGCTGGCCCAGAAAAGACATCAGCTACAGCCTCTCCCAGGTTCCCCTTTCCCACCTGAAAACCAGGGTGACATTCAGTGACAGCAGGGGACACCCCGTCTGATGCCTTTCCCCCAGCTGGGCTGAGAAATGGGGACACAGCACATCCTCTTACACCACTCAGCTATGAAACTGGTGCGGGGCTTTGAATAATTAACAGGAACGACCAGCCTCGCCTGCTTACAGGAGTCATCAAGAGAGATTAGCTAGAAGCAAGTACTGATGCTCTTAAACTTCTTATGTCTACAGCTGGCCTTGTTTTTTTCTGCCCTCCTCGTTTCATTTAGCACCAAATCCTCCAGGTGCTTATGGGGCAGAGCTGACATGAGCCGTACCGGGGGGCTCATCCCCGCTTGTCACTGCAGGGCCTCATCCTGCTCCGGAGCTGACCCATGCAGGACGGCTCCCCAGCCTGGTGGTAACCCCCACCTCCATGGCATCAAGCTCACGTTCCTTCAACTTTGCCCGTTCTATCGTAAAAAAGGGGATGGGAGCTGCAGCCCATCATACTAAATCATTTTAGCACCCCCATTACCCTACATGGACTTACGGTACTGAGAGCACATTTTTGTTTTTCTCCTCTTACTTTGGATTTCCACAAAAAAAAACAAAAAATAATTTTTAAAAAACCCACCCCAAAACCTGTCCCAATTTCCATTTATTTGCGACAGAATATTGCCTGTCTTCTTGTTTTATCTTTTCAGCTTAAGAAAAATACCATAGGACATGATCGCCACTAACGAGATGGCACATTCTATATAACTTTGCCCGCTGTGTTGTTTTATTTACCAGCTTTCAAATCCCTAACCTTCGTCTCTCCAACCTCCTTTTAAATGAAAGGATCCTCTTGTCTCTGTGAAGTTCCTATCATCTCTGCTGGTTTGCATGTTAAAGTTTCAGCACCCGTTTAGTCAGTGACGGTTATTCTGCTTAATGACTCCTATACTCCTGCTAATGCTGTTTTATCTGGCTCTAATATTTTAAGATCTTGTCTAATATTAATGCTAAATGCTAATATTAAAGATTTGCTACTAATATTTTAAGCTCTTGCTGCTCGGGAACTAATGTTTGGGGAGGTGCTTGGGAGCACGTTGTGTTGGAAGGAGGGTCGGGTAAACTTTAACATCCCTTATGACTATTGCATAGAAATCCAGGCAAAATAAACGGAATACAGGGACAGATTTTAGCAATTTATTTATGGAATATCCTGCCAGCAATGAGCTCAGAATCAGGTTGGAGATATCCATCCGTGTGTGGGCATGTGAATGTATGTCTCTCTGCATCTCTCCAATAAACTGGGGAGAAAAATAGCCCCAGCGTGAGGCAGGGGTGGGGGAGACACGTGTGGGCTTCTCTGCCACCGGGTTACTGCGAGTGCTGTCACCATGGGTGATGCTACACAGGGAAAAGAAAGGGGAAAAGACAGGGAAAGAAAGGGGCTGCCGACCCCCTTGGAACCCCAGTCCCAAGTTACAAAGTTAAAATTTGCTATTTGACCGTCCAGGGTATACACCTACAAGCAGCAGTGTTTATGTCCTGGCAATAAGACGTCCTAAAAATTTAGTTCTCATTGAAAAATAATTAAAAAAATAAAGAAAAAAAAAACAACTACAACCCGATCTTAATATCAGCTTATTACAACCCTGTCTTAATATCAGTTTATTAACACAAACCTCTACCACTCGCAAAGGGAGGAGAGAATCCACTTCTCCTCTGAAGAGGATAAAAAAAAAGAACTAAAATAAAATACAGTGCCACATTTTATTTTGCCGGGTTTTAAGAGTTAATGAAAGATTTGCACCTGTACAGCTGTTGCAGACTGAAACTAGCTCGTGGAGCGAATGTGTTTGCTGGTTGAGACAGTTGTAAATGCCTTGAGTAAAAACACGGAGGACTGCTAATGGATAGGTTTATTTTAAAGCATGCCATCTGCTATCAATCATAGAGAAGTATAGGAAGCAAGTTTGGCTGTGCTCCCTCCTCGCGAGCCTGATAAAGATAGGGCTGTGGTACTCTGGAACATTTAGTACTCAAGAGAATAAAACATCAAACCTACTCAGCAGCTCCACTAACAATAATAAAAATGCCTCTGCCTAAAGGTGACATTCTGAATTTACGATTATTTGTGTCTATAAAGTGTATTCTTTGGCTCCTGACTCATTCTGACTGTCTCGCTACAAGAACAATACATTAAGCCTGCCTGAAGTAAATGGAAATCCTATCCTTTTATTAAACCAGCAGCCAGTACCTGAGATGTTCTAATGCCCTGTAGGACCCAAAGAAGGTTTTCTGCTCTAAGTGTTAATTCTTTTGGTGGGATTAAAGTCAACTGCAGAGAAAAAGCTTACTTTGTGCACTCAGAACTAAGCCCTTCTTCAGGTAAATGTTCTTTGGAAAGAAGAAGAACAAAAACAAGAATACCCAAGGCAGATTCTGAATATGCAAATGATCACAAAGCGAAGGCTACAAAAATTGCCATTCACCCCCACAGCTCGTGGTTTTACGCTGCTTATTATTTGATACAGGAAAAGCTGATGCTGGAAGAACCTGCCCAGGAAAACTAAGCACAGAATGTCCAAAAGGTACATGCCAATCTTCCTTCCTAGTGGTGAACTTCACATGAGCTGAGATTCTCCAGAAATGAATCCAGGAATTTTTTTTATTTTTTTTTTCCCCTACACTGTGTTTTCTTCAGAAAAGGCAACTGGAAGATGCAGAGCTACTTCTCCGAGACACCCAAGCATTAAGTTAACTTCAGAGGCATGAATCATTCCCCTGGTTAACACCACATCCCTCGTCTCTCATTTGCCCTCTCACCGATCGGGGGCTCCTGAGCCTGCCTGCTTAAAAATAATCAAATATAAATTGCTCCCTGGCAAATTCACCACATGTAAAGAACACTTAGCAATGAAGCACTCTGTACCCGATAACATCAGGTTCCTATCTCCTATCTGCAGCTTAACAAAAGTCCCTTGCAAGCCTGCTGCTGGTGGAAACCTTTGCTTGTGGAAGGTCGAGGAAAACCCACCTGGTGATCAAGCTCATGAGCCTAATTAATGTTCATAGAGAAATTAAAAGTGGGCAGAAATTGGAATAGCAGCATAGGAAAAGAAAAAGAAAAAAAATGTAAGGTATAGAAGGAAGATAAAAAGTGAAAAAAATTAGAAAAAAAAAAAATAGGTATAGAAGGAAGATAAAAAGTGAACTTTCCTTTGAAGTCTGCTCTAGAAAGTGACGGTGATTTCTCTCAATGCCCTCTACACCCCCTAAACACTTTACACAGTGGGCCACAGGTCCAAGCAGAAAAATAGAAAGCTAAGGATTAGGCTTTTTAGGTTCACAATATTAAACCAAGGCTGCTTATGTTCTGCATTCACTGTTTTGGTCCTCATTATCTTAACTGTCTCTAAAGTCCATGCTCAAGCACTGAATTCAAAGCATAAGTTCAATAACCTTATCTGGGACCAAAAGAATTGATTAGTAAGTTCCTTGGTAAGGATCAAAACTAGTGGATAAATGAGTAAGATGAGCAAAACATGAGATTAGAAAGAAATAAGTAAGGTGGAAGATTACAAAAAAAAAAACCAATTAGGAGACAAAGGTAGAGAAGATTGTTGTTGCAAGGGGAAACGGATCAGTCCTCAACAAGATGGAAGCAGAAAAGATGGATTTCAAAATATCACCCTTCTGCTCAAAAGCAAACCGCATCTCATAAGGAAAGAAACATCAATGACCTTCTCTTATTACTGAGCTCTGTACCAAAATCACTGTTACGTGCTTCAAGAAGAGGAATGGGAAGTCACATAAGGGCACAACGTCACCCTGAGGTCTCAGACCAGTCATGACCGTTGCAGCCTCCAGCAACAAAAAAGTTCAGCAAAACTCCATTTATCAAAAAAATTATAACAGAATTGAATGTTACACAAAGAGGTATCTGTTTCCAAAAATGTCACTGAGAGGATCTATTTTATTTACGGCTGGGATGAAGCTTTTGGACACCAGGAGGGGAGAGACGGAAAAAGACAATCCAGACTCACCCATGGTCCAATGGTCTGGTCGCACGTCCGAAACTGGAGGGAGGTCTATGGTCAAATCCCAGCTCTGACTTGCCCACGTTGAAGACAACATCCATCAGGGAAGATGCTCTCCTTAGCCTTTTTCTGTAACATCTTGTATGTGAAATACAATTCCCTAGGTGTCATTTTCTTTCTCCTGAGAAATGGGAACAAATTAATAGGCTTGAAAATTTTTCATGACACATACTTCTTGTCGATGGCCAGCCCTGACCACCATGCTGCCCAGAGGTTCAAAGGCACTCTGTTCCTACTACAGCCAGCATCGTGAACTCTCCAGGCTTTGCATAAACTTGATGTGTTCTTTTTAGGCTTTTTCTTTTAATACACATAGTGTATTTTCATACGAAAGCCCACGTGGAGCAGCTTGCTCACCAGAGTCCAAGTCCCTGGCACAGAGTTCATTGCAGCTCTAATGAAAAAACACAATGATTGGGCCTGCGTCGCTAAGATTAGACATTAGTGTCCATATCAAGAAGAGAAATACCTGCAGATTAGCACAGCAATTTGCTGCTCTAAATCTGAACCTTCTAATCTCTCTTTTTCTAAAGTAAGTAGCAGCCCATGAATATGGGAAAAGAATTAAAACTACATTTACTAAGTGATTTCTAAAATACTTCAGCATGTGTTTTAGAAAACTGACAAGTCATTAAAATATAGTTAATAAACATTATTCAGAACTCATTGCTCTAGATTAACGCTACTTTAGAATCACTGGGTTTGTTCAGTCAATGCAGTGCTGCCAAGGGCAACTCCACCGGCTGCTCTTGCCCTGCTTAATAAAGATGGGCAACCCAGAGTTTACCTTGTGTGTGTATTTTCTAAGTGCAAGAATATTGCAGAAACTTCTATGAAAGACTTTAAAACTTTGCACCCTGGCAAGTGACACCCCGCACAGAAATTGCTGTGCGGTGGTGAATGGGAGGAGGGAGAACCACGCTTCCACCAGCGCGATGGCTGAGAAGCATCTCCTCCTGTATGGGCCACCTGACTCAAATGAGATGCAGCCCACAGAAGTGACATATGTATTCAGATGTATTAAACGTTCACTGCAGTTTAGTTTGGCATCAATATCCTCAACAGCAAAGAGAATGGCCAGTTTTGCCTAGCATTTACCCCATCTAACATACGTGTACCCTGTGCCGACTGATGCTACCTGCCAAGGGCGCCCTAAACCTGAGCTAAAATAAGAGCTTGAAATATCAGCCTTCCTGATAGAATCGAGCTGTATCTTTGAGATGTGTTGGCATGTGCCAAGTAAAATGACTGACATATTATGAAAAGCTGAAGTCAGAAAATAATGAGAGTAAATGCAAGGGGACTGCAGTGAAAGTTCTGAGCTCCATGAAATTACTGAACACCCCAAAGCCAAGGGGTTCCTGCTGAGTCAATACCCCTTTTAATGGGAGACTGGAAGCACAGGTACAAAATATGAAGAGATTAAAGTGAAAGCAAGGGGTGGTAGCATAAATAAAATATGAAAAAAAAAGTAGCACCATGTCTCAGTGACCAGTTCCAAAACACCTGAAATCACTAGCTGCTTTTAATCAAAGCAAGAGGAGAACCATCCCTCCATGAGTTTCACTGATGACAACTTTTTCCGATTTACTACGTGACTATCAATACATTCCCCCTTTCAGAAGTTCTTCCCTGAACGAACTGGAGCTGACTGCTTTCTCTAAACATACTTTACACAACCACGATTCAGCTCAGATACAGCGGGTGAAGGAAAATTGTGCACGGCTCATAACTCCAAACGATTGCTGATGACCAGAAGCCATCAGGTGAGCTTGTACCTGATGCAGAGGATGGCAAGATGGCTTTGCTCCTCTTTTGATGGGGATTTTTTCTATGTTTTTGATGCTGGGGAAAGATTTCAGGAGACTATTGCTGTTTTGACAAGGGGCTGATTAGACTTTCCTTGCATTATACCCCTTCACCCTTCTGCTTTTTTCTATCATAGCGAGCACACTGCAGTTCAAAATACGACAGGAGAGGGCTGAAACTGAGAAGGGAGTCAACATTTTAAAAATGAAGGCATTACTATTCATAGCTGGCTTAGTAATGTAGTTAAAAGGAAAAAAAAAAAAAAAAAAGAAAGAAACATGGCCTAACTGAAATTGTGTCCATCTAACTTAAGCTGAGCTAAACATTTGCAAATGCTCTCAATGGCCATTGTTAACCACTTGCAGGATTTAATGGGCCGCTTCCTTTTGTTTGGTTTTGCTGTGGGTTTTCTTGATAATAAACTAATTGATACTCAGAGATGTCTGTAACCTGATGATTGGCTTTCATTTATGACATCTCTCAGACATCAGAATTCTGGATTTGCTGAACCACGAGGGAGATCTAGATCTTCCAATTAGCTTTATTTTTCAGCCTTTTCAAGTGTTTTGGAGTTCAAAGCCTTTCACCCATTCTCATTTCACACTGCTACTTACATGGAACCAAGAATTAACCCTTTGCACAGAATAAAGGTCATCTGAAAGATAGAATCAGAAAATAGAATTATCGCTATGTCAGCAAATTTATGCTTGAAGGTTCATACTCATACGAGACAGACATCCATTTTAATAGGTTTAAACCCATTTCACCTATTCTGAGCCAGGATGCCATACTTTGGTGCCACAGACATGTCAAGCTCCAAGAAACACCATAAACCTGCCCATCTTCACCTTGTGGGATGCCATCACCAGCACAGTTTGGGCATATTTTCTTGCTGAGCCAAGAAAGGAAAGCCTGCTGCCAGCTCCTAGGCAATGAGTCCCATCAAAAAATATTAATTGGACAATGCTGACAACAAGGTGAAGCCATAGATGAGCATATGCAAGGACAAAGTGCAATGAGCACATCCCCTGTCCCTGTCAAGGTGAGCAGAGCTGCCTCAGGAAGAAGAATGGAGCAGGGAAAGGAGCTGGAAACAGGGAGCAGCCTCCCTGGCTGGGAGATGCATCTCCCTGGAAGATGCATGGGTTGGAGGTGCTTTAGCAGAAAGAGGGTCTGAGATGGGCGATATGCACTTGAGGATACTGGGGTCATAGAAGCATAGAATTGTTATGGTTGGAAGAGACCTTTAAGATCATCAAGTCTATCTGTTAACCCAACATTGCCAAGTTACCACTAACCCATGTCCCTCAGGACCATGTGTACTCGTCTTTTAAATACCTGCAGGGATGGTGACTCAACTATTTCCCTGGACAGCCTATTACAATGTTTGACAACTCTTTCACCAAAGAATTTTTTTCCTAATATCCATCCTAAACCTCCCCTGGTGCGACTTGACACTGTTTCCTCTTGTCCCATTGCTTGTTGCTTGGAAAGAGAGACCAAACCCCACCTTGCTACAGCCTCCTTTCTGTCAGGACCTTCCCGGAGCGAGGAAGCCTGCCAAGGGACTGGTCCTCCAGCAGCACATCTTGAAGCAGGAAGGACATTTTGAGGCTTTGAGCAACTGTCCTGAAGACTGCAAGGGAAATAACCTGTTAAAAGAAACAAAAAAAAAGTCTTTAAGAAACTCAGAACTGTTGTCAGAAATACAATTATGTAAATAGTCTTTGACAGCAAGGAAGCAAATGAGGACTTTCACCAGTGACGGAGGAGAGCTCAGCTGCTCACTGCAAGCCACAGGGATTTAATCCCTCTCCTTGGCCTCCCCAGTGCCTCTTGCACCAGGCATGGTCCAAACTTTGAAGCTCCCAATCACACAAGTCCCTTCCCTATCTGGATCTCTGGTCCCACATGGAGGATGGTGGGAGGAAGACCCGCTCAGCGTGGGGCTGAGCCACTGTCCCCTGCCGCCTTCTGTGCCACCACTTCCAGCAGAATGAAAACTGTTCATCAGTTCATAAATATGTGAAAATATTTATCGCCCACTCTTAGCCATGTTGAAAAGAAACCTGTTGTGGTGAAATGACTCGGTCAGTCCTTTAGGGATTTTCCGAAGTTTCCTATAAAAAGAAATCTGTGGGAAATGAATGATTGCATAATCACTAACACATGCCAATTCATGTAAGCCTATTATCTTTTATGGCATTTTGTACTCTATTGTCCTTACTCTGGTGAATTGCTATCTTACAATTCTTTTCCCCTATTAAATTATTTACACATTTTGCTCTCTCCGACCCTTTTGCATTACTAAGATACTGAGCATCCTCATTATGAAAAAAATTGAAGACAAAGGGTCCCTTCTCCTTTTCTCACATCATGTTTTTCCCACCTTCACAGCAATATCTGAACGACAGACTCCTTGAGAACAGAAAGGAACTTTTCAAGTGAGAAGAGTCAATAATATTATCTTTGTCTTAGAGCCACAAAAGATTAATATTTTTTTTTAATGTAAAATGTATTTTCACAGAGGCTTGCTAAGGTGCCTGATAGAAATGGCCATCATTCATAATTTTAAAATTGCATAGTCCCTTGAAAATGCTGAGAGTTGCCTACAGGTCATCTAAGTAATTCTTAGAAATAAACCCCAAGTGTCTTAGAAGTCTTAATTACTCTGTATTTCAATTGGATTTAGGTCACTAAAATACAGACTTTAATAAGAATTTCAGACCTTTAAAAGCCTTTTGGGTTTGGGTTTTAGGAGTGCTGACATTGCCTGAAAGCCAACCAAGATTTCACCTTTAGAGTTCACATTTAATCAGATCTTCAGTGGGGTTTTCCAGTTTTGCACTTTTCCCAAGAACAACTGGTTTACAAATGTATGAATCATGGCGAAGTCGTCACCTTTCCAACAGGCGTGGCCTCTGCCATCACCGCATTTTAAAATAAGGGAAAAGTAGAGACTTCTGTGACCCAGGAGCAGCTACAACTCTTTTTCTTTTTTCTTTCTTTTTTTTTTTTTTCCTAAAATTACCTAGATATGGAGAGCAGTTACCATTACCTGTTCCTAACCATGGAACTTTAACACTAGGGTAGAGCCAAATTAGCAGTAACAATCTTTAGATTAAACTGAGGTAACTCCTGTTATCTTAATACGCAAGAGTGGGTATCGCACAGCAAAAATGGGTCCTATAGATATGCACATAGAGAATAAATGAGCCGTAGGTTCACCGAGCAAAAACTCCTGGTCCTAATTACGTGGTAGAATAGACATTCTTTGGCCACATCACACTTGTTGCTGCATCATTCTGTATGGTTCTTGTGGGGCTTTTCCCCAGAAATACTGCAAAAAAAGCAGAAGAGCTGGGGAAAGACCTCACATCTCCCAGACATCTCAATTCTCCGTCTCCCACATACTGCCCATACCCAGGGGTTTCAGACACTTCAGCAGCGCAGAGCAATTTCATCTTTGGAAAAGCAGAAGATTTGAAAGGGGAGCCTTGAGGTAAATATAGAGGTCAATGGAGAGCAGACCTGGTGATGCTGGAGATGAGGAATCAGGCAAGCAATGACCAATTACTGAATAACGGTGCGGACAGGAGAAATTTTTGTTGTTACACAACAGCCTTCCAAACATGCAAACCCTCAGTATTCACGCAGCAATGCAAACAGTTTCAACAAAAATGGACTGCAGCTTTTTCCTCTCTTTTGCCATTCTTGAGACATCAACTTCTTAGACTCTATTTTCCTCTAGCAGGGAAGCCATGGTCAGCAGCTCCCTATTTTATTGATGCATTTAAGAAGAGCCGCCCAACCCTAAACAAATCAACATGAACTACTCTGCATTTACTCCCAGCAAACAAGAGAAGAAAGTCTCTGTATCAGGAGCAGAAATGTGCCAGGCCAACATATGAGTCCCTACAAACCATGTCATCTTTTCCATAAAAACATTCTTTCCATTGCCCACACGAGCTGACTTTTACAAAGATACCCACTTTGGTCCTCCTGTGCTATACCATTTAGTTCAGGTGTTTTCTTTAATACACACACTTCTGAACACGTGTTGCATTTTCTCTTAATTGGAAATAATTTGTAACGTTATTTGCCAGCATTCACACCCTGCAAACATTTGCTTGCTGTTGAGGGCTCCTGTGGACCTCCATCACCTGTCATCCTCTGCCAAGATCAACCTTCCCATGTGGGCAGGTCTCCAGAAAAGGCTACGGACAGTTGTAAAATACATCCAACATAAATCATTATTTCTCTGATATACATCAATCACTTAGGTTCCACCTCCCGTGCCTCTTTCCTCCTTTCTTGGGTCTCCCATTAAAACTACTCGTATTTGTATAGATATTTTAAGATTTACTTCAGTTCTACCCCTTCCCATCAGCTAGAAGACCAAATATTTCAGTCCACTGGTGACATTTTAAGACATTTTATCAGCCTATATAATTTTATAATTGTTTTGCTATTTTCTTTTTCTTTTTTTTTTTAAATGTAACTCATCAGACACCTAATGCTACTTAAGTGCTTATAGATTTTTTTGTGGTTAAATAATAACATCTGTTTTGATTTTCCTGCCACAAAAGTACGTTTAATCTGGCCTTCCTTTATTTGAACTTTTCACATCTGCTCAGGCCTGCTTCCCATAAACTAAATACCAGATCCTTTCACAATGTAGGAAATTTACCTGCACCAGTTGTTGTCCCAGCTCCAAAGACTTCTTTATAGGAGCCAGATAAAAATGTCAAAAGACTAATAAATGTAGTCTTAGTGCACTGTATATTTATTAAACATTACTATTTATTTTCGCAGTCCCAAATGGTTGGTATTCACAGGCTTAATCCTGCAAAACATATTTTCATGAATGAACTCATTTACTTTTATTGAATAAAGCGTAAGTTATAGGATGGTGCTCCATACACGACAAAAAATATACAGATAAACTTGTATGCAATACATTATGACATAAGGTACAAATTCAATCCATCAGAAATTACAGGGATGGCCAGATGCACTTTGCTTTCAGCAGCTACAGGAAGCCATAAGGGAAATTTAATATGCCATTTTCAGGGTTATCTCTGAAGACTTGGTAGTGGATTATCAAAGGTTTGACTATTCTGATCTCTTCAGAAATGAGTAAAGTCAGGAAGGAAAATAATCCTAATAAGAAACACTTTTTGGTTTTTTTTATATATATTATGGATTTAGTTTCTAACTGTAGCTCAGATCACAAAACTTAGATAAGTTTAGTTTTTAAAAAAAAACTAAAAAAAAAAAATAAAATGTATAAGTGAAGGATATGAAACTTCAAGTGGAAGAAAAATGGGCTGAGGGATTTTCCCAGACATTACCAGGATGGAAAACGCATCCCAGGTATCGGGCAAATGTTAAGGATCATTCTTTAAAGTCAAACTACAGAACAATTTTGCTCTTCTGATGTGACCAAGAAGATATGTAAAAACCCCACCCTCTCATCAAGCCTCTTCATAATATTCATCTATTCAACATTTCTTTCCACCGCTATAAAAATACTTCTGGAGAACTCCTACATCTTTAGGTCCCATGCAGCTGAGGCTGTATCTACTGCAAATCTGCAATCTTAAGCCACTTTTCTCAGACAGATAACTCAAGCAGCAAAGGGGAGAGCATGGTTTGCAAAGCAGCCGAGAATCCAAGTTTTCCTTGGCTCAGGGTGCCAGGAGCAGCTATCCTCTTCAAATTCTCCTACCTTTTTTTGTGAGTGAGGCAACAAGGGTTCTTTCTTTTCTGTTGTTTTGGAGCTTTAGCAAAACTTGTGCTCTGTGATTTGGCAATCTCATTAAATGCAGCTTTATCAAGCCAAAAACACCCACCAGCACCAGTGTCTTAAATAGATGTGAGATAGGAAAATACAACGAGGAACACAGCAGCTTTGGGAACAGTTGGAGTGGAATGGGAATATCTATACACTGCCCTTGATTTACACCTTGATTTTTTTCCTTCTGCACAAAGGATTGAAAGTGCGTCATGATGGAACGGTTGTGAGAATCACAAAGAACTTAACAAGTCAGAAATGGATTAAAAAGCACTTTATGGCTTGTTAAAGAAATCCCCCTGTTCCTCAGAAGCATTTTTAGCATCTTATTAGTGGTATTTGATCTGACTAACATATTGACTAGTCATTTGAATAGGAGATGAATCCTTTTTGATGGACCACAAAGGGAGTATAAATTCAAATGAGGCACGTCTCCAAATTTTTATTTTAGTATAACCCCAAAGAGCCAATAACATCTGTAAAGGTTCTTTTCTGTGCCCCACAAAAGACTATCCTAATGATCTTTTAAATCATGCATCTTTTTCTTTTTTAAAAGTAACCGGTGTATTTGTATTTAACTCAAATAACATCGAGTTAGCAGTTTTCTTTTACCTGCTTTCTGAAATGCCCAGCACATATTTGGCCTGAGAAAGTACTCTAAACCAATGTTGCCTTCAACATCTTTTCTTAAAACGTCGGTCATGGAACCAGTACTTTACCATCAGTTGAACTCACTGTCGATGTCTGTCTCGTAAGAAATACTTCGAAATTTGACAAAAAAATATAATAATGGACATATCAGAGAAATATTCAAAAAGCTTCTGTTCTTTCAATTGATCTTTGATCTGAAACATTTTTGATCTATTCAACCTGTACTGTTTAGGACTTGTTTCTGTGTGGTCAACATGGACCCTGCTACAGGGTTAGTGGGAAATCAACGACCGTCTTCCATTTGGCAAAAGCCAAAAGACTCGCTTCCAGTCATTTTTTTTGAGCAGTTTAATGCTATCTAAGATTTTGCACTTAGCAATAAGTTGGAGACCTCCAGCTCATTTTGAAAACAGTAATTTATAGCTACACAGACATTATGATTTTACAGTGTTTTGATAGTTACGCCTTCACTATCCACATGGAATATTTAAAAACGGATTAGAAGCCATTAATCTTGGAAATATGAGGGATTCACGGCTTCTGAAGGAACACAGGGCATTTGCAGTCAGCCTTTCTCTGCATCGGGTTATATAGTCTTATTAATGTAACAGGTACTATTCTAGGAACAGGTCAAGTATTAGACAACCATATAGTGGTGAAAGTACTGGATTTTAAATCAGGGCTCTGAGTACTTCGTCACAGGTACTCGCATAGACCTTGGACAAGTATTTAGATAGGAAAACATTTTAGGCAGTTCCTGTCTCTCGTTACAATCCCCAGCAGCACCTAGTGCATTGGACCCTCATACATTATTTCATCCTTCAGGCACAACAATAATCATAGCCTCCCACTTCATTAAACCATTCTTTTCTTAAATTTTAAATATCTTAAAGTTAGGGATCAAGTCAAATCAAATCTCTATATTTTCCACACCTATGCCTTGAAATACAGGGAAGACTGACTCAATCCAGACCTTACCAGTAGGCTGTTAATTCCACCAGAGCCTGACCTCAGATGCATGGTTCAAATATGCCTGCGCTGCTGAATGTCAGGTCCAAATCCAAATCTGGATCCCAAACTTGCGGTACGGGCCCATCTGTACTTGAAAGCAACGTTTTAAAGAAAGAGGAAAGCTAAGATCATGAAAATATCTATTTGAATACCGCGTACAAGAGATTTATGAACCTAAGCAACTACTTTTTTTCCTGTGTAAAATCAAAACTACCACAGGATTTCCCGTCCATATATACCATATGCTTTTTTCCAACTTTGTTTAAAATTCCAAGTGTCCCAATATTCTGAAACTTCCGAGCTTTTTCTGCAAGCTTTATCTACTCTGCCAACTAGGCTGGAGTCAAGAATTAAATTTTGTATAGGAAAAGTGATTTTATCTATTTACTTTTGCAATATGGTTATGACCGGTGAAAGCATCGTACACAACGAAACCCTTGGGTAACAGCCTGAAATATGATTAATTCTCTTAAATGACAAGCCTGTTTATTTCAGTGTAGCTGACTGTATACATTGGATCAAGACACACACAAAATCAAGTCCTGTAAACTGCCAGTGCGTGCCTTGCAGGATCTTCTGAGTGCAATCTTCATTTAGAGAACAGTCAGAAGCACATCAAGTAAAACACCAACAACACTAAAGGAAACTTATAAATGTTTGCAAATTCGTTTCATGGATTAATGACCCTACATATAAGAATTGACATTTCCAGGACAAATCACTTCTTTATCCTACAAATATTTCAGCAGTTTTTGCTTACACCAAAGCAGAGAGGCAAATTTTTCTTTCTTCAGATCAAACGAGACCTAAAATCTGGGAAGATTTAACAGTAAAATAAAAACAATGGGGAATGTAAATGTTAACCATCTGCAATTGTCGTTACTGCTATTTCTTATTATGTGATATCTCTATCAACGGTGTTATACTTTTACTTTCATTACCTCTTGCAACTTTTCAATCTATTATGGTTAATCATTGATAAACAAACACTTTGACTTAAAAAGTGGCAATCATCTCATCTAAATTTAACTGTGTAAAAGTCAAACACCTACTCTAAGCTACTCGTGAAGGCTCCTTCTATAGATAGTGGTGACAGATTGGCATTTTCAGAGAGAAATTTATCCTACCTGTCTTACACACTTGTTTAAAGATGGGATTAATCACCCTCTGGAAGTACTTACTTTCTTCTTTTTCTTTCCTCGGAGTGACTTCAGTAAAGAGCAACACACCTGTTTCATCCAAAAAAAAAAAAAAAAAAAAAAATAACCCCAAGAGTTTATTTTACACCTTGTTCTTGAATCCACAAAGGTATTTACCCCCAAGAGTACAGTTCCTCTAGGATGCAGAAAGTCTCCTCCCTGAGGCAGATGGGAAGAAGGAGGGTGGAGAGAGACAGGAGCACGGGAAGTCTTTGCACTTGTCACCTGCCCCAGCTCTTTGCCTTTAGGACTGTCACAAGCAATGTTAAGGAAAACCAAGGCACAAGGGATTATCAGACATTTTACTTAGTGTTTCTTTATCCACAGAAACCCTAGGGATTGCCATAGTTTCACTCTCGGTGGAATTCCAGTGACAGAAACATTTTCCAGGCTTTGGCAGGAGAGGGGGGACTGGCCAACAGCTATTCTCCTTCAGCAGCAGCAAAGCAAAACCGGCATCTCCCTTTTTCACATGAGATCAGCTCCAGCTCAACACAGAGAAGGACCACACACCAACCATTGCTTCAGGACATAAGCCTTAGGAGGCAATTCAACGGAAACTTCTAATACCCTTAAAATCATTCAAATGAAAAGATGCTGATGCTGATGAGGGAAGAAACATTCTTCTTGGCTTCACTCCATTTTAAATTCTGCTATAGTGACAGTATCTGGATTAGACTCCAGGACAGTATTTCTGAAACAGCAGGAACCCTGCTTACTGCATCAGTTTTAAATTATAAGCCTTCCAAAGATGTCAACACCACTTTCCTGGAGACTTTCCTGAAATTAAAACACTGAGCTTTTCCCTTGAGCCTTCACAGAGTCATATGGATCCATCACCCAGTGCCACCATTTGTATTATGATTTGCCTATGTTGGGTCACTGCTACTTCTTCATTTCTGCTCTATAGTCAGCCTCGCTCTTTGATGTTACTCAGTCACTATTTCCTTTCCCTTTACTTTTATCTCTGTCCTGGCATTCTTCCTTTAAGCATCCTCTCTACCAGATGGTCTCCATCTCTCCTTCAGAAGTGCCCAAAATATTCCTACTGCCTCCTCTTGATCTTCCCCCAGCAGCAAACCTCTTCATCCTACAGAGCTCAAATACCAATGGATTTCTCCTCCTTGCTGCTCTGCAGCTTTCTTGCACTTTGAAAAGGAATTCACTAGAAGCAGCTAACCTCCAATCCTCATTATGCACGAGGCACTCATTTATAAGGGTTTACCCAGGAGAAAAATTCAGATGGGATATACGCTGGTACAATTGCATTTTTTTCAAGTGGAAGCGCATCTGATGTCTGTATGCCGAACTGGAGCTCTAGTTTTGAACAGGAGCTCCAACTTTTTCATTTGGAAATCCATATGGATCCTTTAATCTGAAGGTCAAAACAGCTTTCATGAAAGATACTGAAAACAATGATACTTTATATTCACCAGCATAATTATATAAAGATGATTCAATATTGTAGTATCATCAGAGGATTCAACAAAGTCTCTGTATTATGTATTTTTAAGATGGGGTTTAGAGACTGTAAGATGAAGCTTCAGAAGTTTACAGAGAGGAGGAAAAAAAAAAAGAAGAAAAATCTTGTCACAATTTATATCTTCCTAATAGGTCACTGAAACTCTGAGGATAACAATTGCTTTTACTTGCAGTTGGCAGCGTGCTGTAATCAAGAATAAAGCTCTAGATATTTCTGGGGAAGTACAAGCACTCACTAAATGCATCATAATAATAATAATGTATTATATATTATACAAATACAGCGAGGTGGGATTTGTGTTTGTCTCTTTGCAAGAGAAGAAAGAACTCAGAAATGACCTTCTGTTCATAAGTTGCTTTGAAAAAGGCTTGGCCTGAAACCACTTCGCTACTATTGATATAGTCTGGTTTTGTACATAAATCTTAAATGTAAGCATTGCTTCAAAAATAACTAAGCAATCACAAAGCTTTACTTTTCAGATTCAATTGCCTTCAAATCCTTTACTGAAGTTCCCTTGGCACTGTCACTTCAAAATCAAGATAATGACATATAGTGTTTCTCGGCTTCAGTAAAACAAAAGCCTTATTGTACAAATACACGTGTGAAAATGCTGCAAACGAAACCATTTCGGCAGCCACCACCTGACCTGCTCGTGGTGACCCTCCCAGGTGACCCCTGTGGGCTCGGCGCTCGACTTTCTCAGCATATCACAGCACTGCTCAGTTCCGCTGTCTTTGTCCTTAAAAGTGTAGCAAAACACACGTTTCCCTGGCAGAAACCAAATAGCAGGCTTTAAACATCAAGGAACAGCAAGGTGACCTAGGATTTCCATATGCAGGAAGCTGCTGATCAAATAGTATATCCTTTTTTTAATCTGCTTCTTGTATCGTGAATCTACAGCAAACCTTATGGTTCTGATAATCCCTCAACTCTGGGTTTCGTAAGGAGAGTTCACAACGCTACCCCGGCATGGAAACCTAACGGCAGAATAATAATAGCTTTTTAAAAATCTAGTATTTACTATCTCATGCATTGTTTTGCTGCAAACAAAAAGGATGACTGGGGAACGTTTTTCTTTTTTCCACACATCATCTTCCAGAATAACCTACACTACCCTATAGTTAACATACGAGCTCAGCCCCGTAGATCCCCTTATTGCAGCGAGACAGCAGCACGTGCCATCGTCCCAGTGGTCAGGTTTCCCTCACCTCTTGGGGCCATGGTCTCTGGTTGCCAAGTCACTGAAAGTGGAGTCACACGGTAATTAGTTGTTGACTTTCAGGCACTGCCTATTGGCAAGAGGTCCACAGCTGGAGCTGGTGCCGGTTCACAGCTGGCTGCATGTAAAAACTACCAAGGAAGACCACATCCACTCAATTAGACCTGATTTTGTTTACAAAAAGGTTAGTGATGTGCTGCAACCTCATATTTCACTTTGCTATCAAAGAGCACCAACAGTCTTCAGAAACACAAAGTCTCATAAGAAAATGTGGGTTTGTTGGCAGGTGAGGAAAGGGGGATTTTCAGTTGTGAAAGGCTCGTTTCAATATGTTTGCACTCAGAAAGACTCATTGTCAATTCTATTTCTTATTCATTAAGTCCATTTCTTAAAAAAAAAAATGTACCAAAAGATTATTCAAAAGCCACTTCATAAGTTACAGAATAAGCAACAACAAATGAGCTGTTTATATGAAGAACTGTGAACCTGTAGCTCAAGTACCAAGAATGAGAGGGACACCAAACACCCAGAAAATATATGGCTTTCCTTCAAAGACAAGAAATATCCAGCAGAGATGACTGTGCAGATGGATAACAGGGCAGAGGTAATGCAATTTTATCTCACCTGAACATGAGGTTGTCCCAGTTTTTCCCAGTACCCTGGTACCCCTGTATCTATGAAGCCAACGTTGGGTTTTCCCATCAATTGTGCATTTCTTAGCCCTTTATTTTCATAAACCCAGCCAGAGATGGTTACTGACCAAATCAGGTGCATGGAGCCTGGGGAGGTGGTCTTGTCAGTGGCAGGGTGAGGAGGTCACCCTTCACCGAACGATGGGACAACTACGAACACCTGGTGCTCCACACCTCACATCACCATCTGCAGCAGATGTCCAACTCCTTGCTGCTAGAAAAGGCAGGGGAAAAAAAATAACCAAACAGTGAATAAATACTACAAATTGAGGTAGGGTCAAGTTCTGCCGTATAGAAGATGAGGCCAGACAGGGGCAGAAAATTTTCTGGCAGATTTGAAGCAGATAAACAAGCGAGAGAGGGAAGGAAGGAAAACACGCAACGCAGAAAGGAAGATAAGAAAGAAGCTGTTCATTTTATGTATGGGAACCAACTGCTGCATATGTATTTCCTATGTAATTTTAGTATCTATCCCCAAGTTGTTAATCTGAAACACTTTGCAGGAAGTGGACCATATATTTAATTTAAGTTGTTGTTTGGAACACTACAGGATTTTCAGGTAATTCACCTAACACAATGGACACTCAGTCTGCACAGCATAAAGGGCTATGGCCAGGATTTTCACACTTAGAGGTCTCAGGTGAAAAAAAAAACATCTAAACCTTCAAGATCGATCCTTTGTAATTGTACTTTTACACATAACTTCTAAGGTAAGTACTGGAGATATCAAATAGAAAATTTCATCCCAGTTACATGTGTGTTACTCTGGACATAACCACAGTTAGAAAGAGTGAGAACATACTAAACCCAAAATTAAAGAGTATTTCCAATTAATTAATATTTTTTAAAAAATAACCTGTAAATTGAGGTGACTGCTTGTTCATAAATTAACACAGAATAGCCTGGTGGGAAAGCAACACGTGCAGATTTCACACATGGCAGAAGCGTGGAAGTGGTTGTGTCCATGAGAAGGTGAAGGCTGTGTTACCAACAAGCACGTTTTCATCTGGCCTTAGGCTTAAAAATAACAGTTAAAGAAAGAAAAAAATCAAATGCAGAAGGGTTTTGTTTTTTTTTTTTCTTTCTTTTGGGACTCGGCGTATGTTCTATAACACACATAGATGGAAACTTCTAAAATAAATTAAGGAATGTACTTGTCAGTTTATTAATCAAAGTTTACCTGCTTCACATTACACGGAGACAAATTAAACAAGCTACCATGGTACTCAGAAAACATCTGCTAACAAAGTCACAAGTAATG
Source organism: Pedionomus torquatus (assembly GCA_013398155.1). Classification (NCBI taxonomy): domain Eukaryota; kingdom Metazoa; phylum Chordata; class Aves; order Charadriiformes; family Pedionomidae; genus Pedionomus; species Pedionomus torquatus. Next base: position 145,792 of record VZRU01008282.1, read on the forward strand.
ATAAACAAACTTGAGTTCCCTTTGTGGTTGATTTCCATCCAGCTGCATTTAATTATAAAAGAGCTATCAAAGAAAGCTCCCCATTAGCAGCTAATTCAGAATGACTTCAGAAGAAAATCCCAGAGCCTCCAGTGATATCTCTCCAACAACTTTCTCATCTCTGCAAGTGATTGAGAAGAGCTGAATTAGACCAGTTTAGTGATCAGTCCTCCTGCTAACTGCCAGAGGAAAACGGAGATGATGTATCTTTTCAGTACCTGTGATTGCCTGGTTTCAAAGCGCTCCTATTGGTAGGACCTCTAAGATCTAGCAGACACTCTCTTGTGAGTAATCTCTGCCAAAAGCATCACTGCCAATGAGCAATACAGAGATAACCCTGAAAATTACTGTATGCACTTTCTAAAGCAGAGCATCTGCTGGTGGTACTGGGAAAGTGAGAAAAAATTGTTGCTGCAAGTTTAGGTTTTTTTGATAAAGTCTCTTTGACCTTGGTACTTTTTACAATGAAATGGAAGATGCAATCATTAATATCTTATTCTGGTTTACATCAATAGGGACTTTTTGTGTTGATGTAGCAAGAGATGGCTACGGACCCAGACTGATGCTATCAACCAGCATGGCCACACTGGAATATTATTAAATATAGCAGGGAGGGAAGGAGGGAAAACAGCAAATACATCAGGGTTGCCCTATATACTCCTTAAATTCAGAAATTTTGGTAATTCTACAGAAAGGCAAACCATCTGTCAAACCAAAATTAAAAAAAAAAAAAAAACAAAAAAACAAAAAAAAACAACTGCACTTTTTCAATGCACCCAGAACTACTAGCAATTTTTCTAAAATTCCATAAAGTCCAGCAATAACGGGTGCCCCACAAGAGCTCTGTGTACACAGCTCAATAAAGCACAAGCAACTTGTAACATATCCCTGTCAGAAGGTTCAGATACTGGCAGAGGTAAGCATGATAAAATAATGAATGATTTTTTTAATTATTTTTTTTTCCTCTTATTCTTCAAGAGACTAATGGGCAATTCTTCCCTGAAACCTAGCTGCTATCTGGCCAGCGAGCAAATATGAAATCAAACCCCCCGTGTGCCAGATAGGCACAGCTGTATTTGTGCTTCTGCAGCTCCCAGAGGAACACACACCACATGTCGGTGACTTGACTTAGGGTGGGTGGGTGGGTGAGGTGTAAGTTAAAAGGGCAGCTGTACACTCCAGGAAATTCGCCAGATCCATTTTCTACCCGTTGGCTTTACCAATGCCACAAGCAACAGTGGAGAGGTAGGGATGCTGGGTAACACAGGTAGAAAAAAAATAGGCAAACGTTTCCTACAGCTTATTTCTTATTCAGTCCCCAGGCTCTCTTGAAAAATCTGTAGGCACTTTATAGAGGATTTTTTTCCCCTGCAAGAATAAAGGGGTTGGCTCTGATTGCTGCTATTCTAAGAGGTTAAGGGAAGAAAAGACATTCTTATATATCCACATGGTAATCAACCAAGGTTTCATGTAACTATCGCTGTTGATGTGGTTCTTTCTGGCTCTTCTAGAAAACAGTTTATTGGTGTACCTGGCCTAGAAGTTTGAGAGCCAAAGGAAGAAAATGATAACACGGTTTTAACAGACCCTTTGTTTACGTAAACATCCATCCACAATCTGTGTCTGACGGGGTGAACATACGGCTTTAATTTTACCCTTGGCACATGGATCAAACAATGTTGCCAATATCTATTGTTCTCCTCATAACAATATGCCTGGTGGTTTCAACATATCCTCTCCATTAGCTGGCTTCAGATCAAGCATTACTGTGTATGTGCTTGTGTCTTCATAAAACTGGAGTATGGATTTGTATTCTATTTTTTTTTTTTTTTAAATCTTTTTTTCCTTCTCTTTGTACCAAGTGTGGAAGAAGGAAGGCAGTTGAGAATGGTGGTCAACCGTCCCCTGTGAGTCACCAGAACAGCTCGCTGCAGATCGCGTGGTGCGGCCGACACGACACACGGGTGGGGAAGAAGGGGTTGGATTGGATTTGCAAAGCCCTGGCCATATAGCTCAGGGTTGTTGGTTTTTTTTTTTAAAAAAAACAAAACAAAACAAAACAAAACAAAACAGAGGAAGTGGTGAATCAGATGCTTATCCCGTTTTATCTAGGCTTTAGCAAACCTTTCTGGATTCAGTCCATCTCTGATCTACACCAGCCATGCTCTGCAGCATGGACACCCTAGGTAGCTACAAGAAGAGTGTTTTGGGTTACATTTTGCTGTCGTTTCTCCCCCCAGACCCCTTATTTTTTTCAGTTTCACTCCTTTTCTATTTGCTGCAGAACACCATGATAATGTTCCTTTTCTTTTTTAAATAGGCTTCTTCCATAAAGGCAGCATAACAGAGGAGATTGGGATATGGGGAATGGCAACAGGAGAGACCTCAGCTGGGCTCCCCAAGCCAGAGTAGCTTGTCATCTCCATGCTAATCGTCTCAGCTCCTGCCTCAGTCTCTGGATCAGCAGCAGCAGCACTACTTTCTTATGCTTCCAGCAGCAATCAAAGTTGACATTTCTCCTCTACATTGTGTTGTGTTTCAGCCTGTACTTCCAAAGGTCTGATCCAAAATTCACTCAAGTCAATAGAAAGAATCGTATTGCCTTACATCAACTTACTATGGATCTGGGACCTTCTTTCCCCCTGATCACTGATATTTACTAAATTAATGAAGAAAAGGTACCCTTTCCATAATACTGGAGAAACTCTCGTGTAAAAAAAAAAGTCACAGGGAAAGACAATTATATTTGGGTTATTCAGGAAACTAAATGTCTGGTGGGACTTTGATGTTTTACTTGATGATGTTCAAGGGGAACTGGATGGGATGGAGTTGCTGGTGCCCCAGCCACTTGTCGTGCCTGGAGCAGAAAGGCAGGGGTCCATCACCAGTGGGGGTTCTGGGGTACTCCATGTGGCAAAAAAAGCACGAGTGAAAACTTGCAAGAGCATGCGGGAAAGAGACAGCTCTGGGAGATAACACTGAGGTGATTAACGTCACCAAAAATAGGGTTCTGCAGGCCTTTTTTTCCCATGCTCTCATGACACTCCTCCTCACTGGAAGTAGTGATATTGGAAAACTTCGGGTTTTATGCAGTGTTTCTGTTTTCTTCCTGCTGCACCATTTCTCACTTCTCTTTTTCTCTCTAGCTTCAATGTTTTACCTCCTTGAATGTGCTGAATCTAAGCCCAGCGCTTCGAATGATTTCACTGACCCTGTAACGCTGCATACCCGCGCAGATACATATCTTTAGGCTTACTTTTATCTATGCTAATTTGGCTTCCCCCTCACATTCGCAAGTAGAGAGCAACTGCAAGGCTTCCTGTGCATCCCAGGCTCCAATTTAAGGAGTTTATGAAGAATTAGTCTAGATACTGCCTGTGCAACACAGCTTTCGGTCCCATCGCTACCCGCCTGCTTCAGCCTGTTCTCAACTACCAGGGAGCTAACATTTCTATACAGTCTGATTCATTCAAACTAGTAGAATGTAATTATCTCTGCTGTGTGGCAGAGTTTTCCCCACCACCACCCAGTAACGGAATGGAAAAAGAAAGAGACAAAGAGGTATTTTATTTTTTTTTCCTTTTTTTTTGGACTGAAAGTTTTACTCAGAAAGCTGTAGCAGTGCTAGCGCTGCTCTGAAACCATCGAACAGACACAGCCCGAGTGTCTGAGCCCATCTAGAAAGAGAATCCCTCACCGAATGAAACAGGTAAAATGTAATAAATAAAAAATAAATTTTTAAAAAATTGCAATTTCTGTATTTTTCTAAGTTTTTTCGGGGGGGGATAATTATTCCTCACTAAACACCTGCAGGAGGTAGGGACACTGGGAGTCAGCGAGAGAAGAGACACGCATAATGTAAGCCTTGTGGGCAAAAAAAGCCAATGCATTAACTTTGACATACTCTAATGCCATTGATATAAATTTATTATAGAATTAATTACCTTCCTTAAAGTGGCACTCATTGACACATAATACTTTGTCTAATTCTCTATTGTGCATAAAAGTGCAATATATTGCAACATAAATGGTAGCTGTTATTACTTTAAACAGCAACTTAATCAGGGGGTTTTGACAAATGTAACTACAGTCTTTTAACTACTTTTTTGACAGTATTTTATGCTAGGAGCTTGTCAATTTTACTGTCACTTTGGTTTCACACTGAAATACCAAATCATCGTCATAAAAATCCATTTGTCTCGAATCCAGGCAGTTAGTATAAAAAAAAAAAAGCAAAAGAAAAAGCTTAATCCTTCCTGGCCATTGTCACATTAAGCGCAAAACATGATTTGGGGTTAAATTCAATGCAAATCAAGGCACTGCACCTGGGTGACTTCAGGGTTGCATTTCACTCATCTCTCCCACCCGTGTCCAGCTCCAGTTGCTGAAGCTCCGCTTGGGGTGGATTTGGAAAGAGGTAGAAAGAGTTTTCTGACCAACCATTGCTGGTAAGCTCCAAAAAAAATACTTGCTAACGAGGAAAATAAAGCAGTATTAAGCCAAACCGAAGCAAACGCTGGCATGTAATTAGTGCAGCATTGTCAAAGATATCTCTTAGTTTAATTTTAGTGGGGAAAATATGGTATCTCAGATACCGTGATATGGGTGTTTGTTCACAGCCCCTGTACCTGTCAACTATTATTATATTGATGCTGCCGTGTTCCCTGAACTGTTTTGATTTCTTAACAAGAAGAGAATTTTCTCTGATGTACCATCTGTAAGGTAGAGTTTACCAAAGGAAAACTTTATCTCAAATTTTTAATAATTTTCTGTCAATTCCAATAAAATCTGATATATTTTTATAATACTTACAAAATAATAGCAAATGTGACTCACCACATGTGCCACTATTTCATTTGATATTCCTCTTCTCCCACTGACTTTTCTTCCCAGCACAAAATGCAATTTAAATGTCAACTCGAACTAAAGAAGTTACATTCCTGTGGAGATTGCCGGTATCTCATACAATCTCAAATAATTCAACTGCTTTCCACTCCCTTACCTATTTTCTTCTATTTTAGTATCTCATTGAGCAGGTTCTAAAAATAGCAAAGGATGGAAGGGATAAAGTAATGCATAGTTTGTTTACATATAAGTGACAGGATAAAACGTCCTTTCTTGCCTAAAAAAGGATGGTCCCAATCCATCACAGGATCCAAAACTCATTTATTGAATATATTAGTGCACACTGAAGGACTGTGATGTCTTTAGCAAGGCCACTGCTAGCTACATAAAATTGGGAATATAAACCAAGTGGAGAAATGGTAGGAATGGCAAAAGTAGGAAGGATGTTTATCTTATACAGAGCATCCGCTTGCCAAAAAAGTGCATGGGCATCACAGAGGATGTCCGTGGAGGTGCAGGTTTGTTTTCTTCTTTCAGAAGAACTTCTGCTTGGGAAATACAGTAAAGACTGTCAGGATATTAGAGCCTTATATTTTGGATGTAGGCCTCAATAAGACTTTCAGTCTCCCCTTGGAAAGCTGTCATCTATATGCAGAGATGCTTGAGCTCTCCACAAACATGTTTTTCACTGGGAAAAGGACCACCAGTGATGGACGTGGCCCCACCAGCACCACGACGCTCGGCTCGGGCTCTCCCTTCCGGGACACTGCACAGGAGATGTTTTCAGCTCAAACTCACTGTCAGATAGTGAGGAAACAGTGATGGCAACCAACTGCTCTGCCTTAATGTCAGAGTCCAAACGCCTTCTTTCACTGCTGAATTTGTACACATCTTTCTCGCTTCCATAGAAATGTCTTATTCATAAGGAGGAAGACTTTTTTTTTCAGTGTCATTCTTGTCTAAGGATCAATTTTTCTCTTCGTTTCCCAGGAAGACTGCTGAATGTCATTCCCCACACCCTGCAAAGTTTCACAACAAGCATGGGAAACCTGGGCAAAACAGCTTTGCCTGCTGACATCAGTTAGACGTCAAAAAGTTTAGTGTTGTGAAAACTAAACCCTGAGATTTAGCCCTAATCTCTGTGTCTTAATTCCCTAAGAACCACACTAAAGGTGCTCACCAGTTTGTGAGGATATGCAACAAAGACCAGGACAACCAGTTTCTCCAGTACCAGCATCATAGAAATAACTTGGACTGTTCCACTTAAGGAGAAATAAGGCAAAAAGGATAGTGGCATTACAGGACATGGAGGATTTGCTCCCTCCTGGTGCAGAAATGACAGAGTTGTCTTAGACTAAATGCAAATTAGAGGTGCAATATCTCAAAGACACCAAAAGCACTGTAACATGTATGAAACAGCCTAAGGTTCAAAAGGAACTCAATACTCACCTGGAATTGCTATGGGAAACAGCTGCTGGAAAAGCTGTCTGGAAAAATGCCTTCAACAGATGAGTTTTCAGCCAGCCTACCCGGACCCTTTAGCCCTTCTGAGTAGAGAATTTCATTACAGACACAAAAAAAAACCCAAGAAATCCGTCTATGACACAGAAGGTTTCCAGGGTCTTGATGGTATCTGCAAGCACGGAGAAGACCTGCCATCAAGAGATGTGTCCTAAAAGTCTCTCTTGGGAAAATATTGAAAATACGGTCTAGAATCAAATTCTATATGTTCACATTGACTTCAAGGGCCATTTGCACCACTGAAAACTCACCCTATCTTTCTCTGGAGACCTCTGCATCATCCACCATTGTCACGTAACTTCTGCAGCAAATAGGTGAGGACCTTGTTAATTACCCAGCTTTCATGCATTCCTGCAGTCAAACCCATCCTTGGCGGCAAATAGGGAATGATCCTGCAGGAAAACAGGTTTTAGATGACATTTCATTACTCGGCACCTGACTCTAGATTTGATAAAAATAAATGTGTTTAAGATGTCTCTGTTCTGCTGAGATGGAGAGCCCTCAAGCAAGCTCTATCACTAAGGCTTTGGATGCTGATCAGACTTGGGCAAGTATTAAAGTTGGTGTGGTTTGCCAAAGCTTCAGAAAGGAGTGATTTCACCATGTGATAAAGCTGACAACGAGCTGATAAAGCTCATCTTGCCTTTTTCAACACAGCCGTGAAGCTTTATGTTCTGCCCTAACACGCTTTTGTCCCAGGTCATCACAACTAGAAATGAGGCAGAGATACAGAGTTTCTGTGGATTTTTTTTCAAGGAGTGAAAGTTTTAAATTGAAAAGAAGTGATAATTAGCAAAGCTTTGGCTCCAGTAAGTGGATTTCATTGATTTTTTAAAAAGAAATAAATAAAAAAGACAGGCAAAACCCCACCATACACCAGCTGCACGCTTTGGGCTATGATAGGTAGAATGCATCCAACTCACTGCTCTGAGGTGAGTATCTCTACTACTCTGATGATCATATAAACAGCAAAATCAGATACCCAGCAACAAACCAAACACAATATATAGCTATTAGGCACAGATTCCATGCACCTTCACAGCCTGTTCAAGACTAATGTTGGATAAAGGTTGCTCTCCTGCAGCCCCTGTATCTTCCAAGGAGCCCCCGATCAGGGGTTCCTGGGGCTGCTCTGCTCCACGGGTGGATGAAGAGCACCTCACACTGCCTGTGTTTACCTCGCAGAGGTGTTGGAGGCCGTAATTAATTACTGTTTGTAGAACTCATCGAGACCGTTAGAGACAGGCACTAGAGAGAAAGGCTGGTGCTATAAATTATTACACTTGAGAACATTCAAAACTCTTCAGCCTTCCACTGCTCGCCTTCTCACAATCTTGAAGCATTTCCTTTTCTCCTTCTGAAATGAGATTTGCCCTCTTGACACGCACAAACCATTAGAGAGGCTGTATTTACAAGCACCTAACAGTATTTTCTCAAGTTTATTTTGACATTGACTTTTAATCAACGTGATGATGATTGAAAAAGCCAGCCCAGTGTTTCAGTAAAAAGGAATATTAAAAGTACATTGACTGTGTCTACAAAGATACGCAATTAAAAAGTATGAGTCAAGCGCTGTTATTTAACACTTGACTTTACTTATGTTGAACTCTTGTGGCCCTGTTGTGTACATGGTTAAATGTGCAGTGCTGTGTGTTTCGAGTAAATCGGCTGTAAGCAATTTTATATTTTAATGAAAATAATTACGGTTTGAGTAATATGAAGTGTATCTGAAGTATAACCCCCGATGCTACTTCCCCAGAATTAGCTGTGATATAAATTATCATGATTTATTATGGTTACTCTGCGCTTTATGCATTTGTAGGGGATCCTGGCTAGCAATGACGATTCCTAACTAACAAAGAATTGCATTTCAAAAGCAATTTTTTCTTGGATCTCATCCGTAATTCTTCCACAAAAGTGATATGATTTAACTATGCTGCAGTATGTGATATCGCAAAGATGGCATTATTGTGCTGTCATTTTGACAGCTTACTTTAATTTACACCATTTAATGGATGAATACTTTTCTTTTAAAAAAAAAAAAATCTGGTGTTATTCTTTCTTAATATACCATATGCCATGGATCCCACATGTACTTCTTTGCATAAGCACACCAAATTATATAGTGGTATAAAGCAACCTATGTGTCATACGCAACCTATCGTTTGAGTGACACATCAGAAGGTGAAGTCCTGCCTGTTCTTCAAAGATGCTGTGGATCCTAAGACATTTCTGAGCCCCCGGTTGAAATATGCCGCGCAATACGTTCTGTACCGATTAGCATCTGTTCACCTCAGAGATGGGCACTTTTCAGATACGCCGTACAAAAATAAATTTGTGAAAGTCATTTCCCTTGGTAGAAGCAGCATTATAGATAGTGTAAAGATTATTATAATTGCATTACTGCAAAAGCTAATATCTGCAGCAGCTGGTTTCAATTGCAACCACTATCTTAAATGACTTTGTCAAGCAAAATCTCTTCCAGTTCCTAACATGTTTTGCCAGCTAATAGTAAGTAACCACTCATCAGTACACCCAAAGGTTGGACAATCATTCCCTTTGTCTGCTTTAGGGGTGGGCAGCCTGATCATTCCTCTCTTCAGGGAATTAAGGGGTGACCTCCAAAGGGAGCAGAGAATACACCAATGTGATCCAGGCCTGTCCACACCTCACTCCTAAAAGCATACCTCTGACCAGCTCACCAGAGCTTCCAGAACCAAACTCGTTTCTTTAGGCAGCCTTCCTAAAGGATACAGAAGCTGAGGCTACCCATAATAGCTGAGGGAGCTGGGGCTGTTCAGCCTGGAGAAGAGAAGGATCCGGGGAGACCTTAGAGCAGCCTTTCAGTACCTCAAGGGAGCTCCAGGAGAGCTGGAGAGGGACTCTTGGTCAGGAAGTGGAGTGACAGGACAAGGGGTAATGGTTTTAAATTGAAAGAGGGAAGATTTAGATTGGATATTAGGAAGAATCTTTTTCCTGTGAGAGTGGTGAGGCACTGGAACACGTTGCCCAGAGAAGCTGTGGCTGCCCCACCCCTGGAGGGGTTCAAGGCCAGGCTGGATGGGGCTTGGAGCAACCTGGTGTGGTGGGAGGTGTCCCTGCCCATGGCAGGGGGATTGGAACTCGATGATCTTTGAGATCCTTTCCAACTCTAACCATTCTATGATTCTATGATAATGCAAACTGCTCAAAAGTTGTGCAGCTGCCACTAAGTTCAAGAGAACAAGATCTTCTCAGGAGGATCTATTACCCTGGGTTCAAACATGCTGTGAAAACACCTATACAGCTTCCATGTCACACCTGATTTTTATCTGCTTTGCTTGGGCCTATCCACAAAACCTGCTGTTGACTTGCTCGACAGAGCCTGCAATCCTGGCACAGGAGAAACCTCTCAAAACTTCAGCAAATCCACTGTGGGATGTTCTCTCTGTAGGGGAAAATTTCATGGTGCTTTTGGGAAAAAGCTCAATTTAAGAAAAAAAGTTAACAGTAACGTTTTTTTACAGGGTGGTAAGCAAGCTGATGATACACCAAGAACTTGGTTTTATTTAGAAAACTTGCGTTTACTTTTCGAGGACATGTAAGGGTTAAATAATTTAAATCTATAACAAAACCCAAAAAAAAAAAAAAAAAAAAAAAAGGTTGCCTAGTTGTTCTGTTTTCCTCTTACAAATATTATTTTTGGATGGAAAAGCTGTAGACAAAATGCAGCAAGAGCTCAGGATTTCAAGCGGGAGGTGTCCAAGGTTGAAAAGGATTTTGTTGATGTGAACTGCAGAGATACAGCATACCCTTACATTTACTTAGCTCTTTGATGTCATACGCAATACCCAGTATGGCATTACAACCAACTATACCTCCCATAAAAATACAGAGATTCCACATGGAGTAAAACTGCAGTGAATGAATAACCCTGTCAAGGTGTATTTGGTGAGATATTAAGCCATCCTTACTTGAAATTCCGATTCACACATTCTGTACCGACTTACATGCCTGAGAATGTGCAAACATTCCAGAGAAAACCAGGAAAGAGTTTACGTTAAATTCCATCACACTGACTACCAATACTTTTGGAATAAGAAAACACATAAGGTATTTAGAAAATTATGTGCTTATTCATAAATTATAAATTTTTGTGGAAAAATAAATAATTTGCCTTTTTGAAAAACATTAATTTAAGGCAGTAGCTAGGATTTAATCTGTGACACCTAAAAAATGGTCAGGGGTTTTTGTATGATCGGCCATGAACTATTTGCACGTAACCGAGAAACAGATATTGACAACTGCCACGTACTTCCAGCACCTACTGAAAATTATCAAGAATTTAAATTATCTTCAGATGCTTATTAAGAAAGCTGCAGACCACTGAGCAGCAGATTAAACAACTGACACAAATGTGATTTATTTTATTTACACCTAAGTGTGAGTGGTCATATCAGGTAGAAAAATATCAGAGCTAAATAACAGTAAAGAGAAGGCAGCAAACACTTATGTGTTGGGAAGGGCTTTTTATTTATAAAAGATTTATTTAAGGGTGGTTTTTTTTTTTGCAGAAGACATTTTAGAAATAGGATTTAGCATTTCAATTGGGCAAAATGCTGCATTTTTTATAAACCTGAGGTAGAAATCTTATAGTGTAGAAGGGGCAGTGAACAGCAGCTGTTTCCCCCTCCGATGTGAAAGAAGAGATGGGGAAACTTTACAAGTCAGACACGTGGCCCTTTGACCCCGCACGATACTGGATAACCCTCTGCAATGTCAAGCGATGGATCATCTTACCTGCTGCCTGCAAAACGGATCTTCCTTATGTGCGTGGAAAAGGGAGCTTCATAGAGAAGCTCCCTTTTCTGCCTGCAAAACGGACCTTCCTTACGTGCGTGGAAAAGGGAGCTTCTCTATGTCTGAAACAGACCTCCTCCTGTTCTACTTAACCTACGGAAGTAAAACAAAATAAACAAAAAAAAAAAAAAAAAAAAAACAAACAACAACANAACCTACGGAAGTAAAACAAAATAAACCAAAAAAAAAAAAAAAAGGGAAGAAAAAAAATGACAAAAAGAGATAAATTTGTACAGAAAATCAAAGGCAAACCCAAAAATACTTCCCAAACCAGCCTTGACAAGTTGAATTTCTAGGCACTTTTTTAGTGTGGGAAGGGAATTCTGGAAAAACACAGCAGGCTTTGAGGGCCTGTTGGAAAGGAGAGTGTTTCTGGCCACTGAGGAAAGCCTTGGAGAGCACACTGGTACCATATCATATTTGTTTCTGATGAATTTAGTTGGTCAGCCCTCTTCCTCCTTCCATACAGTACATGCACACTGATCTATAACACACACATATGGACACCAGCCTATAGGCTGCAAATGCCAGATCAGATATAGTAAATTTAAGAGCATATAAATGTTTTTTCATAATAGTATGTATTCAATTTTGTCAGTAATGCAAGTCCACAGACATGGTTCGAAAGTTTTTCTCCTCTCTTATGTGATCATAACATAATGAAGGAAAATCGTTTCAATTCAACATAGTAACGACTTTGCTGCATTGTGATTAGAAGGTGATTAAAAGGCAAAACAACTTTCATCTGGATTCATCTGGAATCCTTAAGGAGAACCACTGCCATAGTGAAAACTAGCCCAAAAGTTTCATTCCTGCCGTTTGGTGCCACTTTGAGTGGGAAGGAGGACCTTGGGAGGTGGGGGGAGACTGGGAGGACTGTGATGTTGTTGGGACAGCAGATACTTCTTTGTCCCATCAAGGGGGAGACCAAGGTCTTGTGAAATTCATACTGTGTCACCTTGGCAGCTGCGTTCAGCCCCTCTTTGTGGTTTTAAGCACAAGCCTAGCACTATATATTTGCAATGAGCCTGCCACAGAAGCATCTTGTTCAAAGAGCTGACGAGATTTACTTTATCAGGCTACAGCCTGATATTTACTTTAATAAGGCTACAGCCCTGTCTAATACGGCACATGAGGGAAGAGAAACTTCCTTAAAAGCCCTCAAAATTTCTCTTCATACCACCCACAGGCACGATCGTCACTTAACCATCCTGAAAGCTAAAAAAGCCATGTGCTGTGCTTGCATCCCGCAGAACCTCGCTACCCCTTGTCCTGCTGGTGGAAGCCTGGGGAGGAATAACTCCGTCAGCCGCTTGGCGAGGCTGCCAAATAAATGTGGAGAGCCGGATTTCCCCAGGGCCCTCCCTTCCCATCTTGGCACAGAGCTCAGCGCGCTGAGCGCTTTTTGGGGTGGGTCTTCGTCTCAGTACGAAAACCTGGCCACAAGATTTAGAATCAAAGGCATCGAGTTCCAAAACCTGTGGAAAATCTGGCACTTGCTGAGATGTCAGAGGACTTATGGTCAAAATATGGCCATAATCACTAAAATATACAATTGCGGTTCATAATCAGTGGTACTCGCTCACACAAATAGTTTCATTGACTTCAGTCACAGGAAATACTAATTTTGTCTAAGACTTCTAAGACCTAGAAGACAACAGTAGCATTAATATTATTAAGACAGATCTATCTTTGTCTTGCCGTTAGGAATGTATCGCTACAGTGGATGCAAAGCAGAGTCACTGTTAATTCTATAACAGAACTAATTCTGCACCACCTCACCATTGCATGGCAGCAAGAAGTGGGCTTCTTTTATTCCTTGGAAAACATAAAGAAGCAAAGAGGTGTTAAAGGGAAGCATGTTTTTTTTGGTCAGAGTACAGTAAAATATTGGCAAAGCACAAAAGAACGACGCGGTGCCCAAGAAAGGATAAACAAATAATTGCTTTTCAAGCTGTGGTTTGGTTCTATCACAAAAAACAGTCACACAGTTGAGATACTCAACATTTGAGCTTTTAAATCACTGCTTTGGGATGCTCCCTCATTAAGGGATCAGCTCTATAACTTATCAGCTAATGGACCGGTGCGCATCAGCAGCTGGATGATAGATATACTTCAAGACAAGGACATGCTCCAGCATGTGCTTATAAAGCTCTTTTGAACACAGGATCAGGGTCCTGGGTTAGGCCAGACATAAGCAGTCTTACAATATTTTCTTAAAGTATTGCCCAGCCTTTGGAAATACAGCTTAGCGTCTTGGATTCTTCTCATAAAGTGAAAAGGGCCATGTGTCTTGTAAAGACTAGCCCCAAGGGAACTGAGGTAAAGTATTTTTGTAGCCTTAACACAAATTTTCCTTGTGTTTATGGCTTCATTATTTTAGTGGGTGTGTTATTTCAGTGTGTTTTTCTGCTACTTATTTTCTATCTTTTTTACTGCTTTCTTTTTTTTTTTCCTGCCATTTTTAAATAAGGAAAATTGACTCAACAGATGATGCAGACATCTTTATAGAAGAGCTACTGGTTTTCATTTCTGTCTCCTGAACCTTGGATAGTCACGCACTTAATACGCTCAAAGAATATTTCTGTAACATTATAATATTAAAGTAACGGCTAACATCTTATCAATGGAAAAGTTTCCCATATGAATAGAAATGAAATTTTCTAGGCATCTATCTTCTGTTCAATGTACGTAAAGAGTTAAGACAGAGTGAATTAAAGTAGTACAACTGGCAACAGAAAAATTGTTTCTGATTAGCAGGAAAACCCAGGATTAGGATGCGGTTACTCTGCAGTTGCAAAATCTGAACTTCAGTAATTTCTGGCAGAGGGGATGGGGGAAAAATAAAAGAAGAAAAAAAGCAGTGAAAGCACTGAAAACTAACACAGCTCTTTCAAGATAAACTCATCAAAAATATTGGTCCTCACACCTATGGAGTTGGTCCCTACAGTGGTAGAGACCTACCTGTGTAATAGCCTGTTGGAACTGGTAGGACAGGTACCCTCTACTGTGTCTGTCTGGCCTGGGCACAGTGTTTTTCACAAAAAGTGCCGTTTTTGTTTGGTGCCAAAGGTACGTGAATCGGTACAGCTTCAACCAAAATGCACAAAGACAGCAGCTGTTGGTCAAGCACAGCTAATTTTCTATTCTCATGACCCATCCAAATTTCCAGTTTATTAATTATCACATTTACTTTACCTCACATCAACTCACTTGCCAGATCTGCTTTACTGGTTGCTTGTTTGCCTAATTAGCAGTAATTTGCACATTAAGTGAGCCCATAAGTTCCCTGTACAGTCTGTGCTTTGGGACTCCAGCGATCACCAAGTTGTCGGGCAAAGTTTTGATAAGAAGCAATGCTAAAGTAAATTCTACAAGCCGTCACCCTGAGGCAAAATAAGTTCACAGTAGGGATGACTTGGTAAAATAATAGGAAGCCTGAAGCTTTTCTCAAACATCAACCAAAACTTCCAGCCAAATTTTTTTACAAGACGTGGAGTTAGCTTTTGGGCTTTTTTTGGTTTTGTTTTGTGGTTGTTTTGTTTTTTTTTTTTTTTTAAATTTGTCATAGCCTTTTGTTCTGTGCAAAAAAAAAAAAAAAAAAACAACAAACAAAAGGCTATTCTTGGATTTATGACATGAGAAAATCTAGGAAGGAAAGGAGACCTCATGAGAAAGCCTCTTTTAACAACATTTTTACAGAGCTCTCAAAGTGTGTGTGTGTACACAGGGGCAGAAAATTGTGCATCAAGCTAACAAAACACAATGTACTATAACGTGATGAGTTGCTTTGCTTACCGAGTCAAAATAGCTGGTACGATGCATTAAAACCTGGCAGAGTCCTTACGTTCCTGTCCCATGATGTGGAGACTGCATCTTCGGTGAGAGATTGACATTGAGTTGCCCAGGGCTCAGCAGGGCCAAATTTCTCCTCTTTCAGCTGGATGTATCTCAAATATTCTCTTGACTTCCTTCAAATACTTAAAAAGTATGATGGTGGGGCATAGGACAAATTCAAGACACAGGTAGAAGTACACTCAAAGGAGAGCAGATCAGAAAGTTGCAGAGGTTTTATGGTTTTAAACAAAGCAAGAAGTGCAACAACAACAAAAAAAATGCAATAGTTTCAACACACAGAACAGTTTGGAAACACAACACATGACTGACAACTAAAAGCAGATTAACATCAAGGAATACTACTTTACCATGTCATCGTAAGAGGCAACTGGTGCCCCCTTCTTCCTTCACGTCTATCTAGGGTACCATGCACATGCAAGTGGTGGAGTCACCATTCTTGAAGGTATTTACAAGATGGATAGATATTGTGCTGATGGACAATGTTTAGTGGTGGCAGTGCTTGTTTAATGGTCAGGCTTAATGATCTGAAAAAGTCCCTTCCAACCTAGATGATTCTATGATTCAGTTTGCCATGGATGCAACTGGACTCACCATGGACTAAAAAATATACCCAAAGCACAATCATAGAAATTAATTAAGAATATAAAGCCTCACACTCATCACTCCTCTCTAGTTTAATTAATCCTTTTCTTTCATTCTGGTTCTGGAGTTTCAGAGAATGCTTGAGTTTAAAATTCTCTTCCTATGCACAGGACTATACATTTCTCTTGACCTCTGCCATGTTATTTCTGCCTCCATGAAATAACTTAATTCTCCTTAGAGGTCCTTTTGATTAGACAGTCCTTGTTGAGTAAGATCCAATTAGTGGAAAATAAGGGAGGATATATAAAAAGGCATTGGTCATTGACGAAATAGAAATTACAGCCAAAGGTACCTCCCTGCAAATGCTTCATGCTACAGTTACTGAACTTTCATCCTACAGAGAACAGCCCATGAGTCAGGTCAAAGGATGAGCAAGAGAGCCCAGTAGTGGCTGTAAATGGATTTATACTGGTGTCCAGGACCTGGTCATTGGGCTGGACAGACTTTCTCATGACCTACCTTACTGAGAGATCTTCTGAACCTGGTTTTCATGCCTGGTGCAGGGCTCAGGCAGCTGTTGCAATCTGGTCAGCTGGGACAGCAGCCTCATAAAAGTGGATATCAGTGTTCTTTTCACAGTCTCATCTGATATCTTTTCCTAGAAAAGCACCTGTGTGGGAAATTGCCCCTCGTTGTGGTCTAATGTTCTAACCAAGTGTTAAAATACTGATCTTTAGGTAGGATATAACATAGCTTGAAATGTCCCATCCAGTTCCAAAGCACTTCTCCAAAAAGTAAAAGCAGAATAAAAACCCTAAGATCGCTACTAACATGTAAACTATATTTAAGTAAAGCAAAATAGCAGAGAAAAAACCACATTTTTTTATTGTTAACACAATAGAAAATTAAGCGCCAAACTTTCAACAAATTGTGCCATACGCTTTCGCAGCAGCAAAAGTTTATTATTTCACTATTTCATCTCACCTTGTGTCATTAAAATATAGGACACAAGTAGTAAAACACAAAGTAAATATGCACATATCTTTACACCATGTAGTGTAGCTATAAATTATACTCTTTGATAACAGCTGTACTATAGCAATCATTTGAGTAGTGCAGCTGCCACAACAATATCAAATTTTATAGTTAAAAAGCAGTCAAAACTTTAATGGTACAGTGGAGGTAGATATATATTGTGCTATAAATAAACATTATCTAATGAAGAAATGAAACATGTTTATTTTTCCTTGACATATCGTTCAATATCATATATCTTTGCTCCTGCAAGCTGCTATAATAGCAGCCATTATACTTCAGCATGTGTAACGACAAAGTCTGTAGTTGTACTAATTATGTTGGATTTAAATGAGGGATGGGAGAACTTCAGACAACGTGGCCTTGCAAGCAAGGCCCTCGTTTCATTAAAGCCGTATCTTAAAATCTTATCAGAGTTAACGTGCTGGCAGAGGTTCTGAAGGGACCGGGAATGCAGTGAGAAAGGAGTGGGTTTTTCCCTCAGACGATGACTTGCGCTGCGTTTGCCTGACGTGGTGTAATTGATCTGGTGTGCAGGAGACCATGAGAACTGATGTACTGGTTCAGACAAGTAGTTGCTGCCACATTATTCAAAGCCATGAAAAGCCTCTGAAAGGATAGGAGAATGCACGGGTCTAGCTGAGGCAGACTCCCAAGGTGATATGTGCCTCAAATGCAGTCACCATGAATGGAGTTTTGTTCCTGGAACTGCTGGTGTCCTACTAGTGAGTCTCAGGATGCAGTGACAGAGCACTGGTGACACGTCTAAAGATGTTCACCTGCTTATTGAGTAAAGAGTGAACGAGGGTATGGACTTGTGGAAGGGATCTGCAGCAAACGTGCTGGATACATCTAAATTTGGGGAATCCACAGAACATGACTCACCATGCTTGATAGGAAAAGGGGTAATGGTTTTAAATTGGAAAAGGGAAGATTTAGATTAGATATCAGGAAGAAATCCTCTCCTATGAGGGTGGTGAGGCACTGGAACAGGTCACCCAGAGAAGCTGTGGATGCTGCACCCCTGGAAGGGTTCAAGGCCAGGCTGGATGGGGCTTGGAGCAACCTGATCTAGTGGAAGGTGTCCCTGCCTGGGGCAGGGGGGTTGGAATCTTTAAGGTGCCTTCCAACTCTAACAATTCTATCATTCTATTCTGTGATTCTATGCTACGTAAGGAAGGGCCACAAAACATTGTCTAACATTCTGGTGTGTCTTTCTGTATTGTCACTTGAGTCCAGGGTAAACCTCTAAAAGATACCTCCCAGGCCCTTCTACCCACCTCATTAGGAGCCACAGCAAAGAGCCACACACTGGGGGCCTTTTGATAGGCACTAAAATGCAAGTGCACACCAAAGTGAGACCCAACACAGTCTAATGGCTTAGCAGGGGATCAACTCATGGGACCACACTAGTCTCAGTCCAAGGCTAACCCTAAAACATAAAATCATAGAATGGTTAGAGTTGGAAGGGACCTTGAAGATCACCGCGTACCAACCCCCCTGCCATGGTCAGGGAAAACATAAACACGATAGACCGAGCTCCTCAGTACCAGCTTCTCTCCTCTTCAGATCCATCCCTACTTCACCACCACTCACTAACAGAGCGTCAGACCTCCAAGTAAAAGACCAAAGTTCAGAGCTATAATATGCCACAAGTCAAGAAAGAGAGGTGGGAGAAAGCGAACAAAATCCTGGGTTCCTGCAACACTAGGGAATTTGGCAAGTAAAATCCATTAACCCCATTCTCTTAAAAATCCTCCTTGGGAAGCTGTGCCTCCCCCCTTCCCAGTAGAAGCATCTTTGCCAGAAGGGAGATTACCATCTTGCCTGGAGTTTGCCTCCTGTTCGGCGTGTGTTACTCTGAAGGTGACACACGGACACCCTGGTGGGAACTGCAGCCACCCAGGGGAGCTGATCCACTGGAGATCAGACCCCCAACAAACAGCTTACCGCAGTTAAGCTTTCTGCATGCCCCCCATCCGAGCTCCTCAGGGTGCTTTCACTTGCCATCAATGGCACATTTATCTGAAAAACCCCATGAGATGTTGTAAAATAAACCCGACAGCTGTTAGCAGAAGATGACAAATCCTGGATACCTTTCTGCCACATTGCAACCTATACTATTTACTCCATGTTTACAAACAAGTTGCTACAGAAAAATATGATGTCCTGGCATTTAGAGAAGCTCTAGAAATTACTCACTCCCCTGGAATTCTGCATGACAAATTAAGACTAGGCTTCGACTCCTAATAAATGTAGCTAGAGCAGAGTTTCATAAACATTCTTGAGATTTCTTCTGTAACAGCTTTATTTTGGCTCCCCACTTTTCCTGCTTAAACAAATGGAAAGGTTGGCTGATATTGTCAAAATACAGCACTTCTCATGAACCAGGAGTCATTTATTAATGTAATTTATTGAGCCTGCGTTGTAAAACATAAAATCATATTTCTACAGGGGGAAAAAAAAAAATCATTATGTTAAGCTAAGATTATTTTCTTTTAAAAGATAAATTATTGCAATTGTGGATCCCGCAAGTAAGATTATGCTCTTCCAGAACTGGCCTTTCAGAGGCCAGAGGGGTGAATTTTAATGACCCGTGCAATGTTGGGTAAGAACAGAACAGATGTTTACACAACCATCAGGTAGACCTTTGTTTATATAAACACACCACAGTAGATAATATCTAATACCTTTCTCATGGCTTGAAATAACCTTCCCCCGAAAAATACAAACAGCCTTTTTTTCCCAGTTGTGAAGATGCTTAAAATCTAATTAATACACAGTTGACTGAAAACCCACCAAACTGCTCACACAGGGTCGGACCTGTCATCTGGTGTCACCTCTTTCATGACACAGTCTTAATCTCCTCCTTTGTCGTTATATTGCAGTTTTTGCTCTAAAGGTTTCTGCACTAAAAAAGTGGGAAGGTGAAGCCATAGTTCAATTCAATTTATTTTTATATTGCCTCTCATACAAAGTCTTTCAAAACGCTTTATAGTGAGAGATAAAATAATCATATAACACTTGCCAGAATTCAACATGGTGACTTTCACACACTCAGGGTAAAGCTACGTACCAGAGAAGGGAAATTTAGAAAATTTAGAAACAGAGAGAGTATTAATAAATATGCATTGGATCCACACTGTATAGTAATGAGAAGAGGGCAGCAGAACCCTGCCATGGTGTATTCATAGCCCTTCCTTTAGGCAGGGGGGGCCCCCCCACCTCTGCAGATGCACAGAGACACGTACGTGGAAGAGGATGAGCATGGTGAGGGAGTCATCACCCAAAGGAGCCCTCTGCAGCTGCAGTGGGCACAGAAACATGAGGTGGTTGTTTCTCCCCACATGTAGATGCAACTTCTACCCCAAAAATGAGAAAACTTCAGCCTGTCTTGAGAAAGGAATGGAAACACACATCAAGGCACTGATGTTCATCATACAGGGCTACAAAGATGATGATGAGGGGCCTAGAACATGTCTCCTATGAGGGACTTGGGTCATCTTAGTCTGGAGAAGACTGAGGGGGGAACTGATCAACGCCTATAAATACTGAGAGGGTGGGTGTCAGGAGGATGGGGCCAGTCTTTTTTAAGTGGTGTCCAGTGGCAGGAGAAGAGGTAATGGACACAAACAGAAACATGGGAAATTCCATCTAAACATGACGAGGAACTTCTTTACTTTGAGGGTGGCAGAGACCTGGAAGAGGCTGCCCAGAGAAGTGGTGGAGTCTCCATCTCTGGAGACATTCAAAAAACTCCTGGACAAGTTCCTGTGCAACCTTTTCTAGGAGAACCTGCTTTGGCAGAGGGGTTGGACTAGGTGATCTCCAGAGGTCCTTTCCAACCCATATCATTCTGTGGTTCTGTGTGACAAATACAGCCCAAGAATACCCCAGCAACCACAGGGGGGCAAGGTTTCTGCAAAAGAAGAGCGTATAATGGACAGCAAAGCAAAAACTGCTTATGGCAACATGGTTGTTATACTTAATTCAAGTTGATTATAAACACTCAGTGTCCAAAACATGGCCCTTTACTAAGTATTGCAACTATTTATAGGGATAATCCTGGAGCCACAAGCAGCAGCCCATGGGCTTCGTTTACCCCAACAAAACCCATTCTCATCGAGTCTGGAAAAGAGGCATGGAAAAACTGCCTCTCAGGCTCCTCAAGTGATCCTACTCCCATCTAAGCAAAACCGGACCAGAACACTCACCCAGTTTATTCCACTATAACCTCAAGCAGCACGGGAGAAAGACACTCCCAAACCCACGCTTGTCGTTAAGCAATGGGCGTTATAAACTCTGTGACACGGTCTTAAATTGTCATTCTAAAAGTTTACTACATCTCTGAGGCCCATCATTTCAGGCGCCCGCACATACAGAAGCCTGCTAAAAGAGCATTTAGGGTAATATTTGCGCAGCTGCTAATATTTCTTCCTACCTATCTTCATGCCCATGCTGCTCAACCAAAGTCACGTCTTTATAATGCACAGGAAGAAAACACAATATATAGTAACTCATTTTCTGACCTTTTAATATTTCTGTCATTGATTGTCAGAAGTGAGGACTGCTCTCTATCCTAAGGTGATGGATTATTTAATTAACTATTGACCTTTTCAGTATCAGATGTTGACAATGAATGCGCTCCTGTGTAAGCTGCCTCCTCTGGATGCTGTTCAGTTCCCCATTGCAGGTTGATTTGTCTCACGTTCTGCTTTTAGACCTAATGTTTCTATTAAAAACAAGTCAAAGTCTCGTATTTAGTGAAGAATGCTTCTATGATCTACTGCTTTGAGTTTTCTTTTGAACACTGGCTGCATTTATAGCGGAATTGATATGAATATTAACAGAATGAAGTCTTTCATAGATAAAATCATTACTGCTTACCTATCGCTTCGGTTTCTGGCACGCTTTCAGGACAACTTCTTCTGCACCAGGAAACAAAGAAGCCAAACGCAGAAAGGAAAATTGCTCATCATCTGTGCACACGGATCAAGAGACGTCCCAGACTAAAAACTGTAAGAAACATTTGATATTACACTTTGCCTTTGGGCCCAGCAAAGGCTCCAGCCAGGAACATGACATTTATACTGAGCACCTTCAAAAAGCAAGCATTTCACTACTCTCCCAGGCGACAGCAATTGTTTACACAAAAGCAAATCGTCTTAAGACTTGTTTTTCCCCCAGAAAACCAAAGAGAAAGGATCCAGATCTTCATCCTGGAAACCCAGAATCCCTGTGCTCCGTTCTCAGCAATTACGTATCCCGCTGCGATCTTTCTATAAGCAAACAAGGTATTTTCCTCCACGAGCACGTTGTTGGAACCGAACACTGAACAAATGATTCGTGCCTCCAGGTTGTCAGAGAGATTTACATGTGACTACACAACAGTTTGGGTATTTCGTTGTGATTTCTCACCAGGGCCAAGCGCTCTGATTAATCTAACATATTCCTGGTAGAAGCCGCACAGCATTCCTCCAGGAAAAAATAAAAAAAAAAATAAAAAACCTTGGAGCCTGACGCACCTTTGGAATAAATATTCTCTTCTAATTTAATCTCTTCACTTAGAAAACACATTTTTACCAAACCCTGTACCAGATAGAAGTTTTGGGGGCTTTTTGTGTGCTAAACGGTCATTGATATTTT
The DNA here is from genome assembly GCA_013398155.1 of Pedionomus torquatus. Lineage (NCBI taxonomy): Eukaryota > Metazoa > Chordata > Aves > Charadriiformes > Pedionomidae > Pedionomus > Pedionomus torquatus. The sequence continues at coordinate 168,157 of VZRU01008282.1, forward strand.
TTCACAGCATTCCATTGCCTTAATTATTTTGGCAATTATACCATCATACCATCACCTCAGAGGAGTAAATTCCATAAAACATCCCTGTGCCAGCAGAGAATAACAATTAAAAAATTTCCAGAAGAGTAATTTACAAGAAATCGTTGTGCTCCCTTATTTTTTTTGTTTGATGTTTGGATTTTTAAAGTAAATAAATAAATAAATATCTGTGAAATTAGCAGCACACACAGCAGTAAATATTCCTAACCGCTGATGGATTTGGTAAAGTGGTTTTAATCAGAAGCTTTCCTTTTGCATCAATCAGCTTTCCCCGTAACCTAAGAGAGACCCCTACATATGTCATTGATATACCCAGATCGGCCGAGTTATAAGGCTGATTTTTTTTTTTT
>VZRU01008282.1:185168-211099 GCA_013398155.1 Pedionomus torquatus
TATATATATATTTATTTTTTTTCACTTTAGAGGTGGAGACCAAGAATCCCGCTCTCATAGAGGGTGGGCTGGGGCATTGAGCAAAGACATGGATGCCAGTGAAGGTAACAGTCCATGCACTGGCCAAGCCCTTCATAGTTCATTCATCAGTTTTCAGACTTTAACCCTTCTTGCTAATGCCCTCAAGAGAAAAAAAAACACATAAGGAGCCTCCATGTGCAAGTTGCCAAGGCTCTACCTTGGCAGTAGATATGAACAACTGCCAGGACCTTGCTCATCTCTGTCCCATCCTGCCATCTCCTTCCAACCAAACCTTGCTTTAGCAGGCACAGAGTGAACACACACGTGCAAAGCTCAACAGGATCATCCACAGATGCAAGTGTCCAAACAAAGCTACAGCAATGACCACATCAACTATCTGCTGTCAGCCTGGGGACTGTGACTAACTTGCACATACATTTGCATAAGTTATATAAAAATGAATGTATAAAGTTATATTTATCTGTACTTGTATCTTCTATGAGATGAGTGGATGTTGCTTGTCCACCCACAGTAAAAACTTACAATATTGTAGGCTTATAAATACAGAAAGGAGGAGAGCAAATTACAACAGATTTCTCCCAGGCTACACTTCAAATATTGTTCAGAGGAATGGGGTGGTGGACAGGAGCTAGGGCTTGCAACACATCAACAAGTTTGTCACCAATATGACACCATTTCCAGTGTTGTTGGGTTCCCATGAATATGGAAATTGGGACTGATGAGGTGTGATAAATCATTTTGCTTCTTCACCTTCATTTCCCACAGCATCCAGGGCCCTTGCACCAATCCTGTTAGTTGCAGTTCTCTGTATCCCCCCCCCAAAAAACTGGGCACAATTGTGAGAAATCAGGGTCTGAGCCAGCTCCCACTAGAAGTTGGTGGGAGTTCTCCTGTTAACTTCAAAGAGAGCTGAAGCAGGTCCTCACTGCAGAGGGAGGAAGATGTTCGTTGAGATTTACAAACGTGATTTTCCATTTGTGTTTCCTAACTTCATAATCTCAGTTTCTTGGACTAATGCCACCGGTTGCTGTTCTGTAGTTGATTTACAATAAACAGAAGACAATCTCTGTAAACTTGTACTTTACTGCCAGTGACACACACTTCAGATTACTTCTGTATTCTCAATGAAAAAAAAAAAAAAAAAGAAAATTAAAAAAAAAAGAAAAATTACTGTATTTCCTCCAGATCTTTGTAGTATCTGGCTTAATCCCTAATTGAAGAAGAGTAGATTGTTATGGAGACACAAATTATATTGTACATAATGAATTTCATCAGAATACAAATATAACAATATTGCTTTCTGCCTTTCAACTAGGGAACATCGTATTTTAAGCCTGGGAATCATTTAGCTTTCAGATTTCTCAAAGTAGTTGCAAGGAGACTTGGAATTTCAAAGTAATTGCAAGGGTATGTGAAGCTCAAATCCAACTTAATGACAAAGAGGAAGAGAAACCAAGAAATCTCAATTAACATAACCAGCAATAACTAGATTCAGTTTCTGGGTGAACAGTATCAGATTAGTACGAGGAAATGAAACATTCATTTAGGCAACACCAAGGACTTGTCAGAAGGAGGAAAATAGGGCAGGAGACCCCAAGTTGCCATTACCCCTCTGAAACATCACGGATCAAAGAGGCCCAAACTGCTCCCAGTAAGAAAATGACCAAACTTCCCTCAGCAGGGTTAGTTTTATTTATCATTCCATTTTTGCTTTTCCCTTCAAAGTTGCCCAGTCGGTAGAACTAATATGTTTATTCTCAGAAAAAGAATGAAAAATAAGAGGTCTTACTAAAAATACAACTCATTCTTACCTATTGTATAGTGATTTGCCTACCTATATTGTCTGTGCTTTTAGATATATATATATATAGAGAGAGAGAGAGAAAAAAAAACAACACTGATTCTCCAGGGAACATAATTTAGTAAGTAACTCTACCAGCACGTAAAGAAATATTTGTAGTCACTGTTATTCTGTATCCATGCATTCATCTCTGTAAGCACAAGATCAACAAGTTTTTCTTGAAACTTTTATTGTGTGTCCAATTGAACAAGAATATCTTCTTTGGCTAACACGATATAAATTACCTAATTAAGACAAATGACCTGTGTAATAAACCCACATATACAAAACATGTGCGGCAAACAGTTTTTCAGCCCAAATGTGTCATTGGATTTTATTTTATTTTTAATTTAGGGGGAAAAAAAATATACCACATGTAGACTAATAGTCTCCCAAATTTCCTTTTTCTTTTTTCTTTCAATTATGGGGGCATCGTCATTACACAAGTCCAAAAGGAAGTTCCTCATGTTGAGAGGTGTGCGATTTCTTTTCAGATTTTCACCAAAAAAAAAAAAAAAAAAAAAGAGGATGATATGTTCAACTTTAAAAGTTGACGTGTATCTATGATGCTATGAACTTATGTATGGCAGTAATATAGATCATTCTATATCACTATTACAATTCCTGCTGAATAAAAAACCAACACAATACAGAGTTACCATAACACATGTAGTTCCAACAGCATGAAGTCCCAAAGGATGAATGTGGTCCTCGAGTACATGAAATGGAGGATAACATGAAACAGCAGAGAGTTGCCATCTCCTCTGTCTACAGCACTGAGGAAGTCATTACCCAAAAAAAACCCAACATTCCATTCTGGCATTCACACAATACAGAACATGGCCAAAAACCTGGAATTAGCAAAGAAAAAAACCCAACTAACATTTTTAAATAACTCACCTTACAGATTTAAACTCCACCTGTTTAATTTCTAAAAAAAAGAAGGGTTTTGGTATAAGTTTAGTCAAATGTAGAGAAGGAGAATCAAAATCCAAAGGTGAGAAGTTAAGGCAAAAGAAATTTAAGTGAGAAATATTTTAAATACTGATAAAGCATCAGAACAGCATATTAAAACTTGTTCTTTTCTGATGAGGAATATTTCTCAAGCTAAGGTTTTAGGAACTGTTTAAGCTGAAGCATAAATTAGAAATATCACGGTGCTGTTACTGAACAAAGCCCTGCAGCCAATAGATCAAGAGGTCAGACTAGTCCCCTCTGACCTTTAAATATAAGAGCAGCATTTTATTTAGGACTTCTATTATTTGTATTCCGTTAGTTCCGAGTGTTCCCAGTCACAATTAAACTCCGCAGCACGGAAGATCCTGAACAAACAGAGAGATTTCATGGGCTGTCCCCCAAGAGCTTACAGTCTTAAAGCTCGATTTTACAACTTCCAGTGAATGAAGTTGCACATAAGTGGGATCGTTTTCCCAAATTCAATGATAACACAATACCGACATTTATTATAATGGTCTTTCTTTCATTTTGCCATCACAATATTTGGGAGTTCGACTGCATTACTTGCTAAGTAGCCTAGTCTGTGTTTTGCTCATACGAGACTCCGAATTGCCATTTTAAGTTCCTGAGTTTATTAACTTTAAATTTCTGGTGCCAGTTATTTTATATGGCAAGCCAGAAGGCAGGAAGAAGCCTGTGACTGACACGACACGTACATGTTCCTGGCAAATACACTGGAGACTTCTGTCTTTGATCTGAACCACTCTAATAGAGAAAGCCTCATCATGTTGGCTAGACAGACACTATTTTCACTTTTTAAGGCCTTCAAGGTCCCCAATTTACCCAAGGAAAGTTTTATTAATCTTCGTTTTGGCATATCCAAGCTAATGGGTTGTTCCAATTTTAAATTCGTCTGTTGAAACGGCCCCACTTTTAGCGTCCCTCCTGTTGGTTTGATGTCTGGGGCTGATGTACGTGCTTCTGCCTACCGGTGCCAAGAAATTACGTGTGCCGTGTTTGAGCAGTGCAGTTCACGTCCCCAGAATTGTTATATTTCTGATCGCCACAATAGTTACTAAAAGCTTGTGCTCCAGACTGGTGGGATTCGGTTTCAATTTTTAGCACACTATTTTCACTGCATCCCACACCCAGCCACATCTTATCTATCATTGGCTTCTGACAGATACATATTTTATCTTTTGACAAGCAACCCACTTGACTGCTTCCCTGTGACATCATCTTATCTCTGAACGTACCAACCTGTTAATAACTTCATTTTCTGGTTGAATTTTTCCAAATTAAATTAAGCAGGCAAAACATGTTAAGCTCACCCAGTCCTCTTAGCACTTCTGCTGAAGGGCATCTTCCGATAGCTTGATTTTGAAAAGGGCAGCACACAACCTGTTCAGAGAGGGATCTGGTCCAAAATATCAGGTTTCTGGAAGGTGGAAGATTTCTTCCTCAGCTAAGAAACACAAAAAGAACAAAACACAAAACGAAACAGCAAAAATTATTTATCATCTGTTATGTAATATTCTACGGATTATATCATTATTTAACGGTACTTGAAGGAAACCCTTATGAGATAAAAAGGAGCAATACAGTCTAACACAAACTAATTTTCAATTTTTCTTCTGTAGATAGAGAGATAGAAGCTAAATATAGTCCTACGGTAGCATGAAATAATTTTTTCTCTATCTTGTGACAATAAAAAGTCAGCAGAAGCTTTTCTTTCATGTTAATTAAAATAATTTTAGGGGGGAAAAAATCTTCTTCCTGGATATACTATTTAATATTCTTAATTAAATATGGGCACTTTTGTACTTATCTTATTCCATAATTAGCTCTTCTGTGGAAGCAATACTGCCCTGGATGCGAAATCACAGGACAGTGACAAAATTTAATTGGATAACATGGACACAAAATCAGAAAATCAGGCTCTTTTCCCAGTTGTGTAGCTCAGAACATTTTTTTCCCCATTCTGTGCCTCAGTCTGCTGCCATTTAAATGGAAAATATTGCACAGAGATGAAGAAAAATCAATATGAAAAAAGTAGCACAACTTATTTTTTCCAGTTGTGTTACAGGCAGAAGCACTTGTAGATCCTGGAGGTTTCTTCCTGCACTCAAGTTGTTTCAAGAAGAAAGTTGGCATTCATAGAGCCATGAGCATCAATCCTGACCCGCTCAGCTACTGGGGGTCAAGAAGAGATCCAAAGCAGCATAGCCACGCTGTGCCTATAAGTGAACTGGCATCTCTGACCATCACCCCATCCCAGGGAATCACCCAGTGGTGGACCTCTGTGCTCTGGACACTTCCTGCCTTGGAGAAAATGCTCTTGGCATTGCCCACCTAAAGCAACCAGGACCATGAGAAGGAGAAAGCCTACCAAGCATAGCTCAGCGCTAGAGAGGAACCAAAATGCTTCATTTTCGCTTTGCGCCTGTGATGTGCTCTTCACCAAGAGGATGGATGAGGAGTCAAGAGAAAAGTTGATATAATTGATATAATTATAATGAAATATAATAAAAAAAATAATAATATAATCCCCCTCCCCTTTCCCCCTTTGAAAGCCTATTCAGAGACCTGAGCCGCATAAATCACCATTGCATAAATTACCACTATGGTGGGACTTCATTAGCATTCATGGATTGCATTGCTTGATATATCTAAAAATACCCATTTAGGGCCAAATCCTCATTCTTTTCAATTCAAGGAGAGCATAACTTTCAGCTCTAACAGAGTGTCAGACTCCAACGGGGAGTTTTGAAAACACAGTGGATCTCATTGGGCTTCATACCAGCAATCTTCAAGAGATGCCTGGTGTGAGAAACGCCACCCAGCACCGGAGAGAGCTGGGAGAATGTGCTGGGGAATGCCAGAGCTCCCCTCGCTCCCCGCTCCTCTCCACTGTAAACTTCTAAGCCAACCCTATACGTATTGGAAAACACATTTAGACCAAAAACTCAAGAGCCTGAGTTACAATAAATGCTTTCGTTTTCTTTACCAAAGCTTAAGAAAAATTCTCATGGTGCTAACAGTGGCCTGATCCCATCCATGGTGTTCCTATAACAATCCGGTTTTAAAATTGTGGTGGGTTTTGCCTAGGAGAGAATTCCAGACCTGAGGCAGAAGGAACCTGGGGTCAGAGACCAGCTACGGAAAAGGCTGAGCCTTTTAAACAGAAATGTGTGTTATTTGGGAGCTATAACACAGAGCTGAAACACATGCCATTGTATTGAGAAGTGAAAAAAACCAAACCCACCCCAATTTCTAACTTGTTTAAAATAGATTTAATTAGAACTAATACAAATGCATCTTTCCTGCATGGTTGATCTAATCAACACTGGCAGCTTTAATTACAAGCCTATTTAAGGTGAACATATTGCATTACTGGGAAAAAGATGCATTATTTCACACGGTAGGTGTACCTCCTACTTCTCTATCTGTCACGCAGGCAGCGTCTTTAATAGCTGTTAATGTTATGTCTCATTTTCTAAGTTCAATTTTTGAAGTTTCCACGCACAATCCAATGGAATCCAACCCAAATCTAATAATTGCAATCTATTTTATTTTTTCCTCACTATTTAGTTTTCACCACAAAGAGAATGACAGGTCTAATATGAGGCTCCTGAAATGTAGTTACATCTAAGCTTCAGCGCTCCAGAGCACATAAAATAAATATATGATCAATGAAATGAAACATGACAAAATGTTTCATATTGATGTTATTTTTCTTTTCAAAACGTCTTTTATGGTTAATGCCCTCAGTCACTTTTTCCATACATTTTCTTTTTTGTAATATATAGCTTTCCTAGTTCTGATTTCAAGTTCAGGGTGCCTGGGGAGAATTGGAAGATTTCTTCAAACCAAGACTGTTCCTTCAGCCTTTCACATGAGAAAATTGTTAGGCGCATTAAAGTATTCCTGACTATGTTGCATTCCTTTGTTCAGAATGAGTTTTGGGAACACATCCTTTTCTCATTATATTTCCATAAAATATATTTGATCTATTCTATTCTTAGAATACCTCTGATGTGGTCTGTGAATGGAGCACAGTATAAAAATATTTCTTCTTTTTTTTTTTTTTTTTTTTTTTTTTTTTTTTTAATACGAGACAAAATGTTTCCATTTCTTAGACACATAAAAAGTCGTTATATAGCACTCCACGAAAGTAAAACTTTACAGAAAGTTTGGGTATAACTCGGTGCAGATCACAAAAGGAATCCATCCTCACAGAGTCCCGTTGTAACTCAGAGCCTCATCAGATGCGCACAGAGAGTGATAGAAGGAGAAAGAGGAGAGGACTAGAAAAAAAGGAAAGAGAAATAGAGAAGGAATGAGACCTGGATAATACTACTGGGAAGCAAGTTTATATTTAGAAGCACGGAAAGATGTTAACCATGTGCCTCCTAGAAAAAAATAAATCTGCCGTAATAGTAGTTGACAATAAAATCACCTTTGGAAAAAGTCTTAATACTTTCAGAGCACAACCCAGGATATTTCCAAATGCAGACAGATGTTTTAAATGTTTACACAGACAGATCGTTGCCACAATTTAGGCATTTTTTTTCCCTGCCTTTGCTTGCCTATCTCCTGATTGTTGTCTTCTTTAGGACCTCGAGAAACACCAAGTAGCAGCCTCTCTGAGCAGCTCTTTTCTGCAGCTCGGGCTTGACTTGGCTGCTCATCGCTACACCCATAAAATTATGGTTTTGATCAATCGCTTCAGAACCCTTTTTTCTCGCTCTGAAGTTTTCCGTTCGCCCAAGGAGCGCTGCTCCAACCTGACATGTTGGAAACATGAGGATGAAGAGCACAAAGTCTTCTCCAGTCCGGCTTCGCCCCGGTCTGGCGGGCAGTGAAATGCCTCCACACACATGGCCAGGGCAGAAATTGCCCCATCCAGCAGCCAAACGTGCCCCTGGTTTTCACTCCAGTAATGTCATCTGCTGCGGACCGGCAGCCTGCAGCAGCCCAGCTGCATTGGTTACTGACCACAAATGACTTAATCCCCAGTATAAACAAGGCCTAACGTTCAAGCTCCTCTGCCGATTCCCTCGCAGCTTCCTACTCACAGTTCACGGAAGATGACTTCTTCTTGTTCCCACGACTGGAGAGTCGGGATCAAAGACTTGAAGGGAAAGAATATAAAGTTTTCCTTTTCTTCTTCTTCTTTTGTTTATATTCTTTTTCAAATTCAGGTTGCATATGCCTTTGCTTCACTGTGTTGAGGTGTGGTTTGTTTGGTTTTGGTTTTTTTGTTTTGTTTGCTTTTTTGTTTTTTTTTAAATAAAGATTTAAAATCGCCATTAAAAAAAATGTTACATTTTTAAGCAGTAACAGGCTTGCATAGGTACCGGCAGCAGCAGCTGCATGGGATGCAGTTTGTGCCTCTCACTGTCCTCATAAATGCATATATTTATTGCTGATTGTTTAACAGACAAACTGGCATTCCCTCCAGATGCTGTTTGAACAGCCAAGGGAAGGCTTCAATCGGCTGAGCCAGAAAGCAGGTGAGGCAGGGTCTGGGTTTTGTTTGGGTTTCTTATCAATCTCATCAGAACTGAAAAACATCGGTGAAAAACTGCATGAACAAGAAATGTAAAAACAGCAAAAAAAAAAAAATGTCGGGCTCTTTCTTTAAATTAATATTTCCCTTTGGAGGAGGGAAATACAACTTACAGTCTTAAAATCGGACCGGTGGTGTCTGCCTGACAGCCTTCGATGTACCGACAGCACAAAACAACTGCCTGGTCCTGCACGATAGCCAGAGACTGGAAATGTGGGAATGATTCAGGTAGGTGTGCTGGCAGGGCTGTGTCATCTACCCCACAACGCACCTGGTTGCTATCGCTTTTACTTTAAAGAGCACTAAAACTCAGCTAATAAAATTTAAAAAGAAAAATCATATAAAGTGACACACAAGCAAGTTTCACATATGAATAAAAAAGCTTTAGCATGTTCTTTGACACGTGAAGGGTACGTTCTCTTTTATCGGGCTTTTCCAGATTATAGTAATGAAAAACACGCACTACCTAAAAATAAAATAAAATAAAATAAATACCCAAACCCACCCACATTAATAAGTACTGCATGTGTAACAGGATCACTTTGGCAAAGGAAATTTCCACACACCCTCCCCATGAAATTTTCACGGGAAACATACAACGATGCGTTTTCATCAAAATGTCCACAAGTTCGCACACATAAAGGATCTTATACGAAGGCAAACTATTTTCCCCTAGGAAGCCTCCATTTCCAGCAGTTGTTTGAGTTGCCACGAGGCAACTTCAGCACCCTTGGCTCTTCTACCACCACTCCAAACATCCTTCAAACCAAGGATCTCAGCTCTGCCCATCTCAGGAGAACCCAGCCACCCAGCAGATCCACACCCCAGGCAGGTGGCCAGCGTCACATTTGTAGAGGACCCTGTACTTCTTGTCATTGTCTTATGGAACAGCTCTAAGAGCACTGGAGATGCTGATGGGAAACAAGACTACCCCAGTACACACCTGCTAGATGAGCGTCTCTGGAAGAAGTGACACAGTGCACCATGGGTCATTTAATGAAGTTCATCCTAAGTTCTCAGGGTCAGATGAAGCCTTTCACACAAACCCCCCTGACTACATCGTGGTTGAATTTCAGCCACTTTCTTCATTGAAGAAACTCATCGGTTCCAGCTCTCGCTACAAGGAGCTGAAGAACCAGTCTCTGATAGACACCATCCCCTCTCACATTTGCTCTCACCAGTGTTCACAGTTGCCCAAGACAACAAGTTGGCCACAAGCAGCCTGACCATGCACATCTGGCACAAGAAGGTGCACAGGCAGCTCATTCCAGACACTGCATGGGAGAATGCCCCAATACAGCCCTGTGGGTGGTTTTTGTCCACTTTGGAGAAAAAAAAAACTCAACAAGAATTAAAAAAAAAAAAAAAAAAGGAAAAGAAATAATCAAATAATTGGCTTCCCATCTAGCTTACAAAATCTGGAAAAGTTGGGCTCAGGAAAGCTTTTCTATCTCAGTTTCCACCACCACATGCTGTACATCTACTTAAGTGTAAGGTGAAGGCCGGTGACAGAGTGAGCATTTTGTTTATTGACATTTCTTCATATCAGCTCAGCCATCTACAGGATCAATCCCTTAATTTGCAACATCTTTTAAGCATGTCAGAGATCAGAAATGAGCCATATCTTGCTTCTTAATAAGTTTCTATATAAATCACTGCCTTATTAAAAACAAAATATAGCATCCTCCACTAATGATCAAATTCTACAGTTTAGCAATGTTAATGACCCTTTACTGTAGAACACTGAAATATTTTTATAATAAAGGTTGTGACTTGCATTGTATTTATTGTAAGCAGGGGGTTTATATTTTAGAAAAAAAATCAATATTTTAATATGTAACACCTAAATATATGACCTTCCAATGGCTACATTTCAAAGGCAATATGTGTGTTCCATTTAACTTTTTTTTTTAAAAAAAAGGCAAAAAAAAAATAAAAAAAAAAGCTCTCACTCTTCAGAAAGTTGTAAATATTCTAGAAAGCTTGTTAGTCATGAAATCTTGTAAACTGAAATTTGTTCAGGGCAAGGCAAGGGGAATCTATATGATTTTCAGCACACTGCCTTTGTTTCAGATGCACTGGTTCACGTGTCAGCACGCCAATGTGTTATGCCTGGTTACATGTGTCTTGTTGTGTTAAAATTATGTTCCTGACATACCCAGGCTCAATGCCCCATCTCCATTGTGTGTCAGGTTACTCATGTTAAGAGCGTTAGCTTTTAATTTCCTTATTTTTGGCATTGCATGAATTTGCTGTACTAGAGAATAAGACTGATGCCCTCTTCCATCACTGGTCCCAGTAGAGACCGCCCAACAAGACTCTTTTGCCCACCAGGGCTCCAAACACACTTAAATCACACCTGGCAGTGGTCCGAGCAGAAAGAAGAAGCTGTACAATAATTGGCTCTATCAGCTGAATACGGCTCGATTCATATTGCTTTCCCACATCCTTCCCTCAAAGCCCTGTTCCTCACTGGAAAAAATGATGGATGGTTCCGTTTGTCACCTGTGCTAAATGTGATTTTGTGTTAAAAGTTCACAATCTGCTTCCTGATAAAAGGCTACACGGCCATGGGAAGGTGACTGGCTCTCTTCAAGGGGTACATTGAGGTGATCCTTGGTGCCATGGAAGATTCAGCTACAGGCCATCATCTCCAGTGGACACAGAGGAGGCTGACGGGTGTGCAAAATCTCATGGTTAACTAGAAATCGTTGATAAATTGAGCAAATGTGGGCTTTGACCTCACTGAAATCAAACTAGGTAGGATTATTGTTTTCCAACATAATTCTCATCTAGCTGTTAGAAACTCAGACATCAGTCTCCAGCATTAATGTTTGCTTCTGATAAATTCAATTAAATTAATCCAAATATTTTCCCTTTCTTCCTCTTAAATAATAAATTGTAATCAGCCCAGTATGTGGGACTTACTTTGGAATAGCCAAAAGTCATCAGTAAACAGAAGTTTTCTTTACAAGGACATTTTTAATTTCTTTTCCTTTTGACGTACCAGTGTCAAAACATGAAACCTCTCAACACAGGGCTCAAGACTTAGTAAAATTATAATTTTCTTTATTATGGATGTAAAATAGAGAAAACCTGTAGTATCAAGTTTTTATGGGGCCACAATGGTAATATGACATGTCTCAAACACTTCATGCAGAGTTAGATTTTTTTAGTTCTCTCTTAAATCAGGGCACAAGACAGAGCCCCATGGCACAACACTTAGGGTGGCAGTGGGAATTACTCCAATAAACACCCAACATTTACTTTATGTGTCCTCTCCATATGCTTGACAGTCAAGGATTTGAAGTCAAGGATTCGCCCACAGAAGTTGTGGCTGCCTCATCCCTGGAAGGGTTCAAGGCCAGGCTGGATGGGGCTTGGAGCAACCTGGTGTGGTGGGAGGTGTCCCTGCCCACGGCAGAGGGGCTGGAACTCAGTGATCTTTAAGGTCCCTTCCAGCTCTAACCATTCTGTGATTCTAAGTCTCTTGGAGTGAGATATATAGAGAGATCTGTCACCTGAAAAAGTCTACAGTTCTGTTTTCCTACAATAAACATTGACATTTTTGACCCTTTCAAGTGAAAAGCAAACATCCTATGGCTTAATATTGTATCATACAAACGTGGGCAGCCATTCCATTGAGCAGAAGCACGAATGTATTCACTTTTTGAATTCCTATACCAGGGCTACCTCTCCTCTGGGAAAGGGACCCTAGACCTCATAAATTTACATTATGAATTATTTATAGAAGCACAAAAGTAAACATTTTCCTTGAGTGAAGACTTTTGTACAGCTGACTTTGCAAGTATCTTCCATGTTTGGGTCTTGAGGTAACATCCTTCAAAAGTGACAGAAACTAATTTTATAAAAGCAAGAAGCAACAAAGTAATGAATAATTGAGCTATCAAGCATAATTGCTTCACATGTCAATGTTTCTCCAACAACAGCAGCTGATGCATTCTTTATCATCTCAATACACTCATTAAAAGTAACAGGTATTACCAGTTGTTGCAAAATTTTGACAGCAAGTCCTGACTTTTGAAGCTAACGTAAGTACTGACATGTATATAATATGCGATCATAAAGGTACTTGTGTAGTTAAATGTGAATAAGTCTGAAATTTTCACTCAGTGTCAAGAGTCAGTCCAGGCAAAAATACACTTTAATATTTCATAATTCAAACTTTTCCTTATTATAAAGCTCCATATGTCTGCAAAGTAGCCCACTACCCCCATTTTCAGTTGTGTTTCAAACAGACAAGCAGTTTATGTTCCAGACATGGTAAGACCCTGAGATAACGTGGGGTTCTAGTTCGAGGCTTCTTAAACTGCACCAGAAGTTTTCTGAAGAAAATCTGAAAGGCAAATTTGCTAGTCTGAAACTCAACATGTTTTTTTAATGAAATTGGAATGCTGTAAGATGTAAACCAGTCAAAAAATTAAAAATAATAAACATCTCAGACTTGCTGCCTCTTTAGCTGGACAGGTTTCCCACAGCTGAATCCTTTGATGATACTCTTTGGACTTTCTATTTTAAGAAGTCATCCCTTTCTGCTTCTCTCTGGAGGCAGACTCTTTTGCTCTCCTGCCAATCTTCCTCTTGACCTTTCTGTCCTGTGTATTTGGCCCTTCCATCTCTTTTCCAATGTCCTCTCTCTCTCCTTCCCCACTGCTGGACCATCTTTCATTTCCAGTGCCAGTAATTCCCCCTGAGTTGCCGCAGACCTCTTCTTCTGCCCTGGTTGCCAAACTATTTAATCTTCTAGCCCTTCTTCTACACTTTTGCCAGAAGATTTCTCCTACTGCCAGGGAAAGCGTATTGCCAAGACCACCCCCATGTATTTGCACCAGCATAACAGCCACTATTGATTCAACTGGCTATATTAACTGCAGGAACCACATGTAGCAGTAAAAACCTATGTTATGACATCCAAGTTATATGTAAACATTGACCTTAATTGCACATCAAGAGGAAATTACTTTTCAAATACTATAGGTAATAATTTTAACTCAATCTCTAATATCCAAACCAAAATATTATGCTAAAGAACACGTAAAGATATGCATAAAGATAAGCAAACTTATTCATATACTTCTTAACCCAATCTCTGACTCTTACTGATTATTGATCAGACTCCTCCACGCCCTGTGTCAGACCAAGAACTCTTCATGTCTAGGGACTAAGGGAGGACAGTCTTTCTAGCCTTGGACAAAGACCTTATCTATACCTGCACATTATTCCCTCCCAGCTATCAAAATATCTCTTTATCTGCTCCAAGCAGATTAATATCTAAACATGATGACATTGTTATTCAAAAGTTTCAGGCTGGATTACCATAGTCCTCACAGTCACAGTAGGAAAACACTAAAAGAATTACAAATCTTTCAGAGTACAGCAAACCAGAAGCAGGGGTAGCCTCCAAGCCCATCATCCTTACACACAGCCCTCCTCCCATCAATTATCAAGCTAGATATTTAATTTTATTTTGAGTTTTCAAAGTCCTCTGAGAGATGGACCAGCTCTGTGGGCTCCATCACCCAGAATGAACATGCTCCCACTTGAGAATTGCCTTCAAATAGGAACGTAACCAAAGACTCAGAGACAGATTAAGCGGTTCAGGCAACAAAAAGAGACTCACTCCTAAAAATATAGCAATGATTAGAATACCAGCATTTCTAAAAGCTGCTAATAAATCTTGCTTTATTGACCTACAGCAGCCTTACAAAAATAATAACATAAAATAGACAACTCCACAAACCCTTCTTCATATACTGAGGCGGGGGGGAAGAATAAATGCCTCCTTTGCAAAATTTTGAAACCCAAAAGATGAATGCTGCATAAATACTTATACACAAGTAAATCAATAAAACCAGTTGTGAAGTCAGCTAAAACATCTTAAAATGCTTTCGCTTGTCTGGTGTAAACTCTCCTCAATATGAGGACACCAGAACAGTTCAGCCTACAAGCCATTCTCAACCTCAGACCTGTAAAGTCTTAAAAGCTTATTATGATTGAGGGTTTTCAAACCTGCCCCATGCCAGCTTTTACCTGGCAAAGGTAGCCATCCTCCTAATCTTCCCATTTTATGTGCTGAAGTAGAACAGTTTTCAATTTAAGGAATAAAACACCCTCCAGCTGAAGAAAACTCTCGCATTACAGCATGTTAAGAAGAATCTTCACTTCAATTGTGGTCAGTTGTCATGGAGAAAGAAGGGGGAGGGAGAGAAAAAGTATATTCCCATGTGAAAACCTTTCTCATTTCAAAAAAAAAAAAAAAAAAGAAAAGGACAGAAAAAAAATTCACAAACAAAACCCCCAACTCCCCTTCTTCCCGCGCTTGATATTTTATGCAAAGTAGGTGAATCTGGAATGAGAGATCATTTAAAAAATACTCATTATGCTATTTATGTACATAAATGTGGTTGTGTAAAAGTATAACAGGAATGCATTCACAATTGGTTTAAGTAATTTTCTCTTGGCAAACCACCATAAAAAACAGGGGCGTCATGGCGCCACCAGAATCCTAAATTGTGGTGGAGAATCATCAGTACACATGGCATTAATCTCTGTCTCCTTGCAGGAGACACCCTTGCCTGCATTACTGGCCTGTCTCTTAAATCTAAAACATTGTAACTTGAGTTTAAAATGACACCGTAAATAAGATATCCTCTTCCCCCACCCCAGCTGAAAAAATTACCCACTCTATTAAAAAGACACATACTTCAGACAGTTTACTCCTGTTAAAACGTTTCTTCACGGCCAAAGCACACCGAAAGAGCAATGCTAATGGGTTAATAATAGATCATGTAATCTTCAGTACTCACGTTGGCCAAGATTCAGACTACTGAGAGACTTTTTAAAGATATACATATAATTAGTTAACCCATTGGTATTACATTCTTGTTACTTTGGATTGATCACAAGACTGTAGGGATCTCATTATACCAGACCAGTTTATTCTCCCTAATGACTGACAACACTTAGCTGTCTTTTAATATCTTACTATTAATCGCTTACTAAGTTTTCAAACCTTCTTTTCCCTGCTTCCAAATTTAGGCAGAGGTTTGTTAATAGAGCAATTTAAAATATCACTGTCCTCCTTGTAAGTTTCTCTGTGACTTGTAAACATTTTTTAAAATGTTCTACCAGATGAAATTCTTGTCTTTTAAAGGAAACCGTGTCTCTATTTTGGTGGAGAAAAAAAGAAAAAAAAAAAAAAAAAAAAAAAGACTGATAGTTTGGGAACACCCACTCAAGATAAAATAAGGATCCTGGAAGATTTCCTCTGGGGGTTAATGGAGGCCAGGCCAATGGCAACTGACCTTGAAGTCCCCAGATGAAGCTTCGTGTTTGTCCTCAGATTATTTATGTATTTTTTTTAAAGGATTCTTCAGAATGCAAAGCTGAGTTTGTCAACCCTGATATGGTGAGAGTCCAAAAAATGTCACTGATAAGTGCCACCTTTATATGCACTTATCGGGAAAAAAAAAAAAAAGAAAACCACCCAGGGAATTCAGCATGGAAATATTTTCAGTTGATTTTCTAACTATATTCTAACTTAGTGCAGCATTGCCAAAAACATGCTAACATAATTCAGAGATAGAACAGCAGCACGACATTAACATATTAAATAATTAGCAGATAGAGGTATTTTAAATGAAACTTACCCACAATGACACATGTTTAATTCAGATTGTGAGCCATGGTGTGCTTTTCCCCACAAGTTATATGACTGTAATACTGTCTTAAAAAGCTATTATTTTAGGTACCTCGGAAAAAAAAGAGGAGGAAAAAAAAAGTGTTAAAGATCCATACACAGGGTTTCTGCAAATGAATATGATGTATTCCAGAAACAACATGCATTCACACAGACACTCAATAAGAAAGGGACTGTTTACTCAGTTTATAGCTCAAAAACCACTAGGGACTGTGTTCCAGTATGGGAAATTTTAGTACAGAGCATTGTTAATACGAAATAAAAAGCAAGCCTGGGAAGTTAGGATTATATTTTTTTGAAAAACCTTGTTCGGACCATTAAAAAAAATATTGCCTTCTAATGTCAAAGTACAAACAAATACTTTTTCAGATGAATAAAATCTGTAATCAGTTAGATAAGAGGAATATGCCTCTTTTTTTTTTTTTTTTTTGGCATTTAATCAAACAATGAAATCACATACACATTTCCTGACACAAAAGACAAATGATGTAATAATCTGAAGGAGTTTCTCTATCTCCTTGGAACTTTGCATACTTGACTTGTTTTCCATATTTTGTGACTTTAAATGGTGGGAAAATTATATTAAAATGCTTGTAGCAGTTCCTCTAAACTAGCATCCTTTTTGTTTTATTGTATTTAATATAAAAGCAGCAATTATTTGATTTCAAAGTTATGAAAATATGTACCTTATGAGAAAACAAGCAATTTAAGCTTTAATTGGTGTCATTTTTCACAGAACTGGCAAGATTCTTGCATCCCTGGCATGTTGTTTTCTATAAAACTGCAGAGCTGCTTTCAATGAATGTTTTACGAATGTATAAGTTGTTACATGAAGGTATGCGAGTGGATGCCTGGAAATATAAGATTTCTGGGGGGATTTATTCACAAAAGATGCATTTCATTTCATAGTGTGTATACTGCAATTTTTCCTTAATATTCCTAATGTGTTTTGCTTCCCATTAAGCATTGCTTCCATTCTTGTATGGGAAGAAAGGGGAGGTATGCAAGAGGGATATTTTGCACAGGAGAAACAGAAATAAAGATGGAGGAAACAAGGGGAAAACATGCCTTTTTCTTTTTTTTTTTTTCTTAGTGAAAGGCTCAATCCCGAATTTAACTTCATGAAGCATACAACACTCAGGCCTTTCCCTATATGAAGCATTATTTTCTTCTTTTAAAACGTATTTTAAACAATACCCACAAGATGTGAACTAGAGGCCTCCAAAACCAGCTCCTGTAAAGATGTGACTCAAGAGATAACCCCAGTCAAAGACTGAAGTCTGCGTGTACAGCTATCCAGCCCCACACCAGCCATGGTAAGGAGTATATGACCACAAATATCAAGATACCCAACGTGTTGTGATGGTCCAGCCATAAGGAGAAAGCTTTTGCAGATTGAAATATGACCACAAACCTGAGACATGGCCATAACTGTTGTCTGCATTAAGGGTCTTAGGAAGGAGAGGGAGCCTCGTGGGTGCTGGGTGCTGCTGTGCCACTCATCTTCAATGTCCTCTCAGAGGCTTGAATAATCAAACTAGAAAGGGGTCCTACTGGTCTGGAGAGTGGTAGGTACGCCCAGCAAGAGGATATTTCACCAGTAGATTGGTCCAGGACTCGGTGCTGTCCTGATGTAAGAAAAGGAGCAATGCTGTGTAAAGAAGGGTGTGAGAGGAGAACATCTCTGTGGGTCCATCAGCCTCACAGCAACAGGGAGCTGCCCTACCTCTTTATGGGACTATCTTCCCCTTAGCACAGAGACAGTGGTCACCACTCAACGAACACATGTAGCACAAGGACTTTGGTGCTTTGCTTTAGCCAGCAGATACTTAGACATGACATCATCCAAAAGGACTTCAAAGAGCAAATATTTCACCCTGTACATGGGCCAAACTGGTGAATTAATTCTTTCATATACCCAGGAAATTTTCTTCTTCCAGAATAACTACGTTCCACTAAAAGCCAACCATTGCCACTGAATTCAGACCCTGTTGTGCATAATCAGCCTTGCACGAGGTGGTCAGTGTCTCAAAGAGAGTGCAGGAGACCAGAACTTTATTTACCCTTCTTATAAACGAGGGACATCACGAGCTAAGGTGTCACAAGGTACTGCACAGGGAACATCAGCGAGTCTCAGCCTCAACCAGGAGGACATGTTGGTGCTGAGCACTTAATTAAGGGTTCACAGCCATTTAGTCCATAATTTCTGTTCCAGATTTTATGAGGTAGACACCAGTGCTTTTGGCTCACAAATGTTTCCACTCAGACACGCGTTTACTGGAACCAGTAGTGGGTACCTGTGAAATACCCAAATACAGTGACAGGCTCTGCAGCCTCTCATCTCATCCACCTTCCCATACATTCCCTTCTTACATCAAAACACCAGCTACCGTGGCTTTCTATCTGCCTGTGACCATTCCTTCTTTACACTTCAACATTTTAATTAAAAAGCAATAAAACACTTTAATTTGAGGTTTGTACATAAAAATACAAGTAAAAATGGCCTGAACACTGGGCAAATACTATTGAAATCTGAGCTGAAAGGCAGTTAGAGTAACTTTAACCACCTGAGAAATGCAATAATCACCCTGAAATGCACAGCCTGGAGTGTTTTATTGCCATTATAAACTGCAATTTATACATTAAAATAAGGAAAACAGTCAGACCCATCCATTTATGAGCTATAATAAATATGGTTATGACATCACTGACAACCAGTCACAAACTTCCAAACACATCCAGAGCTTTAAAGCAATTTCACGATTACCTTTTAAATCTGTTTTCTATCAGCACATGTGTAATTCTTGGGTGTGCACACAGCCATTGGCCTGACTCAGCAACAGTGTCTTCACGGGTGTGAAGGTCTCCTGCCTTTTGCAAGCCATTGGCCTGACTTTCATGTCTTTTGCACCCATCCAGCCCCTCAACTAACACTTCCCATCCTCTGTCTTCCTGATGACACCCATGCAAAACCAAAATGAAATTTAAGAAAACCCTCAATGATAGAGAATCATTCCTTTTTTGGTTTTTTTTTTTGCAGCTCTCAGAATAAAACCATCACAGAATTTGGGAAAAACACTGTTTTGGGGAAACCTCTGCAATGTCTATTTTGGCTTTCATGAAGTCCCTTCTTTTTGAGGGACAAGTGATCCTCAAGTCTTTGTGCTGAGCGGTTGCACACCAGGAGAGTTAGCCATTCGTGTGCAGCCTTGAATCCAGCTGCTGAATTGCTTCTGCTAGATTTCTCCTTCAAATATAGCCCCAACATTTGTTCTTTCCACTGTTGCAAGTTTCTTGGGGGCGGAGAGTTTCTAAAATGAATAAATCGTACCTCAGGGAACAGCTCTTCTCTAAGAACAAGCTAACAGGATAAGCCTATAATAGAAATATAAATCAACTGCAAAACTTTTCTTTTTTTCTTCTTTCTTTTTTTTTTTTTTTTCCAGTTGAGGGTGTTTTTCCCTAAAAATCATCAGTGCAACAATTTCCTTCTTTACTGCTCAGTCCCTTTCTGGATGAAATCTGTCCTGGTCCTTCTGCCTTCCAGCTGCCAATGCATTTGTTGCGTGCACCGCGGCTTCTTTGGGATAAAAGATCTTTGACTTCATCCTCAGGCTCCGATAACTGGAGCTAAGCCGGAGAAGATGAGCTGTGGTAGCAGTTGCATGGGCCCGGTCCAGCAGTGGCTGCCAAACACAAGGGCCCCCTATGAGGAGGACAACAGCTGAAGACGTTCAGATCAGAGGGAACTCGCTGTGCTAAAGCCAAGAGGAGCTGGGAGTCACGGGGTGAGGAGCAGCCATCAATTTGGTGTCATGCTGTGCGCAAGACAGGCTGAAGCAAAGCACCAGGGTGACCTGTCTGATTCACCATCACAAGCAAAGGCTAAATACCAAGTGAGGGAAGGAAGAAGCACACGCCATGCTGGAGAAGACACAGCCTTTGATATGCTTAGTTAAACATAAGGTCTTGCGAGATTTAAGAGTAATGACCCTGTTATTTTACATTTTAACCCTCCCACTCAACGCATAGTGTTCCCCTTCTGTTCCTATCTTTTCGTCTGCCATTGTTTTCCCATAAATTACCCCAAATTTCTCACAGAAGGTATTTTCCATTTTCGTTCTGCTCAGAAGAACATCATCTCACCAGGGACTGCTCTTCAAATCCTCCACCTTCCCTTGCTAGGCATCAATCTCAGCTCTTGGTGGAAACTTCTGGCACCAGCAAATGACACTGACCAAGCAGGCAAACAGACTTAATAAAACACAGAAAGTATCTCGTGGCCAGCAAAGGTAGGACAGCATGGATGCTGCAACAGACAGGAGAACAACTCTCAGAGGAGAAAAAAGTCTTTTACAGGCCTTTTCACAAGTTTCTTCTGAAGACATACCGTGATCTATTGGCTCACAGAGGGATCTTAGCAGTTGCCAAGAGTCCTGATATTTGTCTTCACAATGCCCCTCTGAAGTAAAAGAAAAAAAGTACTATTTTTAACACTCTGAGGACATGAAAACTAAAAACGAAGTATATTGTGTGATTTTTCCATGGAAAGCCATGCAAAACAAATGGCAACTAAGACAAACAATTTTCAGGTGACTTAGTCAAGTCTACACTGCCTGTGTGTATACTTCAGAGCAGCCCATTAATAGCGAGGTGTACTTTTGGTCTTATTTCTTTCTTCTCTCTTACTCTTTCAAGGCAAAACAAGTGCCTTGTTTGTTTGTTCTTGAGCACCGAACGCTTGTTAATACTTGAAATCGGACGTCCAAAATTTTCACCTTGAATTTGAGGCTTAAAAGGAAAAAGTGCAGTATAAAACTGTATTTTTAAGGTAAACCAGTAGAGAGTGAAGTCCAGATCCACCATGCTTCTAGTTTTCAATATATTACAATATCCTCATAGTAACAAGTAGAGAGGGAATAAATACAAGTACTACGGCTGAAGTCACACTTCAGATGAAGATGAAATCAACCACCTGCATAAGAAGAGATCTTCTAGATCACCCATATATGGTAGAAAAGGTTATTTTTCTTCAGCACTAGACTATCACCTTTTCCATCCAGCCGGATTCACCCAAATATCTGAACCAAAGCTGAGGTTACAACTTTTGTCTCTGTGACTTCATTATCTGCCCACCGAAACACAGGACATGATCTCTCTTGTCCATTTTACATTACCGTGAGCAACATTGGCAGATGTGTATTTCATCCCACTAATGCATTGCTTTCGATTGTGGAAGACCCCAGCCAATTCTCCATCTCTGTCAGGAAGCTCCCGTTAGGAGAGAAAAAAAGAAAAAAAAAAAGAGAAAAGAGAAAAACAAACAACATCAACAAAAAAAAGAATAACCAAACACCAACCCACCAGATGAAGGGGATAAAATTGCTCCTTCTTTCTTTCAGCTGCAATTCTCACTGAAATACAGAAATACATAATTCTTCTCTGGTACCATCCTACATTGTATCAAGTCAGTAGTATCCAATGAAAGCCCAAGGAAACCTTCACAGTTGGACAATAAGCCCAATGGCAGGCCTAAAGCTTTGAACAGAAAATTATTCTCTCAGCCACAGAGGAGAGCTGGGACAGGTCCATCAGCAGGGTCACAGTGGAACAATGGTCAGCTCAAGAAGACCATCAGATGTTGACCACTTCAAACCTTTTCATGGCACTGGTTTTCACCAGTTGTGTAAAAGCAGGCCAGGCACTAAGGATACTTTTTCTTTCATTTTGAGTGTGTGTGAATATTCGAAAGGGTTCATTCTGGATAACTCTAGTGAATTTAGGATGACATGCCGCTGTTGGGGGAAAGAAGAGAGAAACAAGTCATTAAATGCAATCATCGGCGGTTAGTAAAATGCTACTGAGAAGATGTCGAGAAGAAGATGGAGATGATTATAAACTTCAAATAAATTTCAATGACTGAGCAAAGGCAGAGAGGAGACCAAGCAGAGGAAGTGCTGCTCTTGGTCTGGCATAACACACAAACACATACACACCCCCAATGCTTCTCAACGCTCCTCATGAAAGAAGACACTTTGATAGCTTGAATTTTAAGAAAATTTGTAACACGCATTCAAAATTTTGAGAGCGATTATAAAAATAATATGTGTGCATGTGTCTACCAAGTATATCAGATCTTCCAGGAAAACAAAAATTATTTTATAAACTAGAAATTTGCTTTATGGACTTTTCAGCATCAACTCACACAAATTTTTCACTGATACAGAATAATTTTTCTCACTTTCATCAGAAAATAATTTGTTAGTAGGAAAAAAAAAAAAAAACCACAAAAGAAACCCATAACAACAAACCTCCTTAGTGCTCCTTATTAATATTTTAATAATTTAAATTGTTTATCAGTTACCCGTTTAATGTATTCTAGATATCTATTTGCAGACACTCACTTACACATTGCTAATGGGACAAATATCTTCTTGCCTCATTTGTTTTTATTTGGGAAAAAAGTATTAAGTTACAACAAATGCAGTGTGTGGTCTAAAATTCGGACTGGATGACCATTTCCTGATAGCCAACTGATAAGTAGGGATTACTCTGCCTCAAAACGTTGTGATGTGGTTCCTCTCAGTATTTGATATGTGTTATTTGCTATTTGAACCAAATATTCCACCACTGCACTGCTCCTCTTCCTTGATTAGACCATCTAAACTATATAAGCAGGTGGCTACTCTGATTGATTTGCTTGGACTTTATTTTTCTCGGAGGGATAGTGGAAATACTCGAGTTGGTGGGAATGATAGGTTATGAGAGGGTGGAAATCAGGCCAGCAGAATGATAAAGTACTTAAATCTTTTCTTCTGCACAGGAGCGAGCGCTGTGTATGGCTCAGCATGTGAAGCAACAGGTTAATACATCTAGCCTTTCTCTTAATAACGGGGGCAATAAAACAGCAAAAGCAAAATGTGTTTTTAACTGAGAATTCAAGCATTTCTTTTTGAGATCTCTAGTGAAAATGAATCTCTACAATTGTAAACCGAGGCTTAATCCTGCAAGGGCATATTTATATGCTTAGCTGTATCCTGGTTGAGCAGCACCATTTTCATCAATAGGATTCATCATGGGACTACTTAGAGACATTAACACTAATTAAACACAAGCATAAAACTCTTTGCAGGATTGAGACCTAAACGACTTCAATTTCCACTAAAAATTATTTTCATTTCATAATTAAAGCAAATTTTTGCTACTGGCATGGTATCTGATCTTCACTTAAATGTATAGAGATAAAACTCTGTTAGTGTAAGAGGCTTTCAGAAAGCCAATAAGAGCAGTGAAAACATCCGCATGAGAATTTCTAGGCAAGATTTGTTTTCTGTGTTGTTCCTGATTTTAATTCTTTGCCCTTCTTCATTATTACCATGACTCCACTACTAGCCCTATATGCAGTCTGACTATCATTTTTATTGGTTTTATGTCTTACAGTCTTCCTATTAACTTATTATAATATCCACTTTTGTGTCACTAAGGCATCACTTGGACACTGTATATATTGTTTGAAGTATACTGCATGTTCCCCCAGTTCTTTCATGTTCCCCTAAGACTTTGCCCGAGACGTGTTCTCTCACTCCCTACTAAACCTTGGTGGGTGCAGGGCATACTCTTGTGCTTCAGAGAGCTCAGCTTTACAGCATCCAATACAGACATGCATGTTAAAGCCTATCAACCACCAAAAATGTGAATATCCCAGTTAACGTAAATTCCCTTTTCCTAACCAAAATTTACCTTGCATACAGCAAACTTCTAGTAATTAACATCTCTACAAAGGCAGAAAATATAATTATTTGTTGAAGGCAAGTTGAGGTCCATCACATACCTTATTATATCGTGGGCAGACCCAGAGCCTGTTTTGGAAGTTTACCAGTTTTAGGCCGTGACTTGCAACTGCTGAAAATCCAAGAAAAAAAATAATTAAAAAGAGAGATAAAAGGAGTCTATGTGAGCCAACCCATGCTATTTCTATGGTATCTCCCCTTAAGGAAAAAACTCTATATGAGAATGTTAATGACTACAGGTATTATGCCTTTCCTGAGGTCACAACCATGTTCCTCTCCAATTTGAAAAGCAAGCATTGGACTCACGATCAGTCTTCTGTGGTTTCAAATCCAAGAATCACTTAGCCAGCTATTTCCTCGGCACTGCCAACCACAGCAGAGAAACACATCTTAGGACTGAGGCAATTATACTACTAACAACATTAATGTGGGTTAGGGATTTATTTTTTTTTTGGGGGGGGGAAGAACTAGTAATCCCCTAAAAAGTCTGCAGGGTTCAATAGCAAAAGCAATCTTCTGAGATTATAACATGTTTCAGATCACTAGTGTCAACAACCTTATTTTTAATATTGTTTTTTTTTTTTCCTCAGAATACATGCACTTTAAACTTCTCATGGGCCTTTTCCAAGTATTTTTCTAAAACGACATCAAGAAGCCAAGGCCAAAAACTTGATACTTCTGCTTGGACCCATCGTAAAAGTATCACTGTTTATGTTGACAAAATGGGTAGGAATTTAACCAGAGCCGTGGCCACAGGTGCCATGGTAAGCTGGAAACCGAGAAGGGGATTTAAGAGCCTAATGGAGCACATTGGGTCTAAGGATTGACAACATGGGTTTGCTCCTTGGTGCAGCCCCACCACTGCCGGGCTCAGCCCAGGAACAGTGAGGAGCTGAGCACGGGCTATTTCTGATTTGAATGCTATTTGTACTACTGGAGTCTCATTTTGAGTATTTTGAGTTCTATTTTGAGATTCTTCAATACTCTTTTTGACTCGGCTCTACACGTAATCCGGGAATATCAGGAAATATAACGTTAACCAAAATATCCCTTTCACAAAGAGTTTTTTTAGCCTCCTTTCTGAAGCTGGATTGTGACAATGGCAGGACTCCCCTTTCCACAGCACAGCCCACAGCAGCACTGCCAGCTCGGGGCTCTGAAGCCTTGAGGCAGCCCTCAAAATATGAGAATATGCTCAAAAATACTTTATTTTTAATCAAAAGTAATTGAGAGAGTGAGAATGTTTGCTTGCTCTTCATTATGAATGTGCTTCATGTATTTCTTTAAATACCTCCACATGGGGAATCCACCAGGAGAAATAATTTTTTGTGTTTTAAAAGTGAGGGGAGCTGAAAATTTCACGCCACTGAGGTTTAAAGGAAAAGAAGAGCATTGCTGTACTTCCTGAAGTTGGCAACTTCATCTTCTGCCCAAGAATAACCAAAAAGAGGGGAAGACCATGAGAAGCTTCAGACCTGTGGATAGGGGAAGGGGCATAGGCTGCCCAACGTGTCTGAATTTTAACTTTCTAAGGCACAATCATAGATTAAGTTTAATGATGAATAAATGATGAATAAATGGTATAGCACAGCACCCACCTCCTTTTAGAATCATAGAGTGGTTCGAGTTGGAAAAGATCTCAAAGATCATTGAGTTCCAAGCCCCCTGCCATGGACAGGGACACCTCCCTCCAGATCAGCTTGCCCAAAGCCCCATCCAGCCTGGCCTTGAACCCCTCCAGGGATGGGGCAGCCACAGCTTCTCTGGGCAACCTCTTCCAGTGCCTCACCACACTCACATCAAAGAATTTCTTCCTAAGATCTAATCTAAAGATCCCCTCTTCCAATTTAAAACCATTACCTCTTGTCCTACCACTGTACTTCCTGACCAAGAGTCCCTCTCCAGCTCTCCTGGAGCTCCTTCAGATCCTGAAGTGCTGCTATAAGGTCTCCCCGGAGCCTTCTCTTCTCCAGGCTGAACAGCCCCAGCTCTCTCAACGTGTCTTCATAG
>VZRU01008282.1:223127-245627 GCA_013398155.1 Pedionomus torquatus
ACTTCCAAGGGAAAAAAAAAAAAATACTGACAACTGAAGTCCATTTTAGAGCTGCTTCTGCCTTGGGACAGGAGTTGCAACTAGATGACCTCTGAAACCCCTCCCAGACATAACTTTTGTACTTCTGAGCTGAAATGCTTAAAGGTCTTTTACAACACATACTTTTATTTATTTTTTTAAATACTATAGGACATATTTCAAAGGAAAATTTAAAAGTTACAGCAAAGACTAAGGTTAAATCACCATTTATCAATGGAATCATTCTCGTTTTCTCCTGGTTATTGCATTCACTCCAGTATAACTTCTTTCACTTCTTGGGGCTTCCTGAAAAATTGAGGATACATAGAAAAGGGCCAGTACCTGGGCAACCACCACCTCTCCTCCTCCTCCTCTTTGTTACATCCTGACAATGAATATAGCCTTTTCACAGCAGAACAGCTGTGGTTTTATGGCGCTGGACTTGCGGACACAAAGAAGCCACGTACAGAGAGGACTCTGTCAAGCAGTAATTGATTTCACAGCATTTCAGACCGGCAGAGAAAACAGACCCAAGCAAACATACTGCTAAGACAGCAAAGATTTTAATTCTGTTCAAAAAGACCTGCATGTTCACTCTCCTCTTTCCTAGCCTGAAGCCTACACAGGAAACCAAACTGGACCCGTTCTCCTCCTTAGCCCTCCTCTTTGGAACATCTTCCCCTCCATCCATTCTCCATCTGTCTTCATGAAAGACACACGCCTTGGGCAAGTTTTGAACGGAGTTAAGTTTAGTTCTAAAACACCTCCACGATCTTCTGTTTTCATTTAGGTGCCCTCTCCCTGAATAACCAAGCAACTTAGAAACATAGAATGGTTTGGTTTGGAAGGGATACTCAAGATCATCAAGTTCCGACCCCCCTGCCATGGGCAGGAACATCTCCCACCAGATCAGGTTACTCAAAGCCCCGTCTAACCTGGTCTCGAAGCCCTCCAGGGATGGAGCAACCACAGCTGCTTTGGGCAAACTAGGCCCAAAATAATTTCATCCTGAGATCTCAACTAAATCTCCCTTCCTCCCATTTAAAACAAATACTCCTCATCCTATCACTACACTCCCTCACCTCATAAAGAGTCTCTCCCAAACTTCATCTTTCTCTCTGCTCTTTCTTTCTGCTTTCCTGAGAGCATCGGGGGGAACTCTCCAGAAGGTTTCTCTGCAGTAGTTAGCAGGGAAATTCAGTGTCAATTCTCATTTTGCTGCAGACATTGCATTTGGCTATCAGGGTGTTCACAGTCAGCAAACCATAACTCCTCAATGTCTCAGTCTACTCATTTGGGAAATCAAGAAAAGATAAGACTACCCATGCTTCAGGGCTATAAGGCTTGGTAAATATTTCTAAAGTGCTTTGAAAACCTGGAAAGGTGCAAAAGTTTTTATAATGACCTTAATAGTGTCCAGTTCTATGGAGTATTTTATTCCAAATCTTAAGCTCTTACAAACCACAAACCCTAACTGTGACACTCCTGTGAGATGTTTGTAAATAATTATGTTCAGGGTAATCTTTAGTCCATTGTATCGTCGACCAAAATACTGATGTCAGGCACTATAATTTGTCATTTATCTGATCTGCTAGTCCTGATGAAGTCTGTGAAACCTTTCTGTTGAAAAATATTATTGGCAAGCCCATTCAGTAGATTAGCACTAATTAGCTTAGAGTAAGAGAGTTTTATATTACTTGAAATTTGGCTCACAAAAAGGAGAATGACAAAGCAAAGAGACATGTTCCCAAACCCACAGGAGAGAAGTCAGTGGCTGAAGTTCAACTACAAGAAAAAGATAGATATATCAACAAAAAAGCCCCTTAGGCCATTATTCTCCTCTCGAACCAAGAAGCATTTAAGGTTAGCACCTTACACTTTCCAGGCATTTAGCTCCTCAGCCGTCACCACCTTGTTAAGGATACTGACTACATCGCAGATGCGAGAGGAAGTTTTGCACCACAAGTTTTTCAGGTGAAAAAGTATGTCATCAATGAAGAAGAATTACAAGTCATTAAAGCGGAGTGTATGCTGTGCATGCCTCTTAAATTCAATATAGGGAATTAAGAAGTCAAATGCCTGAGGCATTAAATATGAATGATGAATGTGAGAAATAAAATAAGTAGAAGAGAAATCTATGTGTTTCATTATATGAGGTAGCTGTGCCACTGGCACCTTTCACTTTCCTATGAGAGAAAAAATGGTCTAAGACTAGCAAGCAAAGAAAACTCAGCTTATTTTAAAAAAAAATCATATCAAAACTTGAGGAGAATAAGAAATAAAGTATTTTCCAATTTAGATTGCATTCTGATAATCTAAAAAGATAAGAGCATAGGATACTTTATGAACCAGGGATTGAGAGGCAGAGCACACATATCTTTCTTCTTAACTGGCTTCTAAAAGAACAGCCAGTCTTTAAAAGAAAGAACACAAACTATAGAAAAAAAAAAAAAGAGAAATGTCAGAAGTGACACATTATCTCATTTTAAGGCATGCGTCTGACTCCTTCTTGCAATATGAAGGATAAACAACATGAGCCACAAAGGCTTCTGTGTGTATCATAAAGCACACGGCATGGGAAACCACTTCTCTGGCTCTCTGAAGGAAATGGTTTCTTTCATGTCCGATCAAGTTTCAGAGGTATTATTATTTATTTATTTGCACACGAAGGGCTGGGAACCAAATTCACCTCCTCATTTTGTACAGTAGATTGAAGTATACATCTACTCAGCAGCCTCACTAAGGCATCTAACTTTGAGAGTTATGTGCCCCAGACGGTTAGATGCTGTCTGCATATGGGAACATCTAATAGTAAGTAAAATCTGTTAAGCTTCTGAAGGTGGTCAAACAAGCAACTCTACCCCCAGAAAAATGAGAATTAAGAACAGGCAGGAAGCATCTATAGATACTAAGAAAGAAAAAAAAAAAAAAAAAAAAACAACAGACAGTTGGATATTTTCTAGATACTGCAGATTGTGGGAGAAGTCTATGAACTGATCAGTCTAACCAGAGAGATAGAGATAAAAAATTGAAGGAGTGCTGGGGGACTATTGGAAAGATAAGAATAGATCATCAAGAGGGGAAAATATGTTTTCTTGCCCGTTTGGAGATTATGAGGTTGGTTCCAATGCAATGTAGCATACAGACACTCGATTATCAATAAATTCTGATCCAGTTTTTATTACTTATGAATGGCTTCGGACACATACGAAAACTGCAGTTGTAGAGACCTGCAAAAGCGTCTGTTCCAACTGAGCAAATTTTGAACCTCTCGTCTTGAAGTGTAGCATTTTTGTTGTTGTTGACAAACTTAAATTTTGCTCATTTTTAAGGATAAAGGCATGAATTATCCATATGTATGCACACACACATAAGTAAAGTCTATGGTGTATTTTGGCTCGCGTGGTATGTTTTCTGTCCCATATACTCTCCCCCAGATTTTTCTCAACTTATTTTCAGTCACTAAACATGAGATGTTTGCATCACGTGGTTTCTTTTTCACTACATTGTTATGTGATAGATCACAACGTGGATGGCATGGATCACATCCCAGTTGGCAAAAACCACTGCGGAGGTGGAATCAACAATATGAGCAAGATACTCACCGATCACAGAGCATCCAACAACAGGAGTAAATGATCTGGGGGCTCCTTTACATCACTTGGTAGGATCTGGCTTTGTACAGGTACCTAAAAAGGATAGAATATTACAATTAATCCCCCAAAACTTCAGGGCTTTGCACCTTTGTTTGGGCACTATGTCCTGTTCTGAATTGAACGTGGGTTTTTTGACATTTTGCACATGTTTTGTTATGGGGACTGGGTCACTGGAAGCTGTCAGAGGCTTCTTTCACAAAACGGCTGTTGTGGGAAAATCACAACTGTCAATCAGTGCTGTCCGCCACAGACATAGCAGGGTTGCTGGAATAATTCAGGTGGCACGTGGATCCTTGAGAATTTCAATCTGAATTAATCTTTTTAGAAATAAAGATTTCTTTCCCCCAGTGCCACAAACTAAAATGATGTAAGTGCAAAAATCTCTGTAGTAAATTAGCGATAAAAGAATAAAACAGTTAAGCGAATATATTTTTCATGCTTGAGGGCTGTGTGTTTAACAGTTTTCTAACTGTTCATTCATTTATATAAAAATACTTTGGTTATTATCTACTTGAGTTGAAATTAGATATTTAATTGACTGGAGGGAATGAAATTCGCTCACTTTTAAATAAGGCAATGATTTAAAAATATTCCTGTAAAGTGATTTGTAAGACCACACCAGCACTAGTTCTTGGCACACGTCCTTGTCTGTGTATATATTTTAAAAGCATGGTTGTTTTTACAAATGTAGTACTGTGAGAGCTAACTTCTTCAGAAACATGTTTATCTTAATTAGGAAAGTCAACAGACTTCTAATGGGAAGAAATGCGTATTTTTTTCTCTGTGGTATCTAAAGCATCAAAGGCCTCGTTCTCATGCCAAACCAATCTTCCTTCCTGCCTGCCTTTCAAACCCAGGTGATTGCAGACAGCTGAGCAGACATGTTCCCAAAAGCCTCTATTGACCTGGCTCCAGTCCTTTCCCGTGCTCTGTCTCCCTTTCTATCCGCATGTCACTTCTCTTTCTCTTTCTGTGTATTTGTTGTATTTTTGCCTGAGGAAACCTAGGGATATTCATGGCACTGAGGCAAATAATGTGGAATTAAAAACTAAATTCTTCAGGCCTTATCCTAGCAACAGGACCATCACCATCTGTTCAGAGGACAGGACTGCCATTATCCGCTGCATTCTTTGTACGTACTCCATCACCTGTGAGGGGAAAAACATTGCCCCTTATCCTGGGGTCTTTGTTTAAAAACAAAGTCGTCTGCTTCTTTCTGGTACACATACATTTCATAAATGTGATATACAGTACATTTAAAGGGATTAGGCAGCAATAAAAGCCTTAAAAGCTTAAAAAAAAAATAAAATAGAAAAAAAAAAAAAAAAAGAAAAAAAAAAAAAAAAAAACAAACAACCCAAACCTAAGGGAGGGCATCTGCACAATAAACAACAAAAGCAAATATTGTTCAATTTAAATAAACAGTTGAGATTAATTGGGGTAAGTTCGTACAAATTCCTCCATCTACTACCACCACCAGTAATGCGAGCACTACATCTTTGACTTTTGGGCAATTTTACAGCAGCAAAAATTGCTCTTAGGGTTTTGTTTAATTTAAAAAAGTAATTTAAAAATCTGTGTTCCTCAACATGCTGCAAAGGGCCATTTTGGCTGCTTACAAACGCTCCTCCAGCTGAAGTCCCAAAATACAGCAACAGAAGCTCAAGGGCTCCACACCTTTCACACCCAGAAAATTTCAAGTTGCTCTAAGAGCTAAAATATCACATAAATTAATTTGAACTCTTCTGCTGCTGTTTAGGATCATACTCCCTATTCCTTGTTTTCTTCTACTCTGTACATTTGAACAAGGGGAAAAGTGAGTGACAGAGGAAGAGGTAAAAAAAGAGATAAAATAAAAAAAATAATCAGTGAATTGAAAAAAAAATTCCTGGAAATAATTGCAGCAGTCTTGACCTCGTATCATGTTTTCAGTTAAAAATTATAATTTATAAAAGATGGTTGACTGTTTGTCTTGTTGTTTTTATGCCACTTATAAACAAAGCTGCAGTCTTATTTATTTCTCCGGGCTTACAGACACATTTGTGGTATGTAGCTTGGCAACATAAATTGGTAAAATCTGCCTGCTCCTACCACATCTCCGAAGTGCTCACCCCATCCCTTACAGCCACCACTCTGAAAGTCAAGGTTGTTGTGCCTCCTCCTGCCAGGGGCAAGTGCAGGGCAGAGCGTCAGCTCTTTCATCCCCCATTTCCCCATCAGCCTCATCACCCTCCCTTTCCGCTCCCTCCCCCCAGGACACCAGCAACTTCAGGCCCAGACTTCTACAGGCAAGTGCAAACATGGCACCTTCATCCAAATGGTGAAGGAAGGGATGGGAAGTCATATCCTGAGAATTGCAAGTGAACTCCTTCTCCTCCCCACTTTCTACAGCTTTTTTCTCATTTCCAATGTCATTAATTATCTTAATTAGCTTGCTCTTTTTTTTTTTTTTATGGGCTGGGGGCCTGCCAGATAGAAGCTCCCATAGTGGTTCATAGGTCGTGAGTTGTCCTAGATGAACATTCAACATCACCTAAACACAGAGACTGGACCCAGCACATCCTCCTTTTCAAGTTAAAACTCCAGTCTGTTCAGTTTTTTTGTCATGAATATTTACAAGGATTGAAAACACAAAAGAATACAAGATGAGAAAAAAAATGCCAATAATAAAAATAAAATAAAATTTAATAAGTCTAAAAGTTGTCCTAGACTATCAGTTTGTTTCTTCACTAATGACTTTCGGTCCTTGATCAGACAATCCCTAAGGCTTTGGCTTGGCCAAACAGATGCCCAAGTTTAGAAGAGCTAAGTGGTTAGAAGCAGAAAGTACGAAAGCCTTTCATCTCGAAGAATTTAGGATGAGTTGTATTACAGAATAAATAATAAAATCCTACCCTGCCATCAACTTCTCCATAAACTGACATATGAGTGGGAAGCTTCCTTGGAAGCCAGATGGATCCCTAAAGTCCCTTGGCTCCAGGTAGAGGCTGGTGCTTTAATTTAGGCCAAGAGGATTTTGCTTGCTCTGGACCTAGGTGGCCTCAAATAGGATGAGGGCTTGGCCAAATATGAGTGTAATTGTGTTTTTGAAATCATCTTTTTGTGGAAAATCTGTTTTAAATGGTACTACTTCAACTTAATTATCCAGTTTTGTCAACACCGACATAAAGATTCATTTTAAAAACCTTTGAAGCATTGTTTGGATTTTGGCTTTCTTACCCAACTACAGAACTTCTCATCTTTGCATTCTTCCAATATTTCATAAAAGTAATAAACCCTTGGTACATATTTACAGAACAAAAATGATGTTGCTTTCACTGCAGAGAATACAAAGTACAGATATTAGTATTCATGTAGTTGTATCTTCATTATGGACCAGCCTTAAAGAAAACGAAAAGATGGAAGAACTGTATTTCATAAGAAAAACTGAGGGGTGGCAGAAAGGGAGGCTGGAGTGTAATTGTATGGTACTGAAAGTAAAACTCACATTTCAGTAACAAACTCATATTTCTAAAAGTGCTAAAGCACAATATAGAGACAGACTTAATGAGGTCCTCCATTCTTTTCTAGTTTCAAGGAGGAAATTGCTAGCAATTTAAGACAAAGAAATTCACTAATTAAAATATTCTTAGATGAATGGTAGCTTCCAATTATTTTCCTGATTTGATGCAATCTAGTAACAACATAACGATATTTTATACAGTAGCAAGGGATTCGGTAAAAAGAGTACAAACTGAATTGGAATTTTTGAGGACAACAGCAATAGACACTCACAAACCAGTCCATCAGATTCGTCACACTCAGCCGCTTAAGGGAATGCGGGAATGAACAGAAAATAGCTTGATGTTGAGGAATAACTGACTTTTAACAGGAATAAAGTTTGCAAAGGAGAAAGTTAACAGGCAATAATGGGTTCAAGGGGTTTACACCACTTTAACTAGGTACTGTAACACCTTTTTATTCTGTAGTGTCTACTCGGTGTCTGGCGTGCTCCTCTTTTTTATCTCTTTTACAGGTGTCTCATTTCCCATCACTGAATATTTACAAATATCATAAAGGACAGAGCTCAAGCTTTTCCACTCAAAAATTCATCACAAATCCGCAAAAGATTTGCCACCCACATTGATACCTGAATACAAACAGCCATAATAAACTTCCTCTCATCTTAATTTAAGGTAGCATCACAATAACTGCTGAGAGACCACTCGAGGTTATCAATAAGTGAGCTGAAGACTCAGGAGAACTAAAAGGTTGGCTGCTTTGGCAAGGTGGGCTATCGCGAGAAGAACCTGGCAGGGCAGGTACCCAGTTCCCAAGCACATTACGCTGTGATGTTGCTAAACGAGAGCTTTCTCAAGACAAGCTGCATCTCAGTTTTACCATTAGTAACGTGGATATTAAACATTTGTCTCGATCCTGATGTGTTGCCAAACATTTGTATTTTAGAGGAACATTTTGAAAGCTATAGAGAAATACAGATGATCGCTGTGACTATCAAATCAATGCTTAGCTGCTGTTGTACGATGCGAGCATAATGATAATGGGGAACGTTAAAGACATTTTAAAAGCTGCTCGCTACTTCAGCAAGCTCACAACTTCAGGTTTTGACTCAGGTCTCTGAGCTGCCCAGCCAATCACTGAGAGAGGAGGTAGGAAAAATAAATAAAAAGCTCTTTGGGTTGTATAGTGTTTCTTCAAATAGACCTATTAGCCCTGTAGATTAAGAGAGCTCATGAAGAGTAGAATGAGAACAGGGCACACAAAGGTAAAACACTATTAATTGGGGAACTTTTTTTCCTTGAGGAGACCACAAGGACCCAACAGTAGAAGATACAAAAGTAGTTGACGGGATTGAGTCTGAGATGATGTGGAGGGCAGGAGCTGTAGGTGCTCATCAGAACAGTGTCGGGGCATCTCCACCAGCGGGGAGGTGGGGACCCCAGCCAGAGCGGTGTTATCCAGCCACGGCCCGGCAGAGACTGCTTCTGTTGCTACTGCTAATGATGAATACCATATGCTTGGCTCTTGTTATAAAATAAGTTACATTGCTACTGCCTATGAGCGAATCAACTCTTTTCTTTCATTAAAATTAGACAGTTATGGCCATGCATACTTTTTCGAAACTAGTACACAGGCAATAATGTTTACAAGTTGAAGTATTCTCCAACTGTGTGTCTTTTCACCTCCCGTCATCTTACCAGTACCACTTTGTTCCATCGTGAGCTTTCTTTCAGATACAGCATCTACTTTTTCCCTTTCCCTGGACAACAAGAAGAGAGAAGAGGAGAGGATGAATACAATGATTTAGATGCCATTTTATTTTTTCCTTCTGTTACTTTGAAGCAGCTCCATTCACTGTAGTTAAAAACGAGATGTGTAACCGGTTGCCTGGATTTGGAGACACACTTCTACAGGCATAAGGGAAAAAATGTTTGTGGTACACATTTAATTTTATTCAGCCTCCCGCTATAGGAAGAATTAGCTGGTTTATTAAAGTTATTTTGATCACCAGACATCAATTTGCCACTGGAAAGGAACCTAATGGATCCACTTCTTTTTGTTTATAACCTTGCATCCAAACAACTTATTTTGGGGTGCCAGTAAAGGGGATCCAATCAATGGACATGCAGTTAATTTAATAGACATGCATCCTGCAGGCCTGTCTGCTCAAATGCTGTAGGAGTATTCTAAAGTTTTGCCGTTTAAAAATTGTTGCCTTCACAACTGTGTACTTCATGCAGCTGTGAAATGGGAAAAGACATTGCCTTTTTTTTTTTTTTTTTCCCATCAACATCCCCCTCCATTTTGTAAGTACATGAGTGTTTGTGCTGAAGGGAAACCTTCTCACTCTCTACAACCACCTGAAAGGAGGTTGTAGAGAGGCAGGGGTCAGTCTCTCCTCCAAAATCACAGGCAAAGGAACAAGAGGAATCAGCCTCAAGTTGCATCAGGGGAGGTTCAGATTGGATATCAGGAACAATTCTTTACACTGAAAGTGTTATTAAGCCTTGGAATGGGTTGCCCAGAGAAGTGGTTGAGGCTCCATCCCCGGAGGTGCTTAAAAGACAGGTTGACACAGTGCTGAGGTACATGGTTCAGTGATGAGTTGTTGATTTTATCAGAGTTAGGTTGATGGTTGAACTAGATGATCTCAAAGGTCCCTTCTAACCTATACAATTCTATGATTCTGTATACGTAAATATAATAATACCCCCTAGCTGCCGTATGGATGCTCAAAGACAAAAGCAGAGCTGATTTATGATTTTGCCATGTCTTCTCCTACTTCGGGGGTTTCGCTAAGATCAGCTTTATGGGGCTACTGTCAAGTGAAGAAAAGCTCCTGGGGAGCAGTACAGTGTCAGTGCAGGTAGGAGAGTGACACAACCAAATGCCACAGAAGACCGCTTTTGTTCTCTTTCTGACAAAAAAAAAAACAAAACAAAAAAACCCACAAACCACCACATATTGTTTCAAAGACTGCTATAGAAGAAAACTGAGGAAAAAAAAAAAAAAAGGAGGAAAAAAAAAAAAAAAAAAGACTGGCAGCAAGCCCTTAACACAGAAACAACCCATTGCAGCACCTCTCCCTATTTATTTTATGCCAAAACGATTTCCTATCCACCTGTTCATAAGAAAAAAAAAATAACAAAAAAAAAGATAGAGCTAAAAGTATCCAGTTATTGTGAATCAGAGTAGCAGGGAAAGCTAATACCTTGGCACACAGCCTGTAGGAAAAAAGAACACAATATATTACTTCCGTCATACATGTAAGAACTACAGGGGATCATTTTCATACACTCGAATAGGCCACTGTTAGCGATTCAGCAGTTGTTTGGCCAAATTAACCCCAGGTCTACCTCCAAAACGATTATGATTGCATATTATAATTAACGATGACACTAAGGATATTAGGCTCAGAAGGGGTTTTGTTTGTTTGAATGAATGATAGATTCACTCTATTCAAGGGTAGGTGTTTGTGGCACGCTTTCGGCTTGCGCATCTACACGAAACCCTTAAGATAATCTCATGACTACTGGTAATTCTGGAGAAATGGGGAAGGGAGGGAAGTCCCTTCTGGATTTTAATCTTGTTTCTTCCCTTACGGAATGAAATTATCCCAACACTTCTTGGTTGAACTCTAGTGTATCATTCTAATTAAATGTATCTGAGCAGTCATCTTGAAGCCTAGTTCAGGGTAATAGGTTGGTGAGCTTAGTATTGGCGTCTACAGGCAGCAGGGGATGTCTGCAGCAGGTATTTATGGCATGTGCATGTGCCTTAGTAAAACATTTAGAAGTTCTATGCACACGTAACAAATGGGAAGAAAAAAAAAAAAGAAAAAGAGAAATCTAAATTACCAGACCAAATCCAAGTCCTGACACCAGAGTTTAGGAGACCGAGTGACTACAGATCTAAACTTGCCTGTCACCACTCACTACCTCTAAAATAAACCAGCACGTGAAGTCACATCCCTTGAAGTTAAGGACTTTGGAAATGTGGTTCCAGTTCTAAAACTTGGCTACCGTCAGGTGTTTTTTTTTTTTTTTTTGTCCTCCCTGTTTTCTTCTCCCTCAAAAAGAACTTCACTAGGAGCAGTTTGAAAATTTGGGCTTTTGGAGCTCACTCAGTAAACCTAGCAC
Source organism: Pedionomus torquatus (assembly GCA_013398155.1). Taxonomy (NCBI): domain Eukaryota; kingdom Metazoa; phylum Chordata; class Aves; order Charadriiformes; family Pedionomidae; genus Pedionomus; species Pedionomus torquatus. The sequence goes on from VZRU01008282.1 coordinate 234,442, forward strand.
AGACTTCTAATCTAACCCAACATCGCCAGAGCAGAGAGGTGACACACACTGATGTCAGGTGTTGCAGCAACAGGCTCAGGAAGCCTGAAATACAACAAGATTTTTCCTCTCAACTACCTTTCTTTTTGTGTTTGAAAACTCCAAAGTGAGAAATAACAAGCAGCAGAGCTGTGGCTAACTCATTCCTGGGCAGACCATTCAAAGCAAAGGGCGTCTCTTGTTTTCAAAATAAGTTGCTCCCCGCCTTGATCCAAAAGAGGAGACAATTGAACAAAGGTCGTGGCCCATGAGGTAGACTTTTTAACTCTGAAAATGATGTTCTTGAGCCTCCCCCACCGCCACCTTGGGCTTACAGTTACAGTTCCCCCATGAGGAACCAAGCAAGTGAGAATCTGCACCACGGCACAAAAATTCGTAAATCGCTGCACTTCTTTGGAGCAAGCGAAGGATCTGTTGATGGGCTGACAAGATGCACTACTGCATATACAAACCATGACCTCCAGCTCTAGATCTATCAGACATTTGAGCATGTTTTTGAGGGGGAAAACAAACCCACCAGCCTTTTTTTCTTTTTCTTCCCCCTCAACTGTTTGTTGCTCTCCATTTATTACTTTAGAACATCTTCTAATGCCGTCTAAGAACAGACTAAAAGTTCTTTCTGGGAAGCCATCAGTTACAAACTTCAAGACTCCTAACAATAACTTGAGACTTATATTTGCCACCTACAAAAATTTCAGCCTATGGAGAGATTAGACTTCACCTTTTAGTGAAAACCAGGTAATAATCTCGTTAGCTGCTAGACAATTACAAGTGCATAAGTCACACATGGGAAAAACAAAACAAAACAAAAAACAGCCAAGTGAAAAAATGCTAATACTGGGCCACGATAAAAAATTTTCTTGTCTTTCTTTTTGTATTTAATTTTCACTTTAGTAGTCATATAGTAGTTAATACACGCAATTAAAATAAACTGGATTTTTATGAGGAAAAATGCAAACTCTACTAGCAGTTATTTGTCCTTTATTCTCTTTTTCATTCCTATAAATGCATTGTATAAATCTGTTATAGGTATTATATCTATAGTTCTCTTATCTAGCCTAAAAATAAACAACATAATCAGTTTACTTAGCCAGTTTTTCCATTGCTAAGATCTCTCCACCTGTAGTTTTAGGCACGGCAGCTTCTTGACAGAGTATATTGATGTGCTTTAATTACTGCTGAACATTTCCTGCCTATTTGTAGGCACTCAGAGAAACCCAAGGGGCATAATTTACAAGAGTCCAAACTGAAGTCATTTGACAGGATGTCACAGGGAATAATCCTAGAATTATGAGTGTAAAAACAGGATACTGAACAACACAAACCAGTCCAGTGCTGGCAGTTTAGCAACCCCTGTATAACCTGAAGAACAGTAAGGGTAGTATCTTAACCAACACAGCACAGTTAAATGATTTAGGAAGTCTTTGTGGAAAGCTCAAATGTTTCGAAACTCCAACTGAGTTGCAGCAGACAAGTTTGAGAGAAGATGAAAGAAGAACCACTTACGTCCCTGTGTTTCCCCATTTCTCAAAAGAGGTGGCAATCAAACCTGGAGCTTTTAGGACTAGATAAAAACAGAGAAATGCATTTTCATTTTCTACTTATAATTTAAAACAAAAAAAAATTAAAAACACAACTTTCTTCACTGCTTTTGTCTCATACACGTGTAGAAAGAATGGTACAAGCTGGAGAAGACCATATTTCACAGAATCATAGAATTTTCTGGGTTGGAAGGGACCTTTGAGATCTAGTCCAACCATCAACCTAACTCTGATTAAAAAAAAAAAAAGCAACAACCCATCACTAAACCACATCAATAAGCACTACGTCAATGTGTCTTTTAAGGGATGGTGCCTCAACTGCTTCCCTGGGCAGCCCATTCCAAGGCTTAAAAACCCTTTCAAGTGCTCCCCTGGTTCAACCTGAGGGCATTTCCTCTTGTCTCATTGCCTGTTCCTTGGGAGAAGAGACCAACCCCCACCCTCTCTACAACCTCCTTTCAGGGAGCTGTAGAGAGCTGTATTTGCTACTCCAAGCCCAGGATTCACAGATAAGCCATTCGTGTCAAGGCAAATCTGCATTGCTTTACCTGAGCACCTTCTTCCCCAGGGACTCAGAACCAAAGAGAGGACCCAGATGACGTGGCTTTGTCCTGCCTGAGCCTGGAGCACATTGCTTCGCACACATGGCAGTAGCGGTGGTGGCGGTTTGTTGTTTTCTCACAATAAGAATGAGTATGTACAGGAACAGAACCGAAGTAGAGAGGTCACAGGGAAGGTCAGGAGCTGGAGGTGACAGGAAGAAAGAAAACAGGAAAGAAAAAGCAGTTGACGAGGAATTTTGACTCTGGAAAAGAGTCAGAGGGAGGAGGCAGGAAGACAACACCAAGCTGAATTATATTGATTTGGGAATATGAAGTCCACTTACAGACAGTTTGAGCTGGAGATATTGTTCTCTGTAGTCTTGGGACCCTTCCCTTCCTATTTACAGAAATTTGTGTTCCTAGACTGCACAGTGAGCAGGTAGAAGGGAGATCATCTAGAAAGATTGGGAGGAGGAAAAGTTGCTGCAGAGGGACATTAGTGAAACTGGGTTTCGACAGGATGTTGGTCTTAATTTGGCATGTTCCTGACAACATCTAGAAAAAAACACCAAAAAAAAAAAAATCATGCCTTGTCTCCTTACAGATTGATACTCAGTTCAGTAAGTTGCTAAACCAGGGCCTTTGAGAAGAGGAGTAATTTGGTAATGAAAAATGCCTGTGAGGAAGGAAAAGACATACATGCATTGTGAAGAAAGACCACAGCCCCTGGATTTATTATATACATAATAATTAATAATGACCCATTTTTTCCTATTCCAGATTTCAAAATTCCTTACTCACTTTAATTAAGTTCACTCTAAAAATAGGATGCTGCAGAACAAAGAACTTTTTTACTACTTTAAAAATGCAAGCTTACTCACTCGCTAGGATTTTCCCAGCTCTCAGTGCTTCGGTACAAAGAGCTATTATGGCATGATATAAATGCACTATCAATGGAAGACATTTTTAGATAAAACTTGATAATGTAACATTTACTGATTCCATCTGTCAAGACAGATAAAAAGAATGAGACTTCATAGGAAGATGCACAGGAAACTTAACAGCAACAACAAAAACAAGTATAGGCGGTGTAGACACCACTTGTTGACCTACAATCTTAATTTGTTAAATTCTTTCCCTTAGACACAGGACTTGCTTTCTTCACCAGTATGGCTCTAGGATCTTCCATTTCAGCAATACAATTACATTTACTTGACAGCATTCAGATCTTATTTACATTATGTATTTTTAAACCTCCTAATTCTGTCTTCTGTACACAATCTTAATGATGAAGAGGAATGGGGGGCAATATAGATGCCTAAACATGCAGCCAGTTTGATGAGATCTTTTTCTGCTGAGGCACCGTGAAGCCCATCAACAGCGCTTGGCTCATAAACACAGCTCAGAAACACCACACTTCCCTTCTGCATCACAAACCTGATTTAAATTCAGAGCAAAGACTAGCATCCCCAAGTGAAGAAGACCAATTGCTCTTTAAACAACTTTTGTAAATGCTTCCTGAGCTAACAAGGGAGGGCAGAGTTTGCTTAGGTGAAATAAAGCAGACAGACAGACCTCCTCATATCCTGCTTTAGTTCCAAGATTCAATAATGAACAAGGGTGTGCAAAGAAATTAGAGCAGTGGAAGTGCCAAAGGTATCCCTTGGAGATGTGTATATCCTGTTGTCATGTAAAAGAGGTCCTGAATGATAAAGAAACAGAACCCAATTACAACTGGTTTCATACTAATCTGAACCAACAACTAACTGTAGACTTTGGATGGTATCATGATGCCCGCAGTAATTAATTCACCTCTTCCTTCCCAAAGCACGCTAGGAAATTAAATTTCCAGTACTAGAATTAATTTGGCACTAGAAGATATGAAAGCTTTTGGAGTTACCTGGCAAACCCTTTGAAGCCTTATCTTGGATGCAACACAAAAGCATGTGTTGCTTCGCGGAGGCAGAGATACGGGCACAGAAACACCATCGCCATGAAAACCTGCCTCGTCCCATGCCTGTGACTGGAGAAGGGAGTTTATCCCACTCCATGGTCTTCCTTCAGGAACAGTGGAAACAACCAGGCAAGGAGAAGTGATCAGTTGGCCAAGTTGGGGTGCTTAAATGGATAAACTTGCAATCTTGGTGTCTTAGAGCACATGAAGAAAGAGATAATATCCAGATTAAAAGTGAGCAACTTCTTTTCAGTCCATTATACCACTAAATGAATTTCTCACTGGCTTTGTGAATAGGTGGTGATAAGTATGAACTTAGAGGTGTCAAGTAATTATCTAGGCTGCGAGTTTAAAGTGAAGTCCACACTGTAAAACAAGTTCAAGTCAGATTTTAAGTGATTTTGGATTAATTTTCATATGTTTGGGCAGTGAAGTATCCCTAAAACCATTTTCACTGAAGCTTGAATTCCAGTTAATGAGAAGAATTTTACATGCAAACAACCTTAGACTGTGCAGAGAGTCTCACTAATTATCTTTTTTTCTTATATGGCCAACATTTGCAAAATTCTGTACAGAAACATCACCAAGACTTTAATACTGTCAGCCTCGTGAACACAAATGATACCAGCAAACCAATAAATGGGCAAACTTGCCCTAGGATTTCAGCTGCGTGGGAAGGGTTGACGGTGTTTGGTAAAAGCCTTCCTTGTTTTAAAGTGTTTCTGAAAGTAAATAATCCTTGCCAGCTCTGTTGGAAATGAAGTTTTTTGAGGCTAGGTACAAAAATAATATGTCTGTAAGGGTGTCGTTAAGCACCCACCAGTAATTAATGAAAGTTGTGGGGGGTTAATTCTTTTTTTTTTTTTTATTTACGTGAAGAGACATCAAATAATTTTCATCCCTCCAGTTAGTTCTGCTTTCAACCAGTTTTCTTTGTTTTCCCTCTCAGCTGCTGCAAACCAGTGGTTATCTGTGAGCCTTTAGGAGACGTGAAAAAAACAGGGTGCTACATCTCATCCCCAGGGCACAAGGATGCTTTGCCTCCTAAAACCCACAGCTGGTGATACTGAATGACTGCAAGAGGTCACACTACAAGATTTTGGATGTGGGACAGCACCCAGACAACATTTACTTTACCTCTTCACTATTTGGTTCCTGAAAAGAGAATCCTTTTCAAATAAAAATGGCTAAACCTTTCATGAAAAGCAGGGACATGGCAAAGATGCACCCTCATTCATCACATCTGACTTTATTTTTTTAAAGAAAGGAGCCTTATCCATTCCCTCAAAAGAAAAAAAGAAAAAAGAGAAAAAAAAATAACAACATACAGATATTCCTGTACTAACTAAACTTAATTTTCTGAATTGCCTTTTTTTTTTCTCAGTAGAGGGGGAGAGAAAAAAAAAAAAAAAAAAACCTTGAGAAATGGAATTTTGCCCATAGACTGATGACTACAGATCACATTTCTAGTGGGCTTATAACCTGCTCCAGTGAAAACATAATTTTTAATTTGCTTTTAGGGTTATTTATTTTTTTTATTATTACACTAAGGGTTTATAATTTAACGTCAAACATAATTTTGCACGAATTACGAGACTGCACTATGATGCTGAAGATAAGATGTATGTGACTGGTTGGCATGGCCTCAAACTAGGTTTCTGAGAAAATGGATCACTAATTGGCAGGCTGCCATCCCATACACTGCTCAGCGCAACTTAAAATGAAACAAGCCATCTTTTGCAGAGAGTTAACACACAACATCCTCCCAGATAGCGCAAGGGAAAATAGGCATCTTTTAACCATCTTATATTTACCATTTCGGACCACAGAGGCTACATTTGATGCTAGCAACACACAGTAGTATCATATTTGTGCTGTTCTTTAAAAAAACCAAAACAAAACAAAACCATTTCTAAACATTTATGTGTTAAAGAAGTAAAAGAAGACATTTCAGGTACCAATTAAACCCCTAAATTATTGGTCGTACCACTTCATAAAAATCACACCAATTTTGATTAATTGTAGTTCAGCCATTTAAGAGCTGAAAAAACATGACATTTTACTATGATGTCATTTTCCCATTCATTCCAGTGGTAAAAGTCCCCCACCACAGCTACAGAAAGAATAATATAAAATTAAAGCATGGAAATGATCAGAGGAAATAATTTTGACAATGAAGTAATTTCCTAGATTGGTTTTAAGTATGACTTCTTTGTCAGCTTTAAATAAAAAAATAAAAGATGCCATAATTTTATTGAACTTGCATGGGGAATGAGTAATGTGCATATGTAAGAAATGGTGTCAGTTAACTTAAAAATCAAACCATATGCTCGAGCCCAACTAGAACAGAACACCCCAAGAGTAAACCCAAATCAAACATATACACCAGAATCCTGAGACAAAGTCTGGTGTCCTCAGAACCACGTATTGCTGAGAATAAAACCCACAAAAAGTGGGATGAGGAGATCAAAGGCAATTCCTTTGACAAACAGACAACACGGCCTTTATTCAAATTTTCATAGCTGCTAAGAAGTATCTTAAATTTTTCTGTCAGAAATGTCTGCAGATTTTGAGGATTTTTCTTCTAAATAGAATATTTCAAAATTTTACTGTTAGATTTATTTTAATATTATTTTTGAGCGCAGTTGAAAGTGAAGCCCTTGCATATGTTTGTATTTTCATAGGTGCCAAACTGATGCTAGGATCCAATCCAACTTCTTTTGAAATCAATTGGAATTTTTCACTTGACTAGAATTCAAGCATCTGTTATTAGCCATTTCAGACAGAGAGAAAAAAGTCAAAAATAATCCAAAATGTGGAATCAGGACACTGAAATTTTCACTGTAGCTTTTATTCCTTTAGAAATGGAATCATTTGCAAACTGCCTGACTTCCCAAATGAATACCAAATCTGAGCAAGAGCAGCCAGCGACTGTCCTTGTGAAAAAATTTCCCTTCTAAGAAAAAAAAAAGTGATGGTGTTCCCCATCAGGGCCTTGCTGGAACACCAATGCTTCAAGTTCAACTAGAGATGCAAAGTCCTCACACAATCCTGAACTCACAGGAGGATCCAAGAGTAGATCAGTGGAACCAAGTTCCCTTCGCAGCATTTTACATCATCTGAAAAACACCTTTTGGCTGGAAACAAAACAAAACTCCCCATTGTTTAAAAAAAAAAATATCTGAGAAAGCTGACAGATTTTCATTGATTGATTGATTGACTGATTTATTACTTTTCCAAGACACAAAGTCACCAGTTCCTCTATATGTAAGTGCAGGCAATAAAAGTGCCCTTGGATAACACGTACCCAGATCGAGAGCCATCCTTTTAGATGCAGAGAGTGTTTTTTTTTTCATTTCCAGCCTTAAATTTACATTTTCCTCAATTTAAAGGCTACATCTCCAACCTATCAAGGCAGTGACTAAACATCATACTTTAGCACCTTTGAAAAAGAGGGAGCCCCCACTGAAACCATACAGCTCAGACATGTTCAACTGTCAGGAAACAACATTTCATGGGCGGGGGGAAAACAAAGAAAGAAAAAACAAATATAGATATCTATCAGAAGAGAATCACTCTGGCTGGGCAGAGCTGCGTGGAGTGAATCATCAGTGCCAAACTGGTTTTGCTTTAAAAGCATGCAACGGTTTGTGTATGTAGAACGACATCCATTTAGCAAACAGACATCAACAGAATTTGCCAAAGAGGAGTGCCCATATGTTTGGGGCAGGGATTTGACCTCTGGGGAGGAAGTGGAAAAGCCAGGCTCCTCAGAGCTGCGAGAAGGGCTCCATTCTGGTCCCAGCTGAGGGTCTGGCTCCTCACATAGGGCTGGCCAGGGCAAAGAATGATTTACCACCCCACGTGTCTCGCTGAGATACACCAATGGGAAGATGTAGTTGTGGCAGCAGTTGGATTTTGATTTAGCTGGCTTAAACTGCTATTTTTCCACATGTATAAAGACAGTTTCTTACATATCACTAATACACTTGCAGCAGAAAGACATAGACAGCTTCCACAGGTCTGTTGCATTCCCCCTCCAGGCAAGCCCTGCCACTTGTACTGGGTCCAAAAGCCACGTAATCCCCTATGGCTCCCCTAAAATAACAGAAGAGCAGTAGAACAAGCAACGTTTTTTAGACCTCAATCATGCAACTAAGCACTCAAGGGCTTAAACCCATGAGCCTTGCTCTTCTAGTCACCCCAGACATAAGAGAAGGGCAACCGGCGGTGTTTTGTGTGCGTATGATAACGTGACATGGGCGAAATCTTATTTAAATCACTGAATTCCTGATAATCAAATCTCACAGCCACCGCAGGGGACAGAAGCCATTCCTACTGTGCAAAATGAGCACAAGAGGGGACAACGCCACAAACAGGAGACCTAGAAATGAAGAACTAGTAGATAGGCTCTCTATCCCTTTAAAATTCATGGATGGTTTTCTTCGCCAAAAAGCCTCATTTCACATCACAAACTGTAAAAAAAGCAATCAGAACCTACCCAGGTTTTTATTTTTCTTCACGTACGTGGGATATTTCATGAGATTATTTTCCTGTCCGGTCTTGTACTACTGGGAGTCACCTGGACAGTGAGTCTCTATCGTCCGTGGGCTGTGGAAAGTCCTGGCAAGTGAACTTTAGCCAGATTTAAAAAATTAACTCCAGTCAGGTCATCACGTTGTCCCAATTTCTCTGCTAAAGATCTAGAAATTTAAAGTGATGCTTTGACAGAATAATTTCATGTAAATGTATAAACTCAAGTTCAGGAGTTTCTCTTTTTGTAATGACTAATACAAACCTTTCAGTTTTGCTTGAAATATCTAAGTTTTTCCTCTCTTCCCTAAATTATGTACATAATCATCATTTCTTTTTCCCAGATTGCTCTAACGAATGTACAGGAAATAATATTTCAAAAGACTTCAACAGACTTGTAAGAGATCATCCCCACTCTTGAATAATTTGATAAAAACATTTTTCAGTTCTAGTTGAGATGATTCTTTCATATTTTTATTTTGCCTCTTGTTCATACCTATACTCCACCACAGCACACTAGAAGAGCCTCGAGGATCCCTCCCCTAAGCAGCCAGGAATATTTGAAACCATCTCTTTTGCCAGCAAATTAGTAAGCCGTGTAAACGAGTGATTTTGGTAAGAAGTGGCTCCTGTGTTACCTACACCTTGATAATCCAGCAATTGAAAGGTTTGTACTTGCCCCTGGAAACTCCTCTAGTTGTCCTAGAGTTTGTCTTCACAACCCTTCCATCTCAAAAGTCACCCTATAGGACTCTATTTCTGCCTATTCTCAGACACACAGAAAGAATGTTTTGTTTTGCGACTCATCTGATCAATCGGTGACCCGGCTCATCCAAAATAATCTTTTAAAATGACAACAGAATTATTTTATAAATTGATATTTTGCCAGAGCTTTTGCATAAATGCAGCAGAAAAGGGGCCTGACAGAACATCCAAGTCCACAGACCCCCATCCTCCCACCACGTCCATGGGCTCGGGTACCGATGTGCCGCCTCACGCTGAAACACGTCTTTCATCTCCACGTTCTGAGCCCAAGTGCCGCACGCACTCCCGTTTTCAGTTCATTCTCCTTTCCACAAAAATAAACAAAAATACACTCCAACACTGTCCACGCAACAACATGGACCTCCAGACTCTTGGCAGTCCTAAAGGCTCTACCATAGAGCTGCTTAATTGGTGCCGTGATATTAAAAATAATAAAAAGAAAATACAAAAAAAAAGGCAAAAAAAGAAACATGCTACAAACTATGTGTCATCATCTCCCACCTTTACACATGTCAAGAATATTTTATTTCTATATTAATTAATTGAAATAATTAAGTTCTCTGCACTGTTTCCTCAACCAGGACCTTTTGTTGTTGTTGTTTTGTTGGGTTGGTTTTTTTTTTGTGGGTTTTTTTTTGGTTTTTTTTTTTTTTTTTTTTTTAAATTTTTTTTAATTTCAAGGTGCTTCTGAAGCAGTAGGAATATGGCATAATATTTTCTAGTCCTTCAATTCTCACTTTCTAGGTTCCCCATCCCTCCCCATCTTGCCTGCCCCATGAGTTTTAGGACTTCCAGATAAGCAGAGGCAGTGGGGTTGGGTACCAGGAGCGTGTGGGCACCATCGTACTCCAGTTCTTCTGCGTGCCTCTCACCAAACCCAGCTCCTCCTCCTTTCCCTCTAACCTTTTTTTTTGCTCTTCCACATCCATTTAGATCACAATTCTTCAGGGCAGGGACCTGAACGGGGTGGTTGTAGAGATGCTCCGAGACGCCGAGTATGCCAAAGAAATACGAGCTATTTCAACAGCACACTTTTACTTTTCCTGAAAAAGAAAAGAAAATACAGGCCTGTCTAGTCACAAACTCCATGTGAATCATTAGTGAACGAGATCCTGTTACCCTGGGGCTGCTGTAACTTGCATACATGCCCTCCTCACTACTTCAAGATCTTTGAATTTCTTTTTTTTTTTTTTCAGATATGGATAAAAGCACGTATGGTTGAAATAAAAAATAAAGCAGATGCAGATGATACTTGAAAGGTTAGTAGGCTCCAGTATGGGAGTGAGTGGAACCAGTAAAGCAAAACTACTACGGTCAGCATCCGCACAGGAGAAAACAGCAGAGGTTTCAATATCTTGAAAACAGAGCAAGTTTAGCGGTTCTTGGACAATGAATTATATTTTTTAAGCTTTACATGCAGGGTCTTCATTCAGTTTTCCCTACCCAGCCAACTCCCATTAGCTTTAATCAACGTTTCCTCTGCTTAAGTGCAGGCGGAGGGAGGCCCCGTGTGCCTGGTTGGCTGGGCCCATTAATTGCATTTTGAAGAGGAGCTCAGTCCAGTCCAACTCTGGCAATGATGGCTGTTAGGAAACATATCTCTGAGCTAACAAGAAATGCCTTTCAGGAAAAAGGAGGATAAAAAAACAGATAGGAAAAAAAAAAAAGAACCCACTACAAGCTTACATCCATCTATGTGCATTCTTGCTTCATTGTTTTGCGTTATCCAAGAGACAGTTTAATACCTTTTATTGTATAGATCGTTCTCCCTGAGCGGCACGTTTGCTATTTGCAATGAGTAAAAGCAGTTTT